>CM077078.1:55335058-55850182 GCA_039513925.1 Platanthera zijinensis | reverse complement strand
CCCAACCAGGGACGACTCGGTCACTTCACCAACAGGATTAAAATCTAATCTTGCACTGACGGAAGGAACCCTTCCAACGTAGGAGTCACCACTCCCACACTACGGGTTGCACCCAACCCTTACAACTAGGAACCAATCGTTCCTTTACAACGAAATTGAAAATAGAATGTATTAGAAATACAAACAACTTATGGAGACTAAGGTGTCCCTCTTCGTTCGACGACGTGTTCTTGAAGTCAATGAAGAGTCCACAACCCTAGATCTCTCTTGGAGAGAATCTCCCCGAAACCAACGGCGGCAAAGGGCGTCGGCTTGGCTCTCGGGAATTGGCGGCGGCAACGGAGTGCTGCGGCGGTGCTATGGAGATTCAACCTTCGTAGCAAAGGTAGCAAGGTCTTCCAGCGGTCACATTAGGATCGATCGTCTCGATCGATTCGGAAGGGGATGGTTTTCCGATCTACGAATCAAGAGACAAAAGATCTCTGGTTAGACGCGTAAGACGCTGTGCTAGGCTAAGCTTCTGTCGCCGGAGATCTGGAAGAAACCGTGATCATCCACGGCGACTCCTGCCGAGTCGCGACGACTTCGGCGGCGCAAGATGCTCGATCTAGGTCACGTCTGCGCACTTCTTTTGAATCGTATATTCGTCTCTTTTCCACTCAACCATAATTCGGTTTTTATACTTAGGTCATTCCCATTCCGTTGTACCCCACCAACCAACACTAAGAACGACCAAGTCCGATTTGAAATAATCCCAGTAACTTGGACCCGTCCAGAGAACAGCAGGAATTTGCCCAAGTCAAATTCGCGCCGAATCGTAGGTGATTCTCGCCGAATCGGCGAGAATCAACTACGATTCTCGCCAAATTCTACTTAACCGGATTCAATCTCTACTGATAACACAAGCCGTTTGAGAATCGGCGAGAATCACAATTGATTCTCGCCGAATCGTCGAGAATGCAGAGTTATTCTCGACGAATCGGCGAGAATCACTTCGTGATTCTAGACGATTCTTCCTTAAAAGAATTCAAGGCGGCTCTCGAGACAACTGGCAGCAATCGACGAGAATCAGTTCGTGATTCTCGATGATTCGGCGAGAATCACTAGTGATTCTCGTCGAATCGGCGAGAATCACTTAGTGATTCTCGTCGATTTGTACTTAGACGATTTTCATCTTTCTTCCCGTGAGCTGGTCTTTGGCCCATCCTTGCTCCTTGTCTGCTCTTGATCTTACATAACCATGTGTCTTGAAAATAAGTACACTCCAATAGAGAGAGTACACGTAAGCCAACACACTGTATCTGCTTCAGTTACGTCCACTCCCGTGATATTGGTGTGTACTTAGCGATGGTGTTAAGCGATGACTTGAAGACAAGTAATTTCAATACAATTGTCATTCACCACCTTTAGCTTGTCAGGGGCTTCTCAGTGTGGATACAATACCCCAACAATCTCCTTGGAAAGATATACCCTACAAGCTAAGGTGAATATAATGGCTTGGAAGAAAACACAACTTTGAAAAACGAGAGTGAGTTGAAATTCCATACCATTATCTTTAGAGCGCATTTGGAGCATACACCTTAGCACCTTAGCCGAGAGGGTAATCTCCCCCTTTTCGGCTTCTACAAATCTGGGTCTGGTGAATTTGACACCATGCTCCCCCTCAGTTCTTGTACCTTTGCTTGCACTTGAGTTCCTGGCAGATGCTCCCCCTAGATGCACGAGCCTGGAGCTTCTGTAGTCTTCATTCCTCATAGTTTAGCATACCCAATTTAGTTTTGAAAAGACTGAACTTGGCCTCGTCTAAGGGCTTTGTAAAATATCTGCAATCTGCTTATCTGTTGGGACATAGCAGAGAGAGATGTCCTTGTTCTCCACGTGCTCCCGAATGAAGTGGTAGCGCACTTCAATATGCTTCGTCCTGCTGTGCGACACGGGATTATTCGCAATGGCTATAGCACTTGAGGAGTCGCAGTACATTGGTACTTCTTTGAACTGAAGGTCATAGTCTGCTAGCTGATTTCTGATCCATAGAAGTTGTGCGCAACAGCTGCCTGCTGAGATGTACTCAGATTCAACTGTGGAGGTTGCAACACAATTCTGCTTCTTACTATTCCATGATATGAGCCTTCTTCCGAGGAATTGACACGTCCCGGAAGTGCTTTTCCTATCATCCCTACTCCCTGTAAAATCAGCATCTGAAAAACCTATTAGCTCGACATCATTGTTTCTCGGGTACCACAATCCAAGATTAGGGGTACCTTTAAGGTATCTAAGAATTCGCTTTGCAGCGACATAATGAGATTCCTTAGTGTTCACCTGATATCTGGCACAAACACATGTGGAGAACATGATATCCGGTCTACTTGCAGTAAGGTAGAGCAGGGATCCAATGATGCTTCTGTATTTGGTTTCATCAAAAGGTTTCCTTTCTCATCCTTATCCAGAGACATGGTGGATCCTATTGGAGTCCTCATAGAGGTTGCATTCTCCATTCCGAATTTCTTGAGGAGTTCATTGGTGAACTTCGTCTGAGAAATGAAAATTCCTTCCTCAGACTGTTTCACTTGAAGTCCCAAGAAATACTTCAGCTCTCCCATACTGCTCATTTCAAACTTTCCTTGCATAAGTTTAGAAAACTTTTTTGCAAAGATTGTTGTCCGTTGAGCCGAATATAATATCATCGATCGATATGATTTGCACCAGCAAGATCTTGCCTGACTTTCCCTGAGAAACAATGTCTTGTCTATTTTTCCTCTAGAGAACTTGTTCTCAAGAAGAAAACTAGACAAGGTCTCATACCAAGCTCAAGGAGCTTGTTTTAAGCCATATAGAGCTTTATTAAGAAAGTAGACATGATTAGGATAAGTAGGATTGACAAAATCTGGAGGTTAAGCGATGTATACTTCCTCTTTCAAGTCTCCATTCAAGAATGCCGATTTCACGTCCATCTGATAGACTATGAATCCTTTGTGAGAGGCATAGGCTAGGAACAGACGGATTGCCTCGAGCCGTGCAACTGGCGCAAACGTCTGGTCGAAGTCAATCCCCTCCTCCTGTCTGTATCCTTGAGCCACCAGTCTGGCCTTGTTTTTGATGATGACCCCGTGTTCATCCAGCTTGTTTCTGAAGATCCACTTGGTGCTAATCACGTTTTGCGTCTTAGGTCTTGGAACCAGCGTCCAGACTTTGCATCTTTCGAATTAATGTAGCTCATCTTGCATGGACAATATCCATGACGCATCTTTGTTTCGCTTCATCGAACTTCTTTGGCTCAACTGCGACAGGAAGCTAAAATGAGATCTCGTATAGAGTACTCGGCGGCGATCTGACACCGTCTCGGGCATCTCCAATGATTTGATTTATGGGATGATCCCTCACGTGTCGGAGCTCTAGAAGTCTTGCATCAGGAGCTCTAGCAATTTCATTTGGGGCTCCTTCCTCTTCAGGGAGGACTGATCGTCATCCTCCTCCGATCGGCGTTTATGTGGAGACCTTGACGTATTTTGTAGTTGCATTTCTCTTCTCGGCTCATCCAGGTGTAGCTTTTCGAGTCTGGCACCGTAACCTCTAGTGACTCCCCGATCATCCCCCAAAGATGACTTTGGGTCCATTCTCGACTGGAGAGTACTCCTGCAGCAGGCTTCTTATCCCAGTCATATGACGGGAGCATCCACTGTCCAAATACCATATGGGAGTTTGGTGTGCCTTTGGACATTCCTGAGATTAAAAGATGTATCATTTAGATCTTCTGCTCAAGGCACACCAGGTGGTCAACTTGAATGTGCCTGTGTTGATGGCACTGCTCCTCCTTTTTCCAGATACTTGTTCCACGTCATTCTTGGAACATCTCCTGTTTAGGTCCCATCATGTACCTGGGTACCTAGACTATCCTGCAAAAAAAGAATTACCTTTCCTTAAGAACCCAATATGTATTGGGTCCTAGGTTCTTGTCAGCATAAAATCTTGAATGCCTTCCTGCAGAAATCCTGTCAGGAATACTAACTCTGCCCAGAGGAAGTGGACATACCCTTGCCCTTGGCACAGAGGGATTGTGCCAACAATCTATGGCAAAGTGACCCACCTTGCCACAGCACCACCAACACTCGTGAATGTTATATCGCCGTTTCTGACCTAATCTGTTGACTGAGGTAGTCATGATCTTAGGTCTAAACGGGATAAAGATGGTTCTGCTCACAAAATTGCCTTTTCCACCGTGACACGTGGGAGGGTGGAAAGAATGCATGTGGTGAGTGTCAAGTGGCCTTGGAGGTGGTGCCTTCCTTTCAGTCAGCATGCTTCCAGAAGCCCCATGGGTACTTACCACATGTTTCCTGACCCCCCTTTCCTGTGTCCTAGGGTGGAAAGTACTGCAGTGAGAGCTGGTTCCGGTAGATTCATGATGAGTTGGGGCTGAGGCCGAGAATACAAAGGGCTCAGGATGAGCCTTGGGTATTCTCTTAGGGGTAGCCATGATAGCTCTGACACTGTGGGTATTTCCACATGAGGGCTGATCATTCTTGCAGTGACCATGGTTGTTCCTATGGTCATACCTGAATGCATGATGTGTGCCCTTCCTGCTCGGGGTGGGGGGTCTGAACACAGTTCCCCATTTCTCCATGAATTAACGATTTGGGAGATCCACACATTTTCTGCTTTTCTTTTGATAGCATCTATCTTGGAAAAGTTAGAAACTATCCTCTTCTCGGTCTCTAGATGACTCTCTAGATCCGAGATCTTTGAGTCCTTTACCTTGATGGATTCCAGTTGGAGATTCATCAAGATCTTCAGCTGAGCAATCTCCTTAGCTTGTTCCTCAACAAGTAAGTTGCTCGTCTGAAGGGCACTCTCAAGGGAATCAAGATTTTCAATCTTTTGATTGAAGCTATCTATATCCCTTGCATCATTGGAAGGAATACCCTCTGAACTATTCCTGTCTTCAGGAACTTCAAGAGGAGAGGGGCATGAGTAAGAAGTTACCTGCTTCTGGCTTTGCTATTCAGGGTTACCGTCAAGATCGGTAGAGACTGTTGAGACAGCTTCATCAGAACTACTTTCCTCAGCTTCTTCTTCAGTCTCTGACAAGGACACAGGAGCCCTGATACTGACAGATTGATCATGCCCTTCATCTTCAGAAATAAGGACCCCCACATAGGCTTCATCCTCTTGCTGACAACTGGTCCCTGCTTTCTCTGATCCCTCCATGAGGTCTGAGATGGTTTGCCACATGGACTTGGCCGTCCTACACTTGCCCACTCTTGAACGAGATACACCAGACCAGTTGTCAGTGATGATCTGACGTATTAACTTGTCCAAGTTGAACAGTGAGAGCTCGGTCTCAGACATCTCTTCCGGACTCTTGGGGATTTGGATATCCTTTCCTGAATCGGAAGCCTTCATAGGAATGAAGGGACCCTCTTCCAAGATGAGTGACGCCCGAGGGTCGATGGCCTCAAGATGAAACATAACTCTCATCTTCCAGATGGGGTAATACTCTGTTGTGCACGCAGGGAGTATTAGAGGATGGACATCAAATTCCAGCTCCATGCTTGAGTCTCGACTTCTAGTTGATACTAGAGGCAGGATATTACTCAAGGTGTTAACCTTATTGCTGAGTAACCTGCCTCTAATACCACTTGAAAGTCCACCTAGTGCCAACTAGCTTCACCTATGGGAGGGGGGAATAGGTGTCTTGTGGTGTTTTTTGCGGAATTAAAAACTGTACCTGCACAAATAAATCAAACAACAGCACAGAAAAGACTCAAGCAATTTATAGTGGTTCCCCAATTTGGGTATGTCCACTTTCCCCCTTCGACCTATCTCCCAACCAGGGATGACTCGATCACTTCACCAACAGGATTGAAATCCAATCCTTGCATTGACGGAAGGAACCCTTCCACACGTAGGAGTCACCACTCCCACACCACGGGTTGCACCAAACCCTTATAACTAGGAACCAATCTTTCCTTTACAACGAAATTGAAAATAGAATGTATTAGAAATACAAACAACTTATGGAGACTAAGGTGTCCCTCTTCGTTCGATGACGTGTTCTTGAAGTCAACGAAGAGTCCACAACCCTAGATCTCTCTTGGAGAGAATCTCCCCGAAACCGGCTGCGGCAAAGGGCGGCGGCTTGGCTCTCGGGATTGGAGGTGGCAACGGAGTGCTGCAGCGGTGCTATGGAGATTCAACCTTTGTAGCAAAGGTAGCAAGGTCTTCCAACGGTCACACTAGGATCGATCGTCTCGATCGATTTGGAAGGGGATGGTTTTCCTGATCTACGAATCAAGAGACAAAAGATCTATGGTTAGACGCGTGAGACACTGTTCTAGGCTAAGCTTCTGTCGCCGGAGATCTGGAAGAAACCGTGATCAGCAACGGCGACTAACTGCACGAGCGGCGACGATGACGGCGGAGCAAGATGTGCGATCTAGGTCACGTTGGCGGCCTTTCTTTTTGAATCGTATATTCGTCTCTTTTCCGCTCAACCATACGGAGGTATTTATACATTAGGTCATTCCACATGACCGTTGTGGGCCCCACCAACAAGAAGACCTAAGTCCGGTTTGAAATAATCCAGGTAACTTGGACCGGTCCAGAGAACAGCAGGAATTTGCCCAAGTCAAATTCGGCGAGAATCGTAGGTGATTCTCGCCGAATCGGCGAGAATCAACTACGATTCTCGCCGAATTCTACTTAACAGAATTCAATCTCTACTGATAACACAAGCCGGTGAGAATCGGCGAGAATCACAATTGATTCTCGCCGAATCGTCGAGAATGCAGAGTCATTCTCGACGAATCGGCGAGAATCACTTCGTGATTCTCGACGATTCTTCCTTAGAAGAATTCAAGGCGGCTTCGAGACAACCGACAGCAATCGGCGAGAATAAGTTCGTGATTCTCGACGATTCGGCGAGAGTCACTAGTGATTCTCGTCGAATCGGCGAGAATCACTTAGTGAATCTCGTCGATTTGTACTTAGACGATTTTCGTCTTTCTTCCCGTGAGCTGGTCTTTGGCCCATCCTTGCTCCTTGTCTGCTCTTGATCTTACATAACCCTATGCTTGAAAATAAGTACACTCTAATAGAGAGAGTACACGTAAGCCAACACACTGATCTGCTCAACGAGGGATTACGTTGCACAGACCCGTGTATATTGACCTACTGCACCCTGACATTGGTGTGTACTTAGCGATGAATAGCTGCAAGCACAACTTGAAGACAAGTAATCAAATACATTATCAATTCACCTTAGCTTGTTCATGGGCTTCTTCAAATCAGGTACATTGTGGATACAATACCCAACAGTTATAATCCAATCCTTGAGACTGTAGTAGCTATTGAGAATATAGATATTATAGAGCCAGTTTCTTCCCCTCCTACTTATGCTTGGGATGAAACTCCTATGCCTAATCTTGATGACATCCTTTTTGAAGATATGGAGCAAGATGATAGTGTACATATTCAAGCAGCAGATACAGATATTGTAAATACACTGCTAGTAGCTTCAATTCCTGACCAGTCAGATTTGATTAAACAGCTAGATGATCTATATGATCAACCTGCAGAAGATTCTGATGATGATGAAGAATCTTATGAGTCTGAGGACTCAAGTTCTAAAAAGAGAAAATTGAAGAAGAAGGCTCCAGCAAAGGTTGCTCCTAAACCTTCATCTACTGCCAATATCCCCTACTATATTCTGCATGGGATTACTCTCACTCCAGATCATCCACATTGGATGAGATATTCCAAAAATAAGTAGAAAAGGAGGAAGAAAATGAAGAGAAATAATTCACCTCCAAGGTCTAGGAGAGGACCTCCTCCAGTAGTAGGAGCAGCAGGTAGTGTTCCTCATTCTCAAAAGCCTTCTTCTCATTATCCAAAAGCTTCTCAGGACAGCAAAGACAGACCTTCAAGGTCAGAATCTCATAGCAGCAGCCAGCAACATCCAGGTCAAAGAAGACAACAGCAACAACAGCCAAGCCCATAGAGGCCTCCTTCCCCAGCTTATGATCCAGAGTTGGACCCAAACTTTAGAATGGCAAGGTTCAATGAGCTTATTGCTCTATCTCAAATTAATAATGCTAAAGTAGAAGGAAAGAACACCTCTCAGTTCTCAACCATGTCCTCTTACAGAAAGAAAGAGCTTGACAAATACAAGGTAAAGAACTTATTCAATGTTGATAGATACATGAGTCTGCATCTAGAAGAAGTTGTTCCCAAAGCCACATCTTTGAAGATTATTGGATCTCAAGATTTAAAGATGACTCAAAAACAAGCTAAAGACACCAACATGAAGTTAATCTTCATTAAATATTCTTCAGATTCTCCTGCAGCTACTCCTAAAAAGGACTTTTAGTTTTATTAAAGTTTAAACTTTGTTGTTATGTTCTTGTATTCTCAAAGCACTTATTTTATATCTGCTGAAAGTTTTTCTGTAAGATATTTTATGCTTTGTGTTTTGATTTTGTTTAATAGTATCCTCACCCAAATAGAGGGAGATTATTGGAACTATATTACTGATTTGGGCTAGGATTACTATTAGGATGTTTAGTTTGACCCATTTTGTATAGTCTAATGTCATAGGTTTATTTCCAGGGTCATTATCTCAGAAGAATTCTAGCAGAATAAATTTCGATGAAAGCAGAGCTGTGTTCGATGAACAGCAATCTCACTTTGATGAATCAGAGTCTTAACTCTGAGTTTAGTTCGATGAACTTTGAGCTCCGGTCAACGAACTCCGATCTCAACTCAGAAACTCAATTTGACGAAAGTCAAGCTCAGCTCGACGAACTCTGAGCTCAGGTCGACGAATAAGAAGATTTAGCTCGACGAACTCCAGGCTCAGGCCGACGAAATGCTTGCTGAGTTAGACTATTCTCTGCAAAGTTTTAAGCAATTTTATTTACAATAGGCAGAACAGTTTCAGGCTTAATTTCAGGCTATTTTATATTCTGAATGCAGAATAATTTAAAGCCTTAATTACAGACCACTATGACTCTGGTATTTAATGCCAAATATTCTAGCGAATATAGCCGTTTAGAGACATCATTAAATATGGATTTATCAAAGAGTTATTATTCTAATCAATTTTCAAGGCAGTTACCATCCTCGGGAATTCCTCGGACGTTTCAGAATCGATCAATTCAAATGTTTGAATTCCTCTCAGCATTCTATATATATGTTCAGAAGATTGCTGCCTCAAGGTTACTCACTTAGATATACAGACTTAGAGATACTGACTTGGAGACTTGCAAATCAACACACACTCTTATATAATTAGATCTTCAGTCTCTGCTTGTGCAAAGTCTTCATCTCTCAGATACAAGAAGGCCTACACCCTAAATAAAGGACTCCCAGCCCTCTCCTGATCATAAACTCTACTCAAATCAGGGGGAGCTTTCTGCTTTAACATCCACTAGTCTTCTCAGAGAATATTGACAGAGAAGACATCATCACTTTTTGTTTACTTTCATAAACTGTGTACAAGGTTTTTAACTCCCTTTAAAAGTTATCTTTTGGTTTCTAAGTCTCCTGATCAAAAGACTTAATTTGGTTTTGGGGCACCTGATCAAAAGCTAAAAGGGTTGATAGATCTCCCTTAGAAAAATTGATCTTGTGGTGGCAGTTCACCTGAGCAAAAACTTGTGGTGGCAGGGAACCTAATCAAAAACCTATAGTGGATTCCTATCAAGGTGGTAGAAGAGTGGATGTACCCAGATTTATTGGGGAACCACTATAATTTCCTTGTGTCGTCTGTGATTGTTATTCTTTCTTATTTGTGTGCTGTGATTTTTTGCTTTATACATACATATATTTCACTTACTTTAAATCCGCTATAAAAATAAATTAAAGTTTTTAAAATTCACTATTAACCCCTCCCCCCCCCTTAGTGTAAAGTAGATATATCCCTCACTTTCAACACCCAACAGTCAAAGCCGTAGTGTTTCTATCAAGAAATCTGTCTAAGGATAGAAGCATTGAGTGAAGACAGTTCACTCAACGTCTACTCAACATACAATTCAACAAAGTATAGAAGCATTGAGTGAAGACAGAACACTCAACGCCTCATCAAGAAGCCAGGCAAAGGCAGAATGCGTTGAGTGAAGAAGATTCACTCAACGCCTACATTCAGAAAAATCGAACTAAGTCCAGAAGCATCGACTGATGAAGGCTCACTCGACGCATAAGCTGTTAGACTATCAAAGTCTATATGTGTTGAGTGATGAAGGCTCACTCAATGTCTGAAAATGCAGAATTCTGTTAAGTCTTTTGCGTTAAGTGACAAGGCTTCACTCAACGCCTGAGTAGTATGTCTGGATTTTTTTTATGTCTAGAAGCGCTGACTCATGTTGACGTCAGTAGAAATTCAAATATCGCGGGACTTGAGTGCAAGAAGACAAAAGGCGTCGCATGCCTTTAGTATAACAGTAAATGTAAAAGTGATGGCGTAGTTGCCATTTCTGGCCAACCCATACTGTGTATAGTGTCGTTGGATGGCGGGATACAAAAGTAGAGTTACGAGGAAGAAAGAAATTAACTTTTGCAAAGAAGAGCTTTGAGCTTAATCTTCTTCCTCTCGACTAAGTTATAGAGCTTGAAGAAAATACATTTACTGTTGGTCTGAGAAGCTCAGACAGTTAGTTGTTGATAGTCACCTCTTTAATAACAAGTTCAAAAGTTCACTCTCTGAGATAGAAGGAGGAGTAGAGCAAGCCTAAGCTGTTGTTCATCTTCAAGGCCACTACATTCAACTCTTCTACTCACAAGGCTTGAAGAAACAGTGCTCTGCAGGTTACTTCTCAGCGCAAACAGAACCAACCTGAAAGATCTTTTCTTGTTACTGTGAAGAAGAGAGGACTGAGTCCTCTCAGTCCAGGAAGAGGCTGATATAGAGATAACTTCTCTGGAGCTATTCACTACCAACAAACTTATTCTCTCTGTAAGATCATTCCTGATCTGAGTTATAAGTCTGAACTATAAAAGTTGAGTGTAGGATTCTTCTGTGGATCTGAGTGTATGATCCTTCTGTGGATCTGAGTGTATGATTATTCTATGGATTTGAGGTAGGGCCTATGTGCCAGAGCTATAGGAGAGTTATTCTCCGAGGTAGGATCTTGAGGTGGACCTGAGTGTAGGGCTAACCTCCTAGCCTGAGTGTAGGACTTTGGATAAAGTCTGAGGTAGGTGATATGTGGATCACTGAGTTGTAGGAGCATCATTTGCTCTGAGTGGTAGGGCCTTGAGCCTGAGGTAGGAATTAGAGGAGTCTGAGAGATCTGTGTTGTAAGCTCTTGGAGACGAGATTGGAGAAGTTGGCATTATCTAACACACTATTATAAAGGTGGGAGAGACAGTGGATGTACCCATACCTTGGGGAACCACTATAAATACTTATGTGTTGATTGCGTATTCTTGAAAGCTAACATAACACTAAGTCACAACATACTAAAGTAAGAAGATAGTCTAAAAGACATAAAAACCTATTCACCTCCCCTCTAGGTGTTTAATTACTCTTGAAACTAAAGACTTTCAAGTGGTATAAGAGGGAGGTTGTTCAAAAGGACTTAACAGTCTGAATAGATCTAAGAGTAGCTTAAGATTATTCTTATGGGTTTAGGAGAGAACTATAAGGAGTTGGGGTCCATGAAGCTTCTAATCTGCAGAAAGGAGACTTTTGGTATTTGGAAGGAGAGGGTCAGGTTGTTCATAGAAGCTTCTGACCCTAGGATCTTCATCACGGTTTAGGAAGGACCCTTCATACCCATGAAGATTTTTGTCCTAGATGCCAGTGTCCAAACCCCAAAGAAGTACACTGAGATGACCAAGGATAAGGTCATCCTAGCAACTATAAACAAGAGGGCACAGAACATCATTGTGAGTTTCTTTGATGACTCCACATTCCAAAATCTTATCCACTGCAAGACATACAAGGAAATATGGGACACCTAGATTATCTATATGGAGGGCATTGAAGAAATTAGGGATGACAGGAAAACCCTACTCAATCAGGAATATGAAGCTTTCAGGAAAAGCAACAGAGGCAACATAGCTGATTGCTATGAAAATTTTTTCAGAGTGATCAATGTGCTGAGGACCTGTGGGAGGTCTTTAACAATTAAGAGTTGAATGATAAGTTCCTAAGATTTATAACCATAGACTGGGACACAAAGATTTGTGCAATCAGAGAAGTGGCCAAGTTTGTTGAAATTCCTCCTCACACTTTGTTTGGAAAGTTTATTTTATATGAAATGTATCTATCTGCGAGGAAGGAGGTGGGAACCACCAATAGGTCCCATGCCAAGGAGAGGACAGTGGCCTTCAAGGCTGAGAACTCTAAGAAGAGAAAGGAAAGGATTGCCTCACCCCCAAGGAGGCCAACTAATTCAGAAAGCTCTAAGTCTAGCTCATCTGACAGTAACATGTCAGATGGAGAGTTTGTTTCCTTCTCTAGGCAATTCCAGAAGATAATGAAGAGGAGGCAATGGAATAACAATCCTTCCTCCTCCTCACATTACAAGAAGGATCACAATAAATCTGGGAAGAAGTTCTCCAAAGGAGACAGATATGATTCTAAACTCACTAAACAAATTTCTTCTAAAATTATTTGTTATTGTTGTAGCAAGCTTGGGCATGTCATTACTAATTGCCCAATCAAGAGGAATGTGACATGTGAGAAGAAATATCACCACCATAAGGGCAAAAAGGAAAAGACCTTCATTGCCAAGAATGAGAAGAGTTGGATTCAAACTGACACAACATCTTCTGACTCTGAAGAAAAAGATGAAGATTATATAGGGTTGTTTGTTGTTGTTGCTGTTGAAGAAGATGAGGACTATCCAGTTGCAAGGATAGGTATCAGGGATCCTCTATCACACTCAGATAGTGACAATGAGGTGGATGAAGATGATAGTTGTTGTTATGGACTTTTGTCCTTAATAGATGGTGAATCTAGCCAGGATCAAACTGATCAACATGAGGTACAAATTCATTCTCTCTCCTCTTCTGAATCTGATTATAAAATAAGTCCCAATTCGGATGCACCTTCATCCTGTGATGAAGATGACTCAGAATCTGAGGAAGATGTCAACCAATTGAATGACACGTATGAGTTAATCTTGGAAGCTCTGAAGAAGAGCAAGTTACTTGTCAAAAGACAAGCCAAAGAGATTGTCTCCCTACAGCTAGCTGCTTCCCTATAGTCTGAATCAGCATCCTTGTTTGATCAGATGAGGAGGGAGGTCAGCCAACTGAAAACTATCTCAATCATCCAGATTGGAACTATCAATCATAAGAACATCATTACGGATCTTGAAGATAAGCTCCTAAAAGAGAGGAGGCTAGTGGCTCAATACTCCAAATTTAAATCTGTATCGCCACTCATTGATACCTTCACCACCCAAACTGATAAGAAGGGGTTGGGGTAAATGGAGAGGAATACTAGAAGAAGTAATAAGAGTAAGGGCAAGGCTCCAATTCAGCCTAATATCTCTTTTGAGAAAGTTCTGATGCCATCCAACAAGTTTGACCAAGAAAGTATATATGGTCATTTGTTGAATGGAAGATCCTGTAGTGTGAACAAAAATTCTCACAACTATAGTGGAAGGAAGGGCATGGGCTTGAGTGCTTTTAAGGATCCCCATGAGGAAATCTAGATGGCCCAGCATGGACCATTTGTGTTTGGTGACCCAGCTCCCACACTCAAGGAGAAGGTAGTGGCCTATTCTCAGGCTCCTCCAGCAACTACTCAGACCAAAAGTAAGTCAGTTAGTAAGCCTAACTTGTCCATCTCTGAAGCCATCAATAGCTTGTCCAATGCAAAGAAGACTGTTGTTGGAGGTACTCAGAGTATGCCAAGTACATCTACTAGCAGACTCACTTTCAGTCAGATTGTTGCTGGCAAAACAAGAAAAAGGTTGTTGATCTCCCTTCTAAACAATCAGTTGTTGACAGCTTGCAAGGTACAAGGGCTGTTAGAAGAGGAGATACAACATCCATGAATATTGGTATTGTGGTAAAGTGGTATACTTTGTCATAGATTATTGTCACAACCCTAGTGTGTCAAGGGTAAGGGCAAGTATCCCTATCAGAAGTGCTGCAGGTAGACAAGTTCATTTTCAGACTAATAAGAGCCAAGGACCCAAACTCTTTTAGGGTCCTAAGGTAAACAAATTTTGGTTGCAGGTTAGTCCAAGTACCCATGTACCAATATGATACTTGGACAGTGGATGTTCCAGACATATGATTGGAACAAGTTGCCATCTAAAGGAATACACTTCTGTGAAGAATGAACCTAAGGTGATATTTGGAGGTTCAAACAGAGGAGTCACTAAGGGTTATGGTATGATCACCAATTGCATAGTCTCAATCACAAAAGTGGCTTATGTGGAAGGGTTGCAACACAACCTGATAATCATAAACTAACTATGTGATCTTGGCTTTGACATTATCTTCCACAAGGATGAGTGCCTGATCAAAAGGTCAAGTGACTAAGAGGTCATTTTGACTGGCACTATGAGTCAAAATATTTACTGTTTAAACTTTTTTATGTTTAAGTTCGGACACTCCAGTGTGTCTAGTTACTAATGAGAAAGTCTCTTATTGTGTGCAATGACATAAGAGACTTGCCCACTTAAACTACAAGACCATTAACAAGCTCTTTAGTGAAGAGCTTGTTAGAAATGGACCCAATATAAAATGCACTAAGGAGGGAATTTGCTCTGCATGTCAAAAGGGCAAGTAGACCAAAGCATCCTTTAAGAGCATTGGGGCCAAGGATTCTGTGAGGTGTTTTTACCTCCTGTATATGGACTTATTTGGTCATATGCCAGTTCATAGCCTCGGTAGGAAAGTCTACACACTAATGATAGTTGATGAATATTCTAAATATGCTTGGGTTATCTTTATAAAAAAAAGTCTAAAACCTTAGACATCTTTATGACCTATGTTAGGCAAGTTCAGAATGAAAAAGATAGTTCTGTGGTCAAAATCAGAAGTGACCATGGTACTGAATTGCAGTCTGAAGGCATGATAAAGTTCTGTGAAGAACTAGAGATTTGTCAGGAGTTTTCTTCTCCAAGAACACCCCAGAAAAATGGGATAGCTGAGAGGAAAAACAAGACTCTCATAGAGGTTGGCAGGATACTGCTCAGTTATACTTCTCTCCCAGAATACTTTTGGGATGAGGCAGTGAACACTGCTTGTCATGTCTTGAATAGAGCCTCTATTAATAAGTATCACCAAAAGGCTCCCTGTGAGATTAAGAAAGGCAGAAAACCAAATCTAGCATATCTCAAGATCTTTGGTTTTAAGTGCTTTGTGCTTAATAATGGGAAGTCCTACTTGACTAAGTTTGCTATCAAATCCTATGAAGGGATATTTGTTGGATACATCAATCATAACAATGCATATAGAGTTTAAATCAAGTTGTAGAAGAGTATGTTAATGTGGTCTTTGATGAGTCATCAATGATTAATAGTGAGCTGCCAAACTCTTCTAGATCTACAGGTATAGAGATGAAGATGGATAAAGTAGCCATCAAGGACACCTCTCCATATACCTTAAAAGAAAGTGATGATGTATACATTCCAAAAAAAGGATAAAGTGCACAGGATATGGATGAAAACTAGCAGGATCTAGCCACAGAAGTTCATGATGTTGAAGTAAGAATTCCTCCAGCAGTCAGGCATTTGAGGGATCATCCTAGAAATCAGATCATAGGAGTTTCTAGCAAAGGGGTTACAATTAGGAGTAGAAGTCTCAACATTACTATATACTCCAGCTTCATGTCTCAGGTTGAACCTAAAAGGTTTGAAGATGCCAGTATAGATCCATTTTGGATTGTGGATATGCAAGAGGAACTGAATCAGTTCAAGAGATGTAAGGTCTGGAAGCTAGTTCCCAAAACACAAGGACATAACATCATTGCAACTAAGTGGATCTACAGGAATAAGCTTGATGAAAATTGTGTTATAATCAAGAATAAAGCCAGACTGGTTGGCAAGGGATACAGACAAGAAGAAGGTATTGACTTTGATCAGACCTTTACACTAGTGGCAAGAGTGAAAACTATTAGAATGTTCCTTGCATATGCTGCACATAAAAGATTCAAGGTCTACCAAATGGATGTTAAGTCAACTTTCTTAAATAGTGACCTAAAAGAAGAGGTCTATGTTGAACAACACTTAGGTTTTGTTAATCCTAACTCTCCTGATTTTGTATTTAAGCTTAGAAAAGCTTTGTATGGGTTGAAGCAAGCCCCATAGGGCATGATATGTCTAGCTTTCTCATTAAAAATAAATTCTCAAGTGGAAAGATAGACAAGATACTATTCCCAAGGGAAGTCAAGGGTAAGATCATCCTAGTCCAAATTTATGTAGATGACATAATTTTTGGGTCTACTGATGATGACCTTTATAGAAAGTTTACAAAACTTATGCAAGGGAAATTTGAGATGAGCAGTATGGGTGAACTCAAGTACTTATTGGGCCTCCAAGTAAGACAGTTTGAGAATGAATTGTCCGCCTTATAGTCTAAGTTCACCAAGGAGTTAATTAAAAAGTTTAGAATGGAGAGTGCCTCCACAATGAAAACTCCCATGGGGTCAAGTGTGTCATTAGACAAGGATGAGACTGAGAAACCTGTTGATGAAACCTTATACAGTGGCATAATTTGCTCCCTCCTCTACCTCACTATAAGTAGGTTAGACATCATGTATATTACATGTATCTGGGCTAGATACCATGCTTACCCCAAAGAGTCTTATTATTCTATAGCTAAAAGAATTTTGAGACATCTCAAGAGCATACCCGATCTTGGCCTATGATACCCTAAGAATAGTGATTTTGAACTAACTGGGCATTCAGATGCCGACTTTACAGACTGCATAGAAGACAGAAAAAGCACATCTGGCTCATGTCAATTTTTAGGAAGGAGACTTGTATCTTGGAGCAGCAAGAAGTAAACAAGTGTTGCAATATCAAGAGCTGAATCAGAGTATATATCAGCTGGTAGTTGTTGTGCTCAGCTATTATAGATCCAACATCAGTTTCAGGACTACAACCTCAAGCTAAGTAAAAATCCCATGTTTTGTGATTCTACTAGTGCCATCTCTATTGCTAGGAATCATGTATCTCATAACAGGACTAAGCATATAGAGATTATATATCATTTTATTAGAGAGCATGTGGAATGTGAGGACATTACCCTTGAGTTTGTCCCTAGAGACAAGCAGGTGGCTGATATCTTCACTAAGCCACTAGATGAAGCCAAGTTCAACTCCTTCAAATTTAAATAGAGAATGATGAACTTAGTATAGCTTCAGTTGCTCCTCATGTATTTTAGTTATAGGTAGTACTTACCTATGTAGGATAATCAAGTAATTATGGACTAAGTGTCCAAGCGTCGAGTGCGTTGAGTCAACATCAGGCGTCAAGTACGTCGAGATAACTTCAAGCATCGAGAGCATCGAGTGTGTCGAGTCCACTCAACGCATTCTCCCAGGATGTAATTTTACGGCTATCTCACAGGATTAATCTCAGTAGTTGATCACTTAGTGATTATAACAACAGGTACGTGCCTCTCTACATTCTCAAATTAGAGGTAAGTATAAATAGAGTGGTGTGTGCATAGAACAAAATACACTATTCCTCGCCCTTATCTACCCCCTACGACGAAACGATAAATGCTCGGAAAATCTACAGAAATCCACAGAAACAATGGCGCTAAAAGGATTAGATTTCCTATTTGAGGGATCACAGTTAGTGCTAAATGGGTTAAGGATGAACCAGAGGAAATTCAGCCTATTCTCCACCTTCTACAAGTCGCTGACCTAGAACATGTTCTTTCAGAGCCAAGTCTACTATGGAAAAGGGAAGTACTTGAGCTAAACTCAAACGCTAAGGTCGACTCGTCCTCCGCTAAAATCAGGTCTTTTATCAGTGGAAATAAGGTCAAGATTACCCCCAAACAATTAAGCAAGGATCTGCAACTGTCCAAGTTCAGGCCGTCAGATAAAGAAGAAGAACTGGACCAAACTTATATCAGATATGCCCTTAAATAGTGTGGACTGTCAAAGCACTCCTTTGGATAAATCTTGAGAAAATAGCTGAAATTAAAATGTAAATTTTTGGCAAATATTGTTGGGAAGGCACTGTTGTGCAAAACTGAATCTCATGATAAAATATCTAAGAAGATGTTTGATTTGATAACCAGAATAATTCTTTCCAAGAAAACAGATTGGGGAAGGGTACTTTTTGACAGAATTGTAGGATGTATTACAGAGCCAAACCTGAGCAGGATTCTATCTCTATTTCTACACATCACGGTTCTTGGGATCCTAAACATGAGACTAGGAATAAAAATCCATCACATGTGGAGGATGGACTCAAAGATGCTTGATAGATGGGACAGAATTCTGTTGCCACATGCATAGACTGTTAACAAGAAGAAGAAAGCTATTCTGATTACTGAGGAGAGCACAGAGAGCAGTTCCTCTGAGAAGAGTGAAGAGGAACCACATAATCCCCAGTTGACTGAGTCTATTAAAGAGACTAGAAGAGACATGAGTGCTCAGGTATTATTATCCTCTGAACATGCTGCATGAAGCCAATTGGCTAGAACACAGTCTGAAGAAATCCAAGTTGAAGCCATGGACATACTGTCTGGCCAGCTAGTAGATAATATCTGTGCAAACATTGAGGGGGAGATTGTCAGGGAAGATGCTCCAGCTGAGGGGGAGCAAGTTCAGTCTAACATTCAGGACAAGCTTGACTCTCTCCTAGACAATCTATAGAGCATAATAGACCAGATTCCAAATAAGCCTGTTTGGCAGATTCCCCATACTCCAGTTGAGGATGAACAAGCTCCTCTAACAGTGACAGAAGAGGTTCAAGACACTACTATAGGAGATCAGATTGTATTTAAGGATAATGATGAGGCTGAGGGGGAGATTCACTCTAAACTCCATGCTCACGTTACAGTGTATGATATTGTTTTCTCTGAATCTAACAAGGACATTATTGTTGCTGATGTACAAGCTGATGTACATTCTTCAGAATATATGATGGCTGATTCAGAAATTCCTGCCAGGGAAAGGGATGAGGAGGTCTGTGACCAAGACACATCTGTTAAAGCTGATAAAATGTCATCCTCCTTCCTAGCACAACTAAAAGATTTACTAGATGATCAGAGACGATAACTGGAACACTACATTGATGACTCCATCAAGGAAGTGAGACAAAAATTTTCTACTGAAATAAGGTTCATCAGGTTTGAGGTCAACCTATTGAAAGCAAACACTGTGGCATTCTTCATGAGGACTACACTTGTTGTCACATTCACTGAAGGTATACTTCAAGAGATCGCCAGAACCAAAATTTCATATTTAGCCATATGAAGATGGTCCACAATGCCCAGAAGACATTGATGGAAGCACACAGGATCACCAATGAAAGGAGAATGGATGCATGCACTCAAATTCGTGATGATCATATGCTCTAAGTCAAAGACCATGTCACCAAGGGTGTAAACTACCTAGATGTAAAGATAGCTGAAGCCAGCACCTCCATGACTAATACTACATCTGAAGAAGTCAAAAGAGGGAGAAAGCAATGATAAAGGAAAATACTAAAAATGCAGCGTGGATTATAAATATAATCAGAGGCTCAATGGGACTTGAGCAACTCTCATATGAAAACATTGACCTTGCTCCAATCCCTAAAGATCTATATGGTGATCAGAGTGGTGTTCAATATGATGATCAAAGTACTTCTCAGTGGGCTGAACCTTCAACTGCTATAGAAATTCCTACATTCAGCCCCAATACTGATTAGATTGTCAGGGCTAAAAGCAATTCAGTTGTTGAAGAAGAGGAAGAAATAAGGCTCAGCAAGAAAAGATATAGAGAAGAGATGGAGATCAGACCCGACTTTGAGAAGTGGAGTACCCAAACAAGAACCATCATCTTGTCTGCCTGGGATCAAATTAAAGATCACAAAACTAATAGGGGAATACTCTATAACTCCGTAGAATGGGCCAAGCTTGAAATGAATGAGGAACTAAGAAGAAAATTCAGAAGGGACAAAAAGTTATGTGCACTATCACCAGATGTTGTGGAGTCCGTCAAGTACTTCCCCAAGCCCTACTGTTACTTTGAAAGACAGAAGGAGAAGAAATCTGAAGATCAAGCAAAGGCTGCTAAGAAACAAAGCATCAACATTGTGATTAAGGAACCTAAAACATAGAAATATTCTTAGATTTACTTAAGGGTTGTAGGAGAGTGATAATTTTATTTTATGCACACTGTCCATTCATGATTTCTTTCTTTAATGAAAATCATATTTTTATGTGTGTACAAATTGTTGCTCTTTTCATCAGTGATGTTTATCTGCTAAATTAAGAAGTGTATATCATTGACTAGGGTTCTGAATTCTTCAAATAGGGGGAGATTGTTGGGTCCATTGATCACAATGTCCTAAATTTGAAGAAGGCTCACAAGTCAATGGTATATACATGAATGTATTTGATGCATGCTCTGAGTTCTATGCATGCAGGTTGTTCTCTGTTGAACTGATTTGACAGGTAGTCTGAGTCACAAAGACAGATGGACTCATGATAGGATGCTGGCAAAGTAGAAATATGGCTAAGTCCAGAAGCATTGAGTGAAGGCAATTCACTCAACGCCAATAGACTAAAAGCGTCGAGTGAGGCTCAGGTAGTAAAAGCCTCAGTATTGCCAAAGTAGAAATCTAGCTAAGTCCAGAAGCATTGAGTGAAGACAGTTCACTCAATGCCTAGAAGCAAAAGCATCAATAGAATACCCAACAGTCATAGCCGCAGTATTGCTGTCAAGAAATTTGTCTAAGGACAGAAGCGTTGAGTGAAGGCTGTTCACTCAACACCTACTCAACAAACAAGTCAACCAAGTACAGAAGCGTTGGGTGAATACAGGCCACTCAACGCCTTATCAAGAAGCCAGGCAAAGGCATAAAGCATTGAGTGAAGATGATGAACTCAACGCCTACATTCAGAGAAATCGAACTAAGTACAGAAGCATCGAGTGATGAAGGCTGACTCGACGCCTAAGCTGTTAGACTATCAAATTCTATATGCATTGAGTGATGAAGGCTCACTCAGCGCTTGAAAATGTTGAATTCTGCTAAGTATTTTGCGTTGAGTGACAAGGCTTCACTCAACGCTTGAGTAGTATGTCTGGATTTTTCTAAGTCCAGAAGCGCTGACTCATGCTTACGTCGGCAAAAATTCAAATATCGAGGGACTTGCGTGCAAGAAGACAAAAGGTGTCGCATGCCTTTAGTACAGCTATAAATGCAAAAGTGATGGTGCAGTTGCCATTTCCAGCCAGCACATACTGTGCATAGTGTCGTTGGACGGGGGGATACAAAAGTTGAGTTACGAGGAAGAAAGAAATTAACTTTTGCAAAGAAGAGCTTTGAGCTTCATCTTCTTCCTCTTGATTAAGTTGCAGATCGTGAAGAAAATACATTTACTATTGGTCTGAGAAGCTCAGACAATTAGCTGTTGATAGTCACCTCTTCAACAGCAAGTTCAAAAGTTCACTCTCTGAGATAAAAGGAGGAGTAGAGCAAGTCGAAGCTGCTATTCATCTTCAAGGCCGCTACATTCAACTCTTCTACTCACAAGGATTGAAGAAATAGTGCTCTGCAGGTTACTTCTCAGCACAAGCAGAACCAACCTAGAATTTATTTGCTTGTTGCTGTGAAGAAGACAGGACTGAGTCCCCTCAGTCCAGGAAGAGGCTGACACAAAGAAAACTTCTCTAGAGCCATTCACTACCAACAAACTTATTCTCTCTGTAAGATCATTCCTGATCTGAGTTGTAAGCCTGAACTATAAAGGTAGAGTGTAGGATTCTTCTGTGGATCTGAGTGCAGGATCCTTTTATAGATCTGAGGTAGGGTTTGTGTTCCTGAGCTATATGAGAGTTATTATCTGAGGTAGGATCCTGAGCTGGATCTGAGTGTAGGGCTAACCTCCTAGCCTGAGTGTGGGACTATGAATAAAGACTGAAGTAGGTGATCTATGGATCACTGAGTTGTAGGAGTATCATTTGCTCTGATTGTTAGGGACTTGGGCTAGAGGTAGGACTTGGAGGAGTTGGACAGATCCTGAGGGATCTGTGTTGTAAGCTCTTGGAGCCGATATTGGAGAGATTTTCATTGTCTAACACACTGTTAGAAAGGTGAGAGGGATAGTGGATGTACCAATACCTTGGGAAATCACTATAAATACTTGTGTGTTGATTGTGTATTCTTGAAAGCTAACATAACACTAAGTCAAAACACACCAAAGTAAGAAGATAGTCTAAAAAGACACAAAAACCTATTCACCCCCTTTAGGTGTTTAGCTACTCTTGAAACTAAAGACTTTCAAAAGCGCTCGATTTCATTCTTTAGTCAAGAACATTCTTTAGTAGTGTGACCAGTCATTCGGTGAAACTCACAGTATTTTGGCTGGTCACTTCTTGGGTTCGGGGGCGGCATTCTCGGTCGCTAGATCATCCTGGATTGCATATAGCACATTTGTCCGAGTGGTATTTAGTGGAGTGTATTCTAGGGCAGTTGTTGACCCCCGTCCCTTGGCGGGTCATAACGATGGTAGCCATTTTGATGCTCTTCTTAGCGTCGCACCTCTTGTCTTACGGAGGTCAGCTCCTACCCCATCTTTATTTTTTTTTCTGCCTTCAAACTGCCAGCGGTGCGCTTCAATAGCCTCGACAGTTGCTATCTTGGCTTCAACCAGATGAACAAGGTCTGGATAACTATGCACAATTTCCCTCATGAGTGTCGAATAGAAGCTGCTTGGGCGGAGTCCTCCTAGGAAGATGCTCTTGAGAAGTTCGGGGTTGACCCACCAAATTTTTCGTGGTTCTGAGTTGAAATGGCGAAAGAAATATTTGAGGGATTCTCCCTTATTCTATCAGATACCTGAGAGGTGCGAGGGATCCTGAACGATTCTACGATTGGCCACAAACTGTTCTGAAAATTGGTGTGTTAACTCTGCAAAGTTGAAAATAGTTCCCTCTCGAAGAGAATGAAACCAGGTACGGGTCTGGCCCTTCAGAGTGACTGAGAACACTTGACAGAGCAAATAATTAGGAGCGCTAAAAATCCTCATTATGTTGAGGAAATGGTTGATGTGTTCGAGTAGATCATCTGTTACGTTGAACGTCGCGATGATTGGGATCTTGAAGCCACGCGGGACTGGATGAGCTACAATCTAGGGGAGAGTTAGGATCCCTGGTGGAGAGGGAGTTGTGCAAAGATGTCCCATCATCCAAGTTATTCGTATTCTTGAGCAATCACCTCACGTAACTCCTCGCGGGTTAGTCTTTCACCTGGTGGCACACGAGCAACTCCTTCCATATGATGATGGTGGCCACTTTCAGTGCCCTGATGAGCGGGGTGCGTGGAACTGGCGGCATAAGAAAATTCTTCATATTCATTTTCTCTGTGGGGGGCTTGCTGAGGCAGAACGTGATCCTGAGCTGGAGGCAGGTGATTAACCTGCAGGGAGGCTGAAGAGGAGCTGGTTGAGCTATATTATTTTAGAATAGGGCGAGCATCTCGACCTGGCGCTCCTCCATTTGGTGCATGCGCCCTTCAAAAGAGGCTACGGGCGGGAGAGTGGCCTCATCGACACGAGTTGTGTTGGCGAGCGTGTGGGAGGGATCCGACTCAATGCGTCCTCCAGGAGGTGATCTATTGGTAGGTCGGGTGCTCCTTCTTGTCATGGAAGCAAGTCACGAGTACCATTGTGTAAATGGTACTGTCTTCTAAATCTTCAGAGGATGCTTGGAACTGTTTCCCACAGACGATGCCGAACTGTTGTAGCCAATCTCGACGCCTCAGTCAGACCAGATTAACTTAGACCATCTTAGCTCACGGAGCATTCGAGCGTTCACACATTCAATGAGAGAGAGAGAGAGATTATGCACACGATGTTTTTACATAGAAAAACTCCTTAACCGGGTAAAAAATCACACGACCGGATCTGTGTCAGTCGAGCTTCACTATCTATTTTTGGTTACAACATGATTGAAGATTCGAGGGCGACAGTTCGCTCCTTATTATAATTTGTAGATGAGAGAGAGTTACTTAGGCTCACTTCAAGCAATAGGCTGCTTCGTGTGAGATTACTTGCTGGGGCGTTGCAGACAAATGGGCCCTTGCTCTAGTAGGAAATTCCTTCTCGCCGCTCGCTTGTGGACTTAGGCAAAATTTTGGTGGAGAGGCGACAGGTCGAAGATGGCTCGAAGGTGGCTCGTAGGAGTAATCTGATAGAGTTTTGTCCTGAGGAGCAAGAAAGTAGAGGAGAGAGATGAGAATGAGCAGGTCTGGAGGCCTTTTTATAGCCTCCAGGAGATGGTTACGGTGGTTATGCGGTCATCCGCACACCGTAACCACCAATATCATAATTTTAAGTATAGTTTTGGGTGCGTATTATTTGTATATTTAATTTTATTAAATGCAGTCCCCGAGTAAAACATGCCCCCTACTTGTGGTGGTTACGCGGGTAGTTACCCGTGCATCGGATGGTTGCGATTATGGAGGAACGGTAGGACGGCGGGGAAGGAGCCCAAGGAGGGCAAGAGAGGCGGTCAGCCACCACCTCAAGGGTAGCCGACCGCGGTTAAGAAGACGGGCCGTCGGCATGGAGCTTACCGGGGGTGCGACCAGCCACACTCGGGCGACACACCGGGATCAGCCCCGCCAGCGGCCACCGGGCACGACCCCTAAGTCGGTCGTCGAGCGCGGCGCCGACATCGGACGTTGGCTGCAAGACGCGATCGGATGGAGCCGACCCTAATAGGGGGCGGCCGACCGGGCACCCTGGACGGAGGGTGGGGCGCGGCCGGCCGCACCTGCCGCCCCCGCGGAGGCCGCCGGAGGGAAAGGCTCCCGCCGCCGGGATGGCCGGCGGGATCGCCGCGCTTCGCGCCCGCGGGTGCGCGACCACGAGGTGTGGCCCCTAAGTTGGACGGAAGCCGGGTCGGCTTAAGCCGGCCTGCCAGCGGCGGGAGAGAGGGGTCAGCCTCGGTGGCCGGCCCCGGGCGGTTCCAAGAACGGGATCCCACGCGCGCGTATCGCGTGCGATTGCGCGCCCGACGGTTCACCCATGATCTCTATTTAGATGGTGGGATCATGGGGGTGGGCTAACTGCAGCCCAGGTATTCTATAAATGGGTTTGTCACTATCAACACTATCCTAATAAACTAAAAGTAATGATGAAAATTCAAAAAGTTTTTAGTAGAGCTCCTACACCTATTATGTTAGGCAGTCATTAGGCATGTCAGCGGTCTATTCAAAAAAGGTTGTCATTAGGCATGTCAGGGAATGTCGTCATGAGGATTCAACCTTTCCCGTTCGCGATTCGCCTGGAAACCGACCACGGGCGCGCATGCGGCTGGCCGCGCGCTGCGCGCAATAACGGGTCGTGCATGTTGTGGCCGCGCAAGCGCGCGAGCATGGACGCGCCAGCTGGGTTTTCGCTCGCCCCCGCGCTTGCGCGGGCTGTGCGCGGTGCTTTTGTGTGCTTGGTTTCCTCCTTCTTGGGTGTTTTTGGAGCCTTCGAGCTGGCACGGCTTGCTCGGCCGGGTTGTATTGTCTGAGTGTTTTGGTCAAAGTCCTGCTGATTTGGCTCAAAAATCTCTAGGGGGAATCCCATCAATGCTATATAGGACTGTGAAGGTTTGGTTTGGTCAAGTTATTAAGCAAAATTTCAAACCAAACCACCTATATGTGGATCCAAAAATCTGGAACCAAACGGCTGAAGCCATTTGAATCGAACCGAACTCATGAATGGTTTGGTTCAGTTCCATTTTAATGGTTTTAAAAAAAAACATTAATATATAATTTAAGAGAATTTTTAAAAAATATAATTGCATATATGAAGTTATCTCTAAAAAAAGTGACTTACAAGTTACAATTCAACAAACTACAACACAATTTTCGCATTTGAGTCAATTCACTACATGCAGCTCAATTAGTGAATTAAAGGCCCGAGGATGGGGAAAAGGGAAGACTGCGCAGACTCGCCTACTGCTTGTGCCGAATGTAGTGAAGCGGGAAAGGGGGGATAGCGTGCTAGAAACAAGAAAGCTAGAAAATCAGAAATGGATTATGAGATTTTAAGGGAGGAAATGAGATTGCAATTTTATGAGAAATGAATTAAGCTAGAAAGGGGTTAAATTTATTAAATCTAGCAGGAGTAAAATTAGCAAGCTCGGTTACGTTTGAAATGGTTTGATTTGACATTCAAAATCAGAACCGAACCGAATCATGCAATTTTTCATAAATTGGAACCATGAACGAACTATAACCTACTAAAATCAAACCGAGCCATGCGATTCCGTACTGGTTTGATTTGATCCAATGATTTGGTTGGTTTTTTATATAAGAGAAAAAACATAATTTGCTGGAACAAGCTTCCCTCTATTTTATTCATTCTTTACTATACTGCTTACAAATTTTATAATTGGATATTATTTTTGTATTTTTTTTTATTTTACTCTGAAAGTGTCTTTATCACTTCAGATTTTATTGTTTTTTATTTGGTGAGATAATTTTTTTAAGAAAATAATTAACGAAGAAGTACTGTCACGTTAGAAGGTCTATAAATGTATAACAAATATTTTAAAAAACTTGCTGCTTCTAAACCCCCGACAAGATAAGAAAATGATTGAATATTATATTAGTTCTATTTATCTTCCAAGCGTGTGACGTGTGTATTTAAATATGCATGTAGATGCTTCTTTTATTTATTTTAATGACCAAATATTACTCATCTGCTTATCATCTGCTTATGAAGTGTTGGTAGTTAATGAGGAGGTGTTGATAACGTGATATTTAATTATATACTTTAACAAAAAAAAATCCAGATCGTAAGCATAACTGAAAAAACCCATTAGTTTAATAGATATACTAGCGGCCATGTTGTGAATTCGCTTCTAATAAATAGGGGAAATTTTATAATAAGCCTGCGGGTCATGAATATGAAGGTTAAATTGTCATTCATTAACACCCACTTAAGAAAGTTCATCCACTTTTATGTTCAAACGGATGATGTTTGTTAGATGATTCTTAACGAATGACGATTTAGTCCATGCGTTTATGGCCGCCACCACTGAGCCAAACGGAGCCCTTGATGTTCATCGGTCAAAGTTTATCTTTACCACACCCATAGGGGGAGGAGACCAAACATCCCGCGTGGGAGGAGTACGAGGAGGGAAGTCATCGGGGTAGAAAAGCATCGCCGCGCGAATGAAGGTAATCGTCTGATTAAGATCCTGAAGAGATTTATCTGAAAACATATGGTTGCGACGCCACTAGAGAACCCAACAAGCAGTCACAAAAAGAGCAAAATCATTTGAATCCGCGGCACCATAGACCTCCCGAAGCCAGTCAAACCCAAATCCCATATCCCACATGCCAAGCAAAATTAGGGATGCCTAGGGATTCCATGATCGGGGCAACCAAAGGGGAGCACCCAAAAGCATGTGGAAAGTCCTCATCATAGGCTCCACACAATGGGCAGTCAACCATATCCAATTAAGCAGTGTATGCGGCGAAGAGTATAAGTCATCGGTAGAATCTCATGAGTCAGGCACCAAAGAAAGCAACACATCCTTGATTGAACACAGACACCCCAAAGAAAGCTCTAGGAGGGAGGAGGGGAGGAAGTAGAGGCCTCACCAACGACGAGGGAACGAAGGGCCAAACGATAAGTGTTCTTTACTGAAAAGAGCCCATTCAGGGAATAGTGTCAAACCCAAGAATCCGCTAGAGTGTACCGCCCAAGAGGAATAGATAATATAGTTGCCACATCATCCGCATTAAAGAGGAACCGAAGCACATCAAGATCCCACTCACGCCTACCCTGCAAAAATAGGTCGCATACAAAGCAACGCCTAGAATCAGGAGGTCGAGGATTCTGAATCCGGAAAAGGTCGGTCGAGGCACCCATCGGTCATTCCAAATATCAATATTGGTTCCCAACCCAACAGATAAGCGAGACCCCTCCACGATCAGGGCCCGAGCATGAAAGAAACCTCTCAAACAATAAGATGGCCGAGCCCCCAAAGTGGTCAAGAGATTAGACCCCTCAGGATAATAGCGCGCTCAAAAAATTCAAGCTACGGAGGTGTACGGTCTCGTCAGCAAACACCAAACCTGCATGGCCAAAAGGGAGGAATTGAAAGCCTCGTGACAACGGAAGCCCATCCCCCAACAGACTTTGTCTCACATGAAGAGCGTCATGACTTCCAAAGGGAGCCACGATGGACACCACCTCTATCCCACCAAAACGATGCAAGCAAGGAGTCCACCTCCGCAACCAGATTCCACGGTAGACGAAAACAGCTCATAACTAGAGTTGGGATCACCGTTAGTGTCGCCTTAATTAAAATCTCACGTCCAGCGTAGGACAAAAGCTTGACCTTCCAACCCTAGATCCGCTTCCAAACTCTATCATTGATATACATGAAGCACAACCAGTGCGACCAGCCAACCGAGGTGGGTACCCCCAAATATAGATCATGCTAGATGCACCGATCCAAAATGATCAAATTCGGCGACACTCGGCTACAACCAAATTTGGCGCTGAGGGCACAAAAACGATCTTGGACTTTTAGTGATTAATCACCAGCCTTGAGACTCGTTAAAAGGAGTGCATGATATCCATAATTACCAACGCATCCTGTCTCTCCATAATATAAGTGTCATCAACAAACAAAAGATGTGAGACGCGGAGCCAAGGGGTCTATCGTCACCCCCTCATCACCCCCTCATCACCAAGCCCGCTCGTTCGTCGCACAACATAAGTCTGCTAAATAATTCTGAACATATCAGAAATGAGTATGGGGAGAGGGGGTCACCCTGAAACACACTATGACTAGGAAGGAGAGACCCAAACATCTCCCCATTAAAGATAAATATGTAGCGAGCAGAAGAGACACACTGCGTAATAAGAGAATCAAATCCACAATTCAGCCCCAAACAGGCCAATGCATGAGAAGGAAATGTCCACTCAATCTGATCATAGGCTTTACGCCTACCCTGCAAAAACAGGTCGCATACAAAGCAACGCCCAGAATCAGGTGGTCGAGGATTCTGAATCCGAAAAATGTCGGTCGGGGCACCCAGCGGTCATTCCAAATATCAATATTGGTCCCCAACCCAACAGATAAGTGAGACCCCTCCACGATCAGGGCCCGAGCATGAAAGAAACCTCTCCAACAATAAGATGGACGAGCCCCCAAAGTGGTCAAGAGATTAGACCCCTCAGGATTATAGCGCGCTCAAAAAATTCAAGCTACGGAGGTGTACGGTCTCGCCAGCAAACACCAAACCTGCATGGCCAAAAGGGCGGAATTGAAAGCCTCAAGACAATGGATGAATGGAAGCACATCCCCCAACAGACTTTGTCTCACATGAAGAGCGACATGACTTCCAAAGAGAGCCACGATGGACACCACCTCTATCCCACCAAAACGATGCAAGCAAGGAGTCCACCTCCGCAACCAGATTCCACGGTAGACAAAAACAACTCATAACTAGAGTTGGGATCACCGTTAGTGTCACCTTAATTAAAATCTCACGTCCAGCCTAGGACAAAAGCTTGACCTTCCAACCCTAGATCCGCTTCCAAACTCTATCATTGATATACGTGAAGCACAACCAGTGCGACCAGCCAACCGAGGTGGGTACCCCCAAATATAGATCATGCTAGATGAACCGATCCAAAAATGATCAAATTCGGCGACACTCGGCTACAACCAAATTTGGCGCTGAGGGCACAAAAACAATCTTGGACTTTTAGTGATTAATCACCAGCCTTGAGGCCCGTTAAAAGGAGTGCATGATATCCACAATTACCAACGCAGCCTGTCTCTCCATATGAGCAAATATAAGTGTGTCATCAACAAACAAAAGATGCGAGACGCGGAGCCAAGGGGCCTATTGTCACCCCCTCATCACCAAGCCCGCTCGTTCGTCGCGCAACATAAGTCTGCTAAATAATTCTGAACATATCAGAAATGAGTATGGGGAGAGGGGGTCACCCTGACACATACGACTAGGAAGGAGAGACCCAAACATCTCCCCATTAAAGATAAATATGTAGCGAGCAGAAGAGACACACTGCGTAATAAGAGAATCAAATCCACAATTCAGCCCCAAACAGGCCAACGCATGAGAAGGAAATGGCCACTCAATCCGATCATAGGCTTTAGGAAGGTCGAGCTTAAGAGAGAAACATGAATCCGCCTTCCTTGAAGTATTGAAAAAAGTGATTTAATTCAAATGTCACCAAAATATTATCTGTAATTAGTCGGACACGGATAAAAGCAGACTGAAAAGGAGAGATAAGTGAATCCATGAAGGGCCGTAACCAATTAACTATGCACTTAGTATCCACACGGTACACAACATTGTAGAGGCTAATTGGTCAAATTAGAGAGAGGGAAGTAGGCTTTTCACACTTCAGAATCAACACAATTTTTGTATTGTGAAATTCCTGAGTGGAAATGCCAGGATTAAAAAAATGGATTAAGTTTGTGACTGAGGCACCAACAACCAGAATTTTTGAAAAAAGATTAGAGGAAGTCCATCAGGCCCAAGGAACTTGTGAGGGGACATGTAAAAAAGAGCAGAGCGTACCTCAACTGGGGTAAATGGTTGACCAAGGGCAACATTCATCTCATTTGAAACCATTCGCTAATCAGCAAAAATAATATCCACAAATACATCACTCGAGGGGGGGGGGGGAGTAGTAGTGAAAAGCTCCTCCAAATATGACAGGATCAAAGATCGAATACCTTCCTGAGAGTCCACCCGGTTTTCGATTCCATCAGAAAGCCAGGAGATGTGGTTCTTCCTCCGCTTAGTCGAAGCGATTGCATGAAAATAAGATGTATTTCGATCACCCTTCAGAAGCCAAGCCACCTTCCCCCGCTGCTTCCACTTCAAATGCTCCAACTGCATAAGCACTTCCAATGAATCCCGTAAGGAAACCTCCTTGTCCTGTATCGACTCCATAAGGGGGCCGGAAGATGGCCCAAATCTCCTGCTCCAACCTTCGAATCTACCGGGGAATACTCCAAACCGCACCCGACTACAACCAACAAGAGATTAGACTCATCCCCACACAGTCAGACTCCAATTAACGTGTGACTTTGAACCTGAAATATCATCCCATGCAATAGAAACTAAACGCTTAGCCTCAAGAAAATGAACCCACTAGGCCTTATACTGCGTTGAACGACGACCTTGAGAAGCAACCGAGCAAGTAAGAATGGTAAGCATAATAGGCTAATGATCCGAGTACACGATCTGCAAGTGTCGTGTCTAGGCCGCTAGAAATAAGGCCACCCAAGAGGAAGTTGCACAAAACCGATCAAGTCAAGCCCTGACCGAAAAAGGAGCTAATCTACTTTTCGTCCAAGTATAACGGCCCCCCACAAAACCAAATCAAATAATTGAAAATAATCCAAAGCAGGTCGGAAGGCCACCAACTGCCAACGAGGACTCTAGATCCGACTATCCAACTCCAACTGAGTAAGAATCTCATTAAAGTCCTAGCCACAAACCCATGGTAACGACACGGCCGAGGACATACGATGTATACTATCCCAAGTATACTCCCTATGGAAAGCGAAAGGGTGGCCAAAGAAACCAGTAAACCTCCATGGCGGGACAGCCTCATTGCCCACAATCATGACATCAATATGATAAGTAGAAAAAGGATAGAAGACTAACATCAATATTTTTATCCCAAAAAAGTAGCAAAACACCACTGCAACCCCGAGCTGCAACTGAAATGCCATCCAAACTCCACCTCCACTTCAAGAGCTCTGCCTTAGCACAAGAAAGCTTGGTCTCTGAAACAAAGATAATGGAGAGCTGATGCGATGGAATAAGCTCACACAAATGATGAGCTGTATAGTTGTTCCCTGACCCCTAATTGTTCCATCATAAGATGTAACGGCCTCCCCAGCACACAGCTCGAAAGGACGGCTTCCGACACCCCCAACATCTAGCTCTAAAGGGTTAAGGCTCAACAGGTCTACAGACCATGCACCTCAACCCCTTTCCATTCACAGATTGGTTGTTGGAAGACGCAAACTCTCTTTGATGAGAATTGATCCAGTTAAGCGGCCCTACGGGGAATTCTCAGGAGGTCACCCATCTCGGAACTACTCCCATATGAGTGCGTTTAACTATAAAGTTTTTTCGCTTCTCATCACTAATTTAGTTACTGGATCACTTCTCATCGAAGGGAGGTTGCGGGTTCCAACAACCCGCCTGTGGGTGGAAAGGGGTTGGGGTGCATGGTCTGCGGACCTGTTGAGATTGAACCATTTTGAGCTAGATGCTGGTGGTGTCGGCGGTCATCCTTTCGAGATGTGTGATGGGGAGGTCCTTACATAAGATCATCATGGAAACCGACGGGGCTGCAATGCAGCCTCCACCGATAAATATGAGTCAACAACAATCTTCTTCCCATGAATAAAGTCCCCATTAGGAATAGCAAACGCCGTCCACTTGTAGCAATGAGAAAACATCTGAGTAGAAGAAGCCTGATCCTTTGGTGGGTGACCGTGTCTTGGCGCGTGCATAGTAACATCTCGCTGCACCATGGTCATAGAAAGATCTATACGGGACGGGACAAGACATGAGAAGCTGAAACAAACATCAATTCTTGGTGGCCTAAATGAAACACATCATCATATATATTCCAAAGTGAGGGGCCAATGGTAGATGAATCCAGATAGGACTCAACAGGGATAGAGATAAAAGGACTGAGAATTGAAAGGAGGGATATTGTAGGATCATCCATGTGGGTAAAATGTGGCACAAGAGTAGGTGGTGGATGAAAGAGAGCGGGGGAGCAGCTTGGTGGATGAAGAGCATGGTTCACAAGGATTAAATGGTGTGTATACCAGGAAGAGGACGAAGTGGACAAGCTGATAGTGGAGTTCGACGCAGCCGATCGGCCAGAGGTCGGCATTCGAGAAGGAGAAGGGGACTACCAATAATGAGCGAAGGAGATGGCGAACACTAAAAGAATGGCTCTGAATGACCATACAAGAAGTTAAATCCAGAACCGGAGGGGGTTGCACATAACCATGACTAGAGTGACCGATAAGGCCACACAAATAGCAAAAAATTAGAAGTCCCTCATACTTGATGGTCGTCAAACACTGCTCCCCGTTGTCAAGCTGAAGCTTCATGGCCCGGAGAAGTGGAGATTCCACATTGATTAGAATTAATATCCAGAGAAAAGGACCCCAACCCACACCCTCCTTATTCGCCTCAGTATACATAAATTATCCAATAAGGTTACCAATCAGCAAAGCAACACCCTTCGACATAAAGAATTGTTGATGATGTTTTGTTTAGGTAGGAGATTTCTGCTTCCCGATATATTGTGTTGTACTAGAGATGGAAATGAACAAGAAGTTCCTGCTAATCCTAGGCCATCCTGTTATGGCCACTGCCCAAGTGGAAAGCAGAAAGCTTAGGCTCCGTTTGGGGGGACTTATTTTTACCGGTCAAGCGATTACGATCGCATGAACCGGACCTTAATTACGGTCCAATTCATGCGATTGTAATCGCTTGACCGGTGAAAATAAGTCCTCCCAAACGGAACCTTACTCTGTGCATTGGTGATGACACTGTTGTTTTTAATGTGCTTGATGGAATAAAAACTCATGGTATTGAGCATTCCAATACCCTTAATATTGCTGACCTCTATTTTTGTGAGCTTTCCGATGCAGATTTCTACCATCTTTCAATGACCCCTCCTCCTGATTGCGGTATCATTGACACATCGGGTATTTTGGGCAGCCACCCTTATCTCCTGCTAGTCCTCACCTACTACCTCAAGCCCCGTGTTCCACATTGACTGATGAAACGTGTGCAAGGGCGCCCGAAGATAGATGAAGGTTTTCGAAGAGCAAAGTAGATTTTTGGTGGAGCTGTCATGCACGTAGGAGAAGGAGGAGGAAAGATGGAAATAAAGGTGAGACCGGGGTCCTATTTATAGGTCCTGGGGACGGTTATGGTGGTTACACAGTTATCCGTAGAGTATAACTACCCTAATTACTATTTGCAGACCGATACTTTATAGTTTGTGATGCGTATTTTTTTAATAATTTTAATATGCACACTTCGGATATTAATTTCAGTTATGTGAACCCCCCTCCCACGACCGGTGATTACAAAAGGTGGTTACACGATGATCGGACAGTGGAGATCACACAATGGATATTGCGCAGTGGAGATCAGATGACAGAGAACCGGACAGCAAGTGGGCCGTCCAGCGGCGAGACCCGGCTGACGGAAGGCCGGTCGTGCATGTTGTTGTATGGCTTGGTAGTGGCTGGTGGGAGGCCGGTCGCGAACCGCATGGCACGGTGGTAGCCAGGGACAAGGTCAGTCGCGGACAGTGCGATCGCGTGCAAGCTACCGCACGCCATGACGATGGCTTGTGGGCCATGCGGCTGGGTGCGAGCAATCGCACGACACTGAGGCGGCCGATAGGAAACCAGACGCGGGATATTCAGTCGCGTGCGCGCGGCCGTATGGCACGACGATGACCGGTAGGAGGTCAGCAATGTGTGGGTGGCCACATAGTGTGGTGGCGACCGGCGGGAGCCCGACCGCGGGGTGCGATGGCAGTTGGCGCGCGGATCATTCCTGGATCACGCGTGTGAATCGCATGTGTGGTTTTGAAAATTTTCTCCATAATCTCCACGAAGTTAATGGGTAGCATAGGAATTTTGGCTATTTGTAGCCTGGAATTTTCATAAATTATTTGATATAGGACCCCTCAATTTATAGGAATTTCGAGCGGTGGATAATCAAAATTCTCATCTCCCCCATAAACGTGACACATTAGTCACCAGTCATGCTCACAACACTAAAGAGTTCATGGCCATTCTCACAGTTGGGGATCGATCTCCTAGGTCCTCTCCTAGTAGTGTCTGGACAGAGAGTTTGTCATCATGGCTATTGACTACTTTACCAAGGGGGTGGAAGTTGATCCTCTTGCCAAAATAACTGAGAAAAACGAGAATCAGTTTGTCTAGAAGAATAGTATCTAACATTTTGGCATTTCGGTAGTCATTGTCGTGAACAATGGCACCTAACTAACTAGAAAGTCATTCATAAGAATGTGCAAAGACCAAAAGATTATACCAAGTAGAGTTATGATCTTACTAGGATGGTCCGTATATGAGGCACCCTTTTCATGACTCCAAAGAACTTCTGGGGAGGGAAAAGCTCTAGGGGGATTGACTAGGTCATCATACAAGTGGGGAGCTGACCTCAGCATACCTTGTATAGGTATGAACACTCTGTACATGAGGCCTTCATCCTAGCCTATATTTGAGTCTATTACTTTGAGAGTGTTACCATAGGATTACCTACATTTCTGGAGGTTCCTCATCCCGCCACTTTATAATCAAAAAAGAGTTAATCATACTAACTTTTGCAGCTGAACATTATTGTGTTTAATCCTCGAGTTTGTGCGATTATCTACTGAGCTTCGAATTGTTTGGGATTGACAACGCCTTTAGTAATAAAGGAATCTTTACTAAGGAAACTTTGTCTTCCTCCTGCCAGGTTGGGGAATGACTCTTGAATCTCTCCTTATAACATGTCTAGGTAGATGAGAAGTGCTCTCAAGGGATTATCGGCCAACAAGCAAAGGGGGATTTGACCTCGGGCATCAGTGTAGAGTCTTGGACTCAAGAAAATACATATTGATTTTGAGACACTGTCCCTCACCTATCCTGGGCTATATGAGAGTCAAGTTGGAGTTTCATCCCCCAACCCATTCTTGGGGACAGATTTTTCTTTTGATGTTTACTCTCGAGCTTCTATCCTCAAACTCTATCGGGATGAGAGCCTCCGACCCATGGGACAATTTTAAAGGCATCTCCCCAATGTCCAAGTTGGGAATGGTTCTTAGAGTACATTGAATTAAGGTAAGCTACTATGTACAGTTCCCTTTTATATTCTCAACCTTCTTCTCTAATAGATTAATAACCAGCTTATTTGCAGCTTCGTCTTTCCCGTTACTTCTAGGATGATCAACAGATGAAAATTGAAGATCTGTCCCCACCTGATTGCAAAAGTTAGTCAGTTCTAGGCTGCCAAATTGTGGTCCATTATCGGTGGCAATCACTAAGAGTATCTTGAATTTGCTCCTCAAATAAAATTTTGTACTATCTGTGATGTTTTCTTAGTTAGCGCCATGGTCTCATTACATTTCGAGAAATGATTAATTATCACAAGAACAAACTTTCTCTGCCCACTAACTTAGGAGAAGGGATTAATAAAAACCATTCCCCAAATAATAAAATGCTAAGGAGTAGAGATTGAACAAAGTTGCTAAGCTGGATACAATTTGAGATGAGCGAAGAACTTTTGAGAATGATTTATCATATTTCCTGATAGTGGGCCAGAAGTATCCATGCGTCAATTCTTTGCTCCAAAGTGAGATTCCTAGAGTGACTTTTACACTGCCCCGAATGGATTTCTTCGAGCACCCGCAGAACCTCGACCTCGGAGACACATCTAGTCAAAGGACCCGAGATGGTTTTATAACACAAATCTCCACCGTGAAGTTAGTAATTGGTCTGTTTGTACCAGCACTTTCACTTATCTCCACCATTGCTGGAAACTGGTCGGTGCTAAGAAACATCAAAAATGGATCCAAACAACAGGCTCCATGCTCGATCTCCATCATCTCTCCATCTTCAATAGACGATTGTGACAATTCGGTGACCGTGCCTCAAGTTCTTGGGCTGTACTAATCCAATCGATTCATAGCTAAATTTTCTCCACTGAGTACATGTTAGATGAAAAAATATCAAAACCCTTTATCAACCCTTTCACATTGGCTAAATATCCTAGTGGGATGGTATTACACACTTCAAACTCTCCATGAATCTAAGATGTGGCTACCAATGAATCCGTGAATGTCATGACATCTTGAATTACCCACTCCCTAGCCAGGCATAGTACCACGACAATCACCTAATACTTTGCTTGATTATTCGTGATGGGGAACAGAATTTCAACAACTTGCTCGATCATTATTCCTTATGGGCTTACAAGCACAATGCCCACTCCCACCGAGTTCTTACTCAAGTCTTGGTCAACCAACATTTTACATTGACACTAATCCATATAGAACTTCTTCCTCACTTATTTTTGTCAAGAAGTCTGCCAAGAAGTATGTCACTGCCTGCGTCTTGATCTCCACACTTGGTAAGAAGGAGATATCAAATTCATTGAGCACCACTGACCAATTTGCTAGTCATCATGGGTGCTCAACCCCACCCATTATACCCCGAAGAGGGTGGTCAATCACTACGCAAATAGAGTCCCCTTCAATATATGTCTTGAGATTTCATTCTGAAATCACCAAAGTGAAAGTCAATTTTTCAAGAATGGGATACCGTGCTTCCGCCTTCTTGAGAACTTTACTTACATAGTAGATTAGGGGTTGCCTCTTTGCTTTATACCTTACCAACACTGAACTCATTGCTTCTGTCCCCACCCATTAGTAGAGGAATAGGTCATCCCCTTTCTTTGGCCCTTGAAGAAGCAATTCTTGTGTCAGTTGTTACTTCAACTTTTTGAACATCTTCTCAAACTCCCTTATCCATTTGAATTGTTGATTGCTACGTGGAGTTTTAAAAAAATGGGGAGCACTACTCTTATGCATTTGACAAGAAGTGACTAAGGCCATCCAACCTTCCAGTTAAGCATTAGACTTACTTCGCTTCCATAAACAACCTGACCCTTTACTTCCATATGCCAAAGGATTCTTTCCTGCAGATTGACAGTTTCATAGATCCAAACTCCTTTTGATTCTCATTTAAACCCATTTTTGATATCTGTTATTTGCCTTGGAGATTCACTCAGACTGTTAGGTCAATCTTTGAGTAACCTCCCTCTGATACCACTTGAAAGACTTGATTTCAAGAGCCTAAACACCTAGAGGGGGGGGGGGGGGGTGAATAGGTTCTAAATTTTTTATACAATTTTTATTGGCAAACAGCTAGATTAAATTCTGCACAGATAATTCAAAGCACAGACCACACTTCATATCACAGCATACACCAGATTTATAATGGTTCCCCAAGGTATGGGTACATCCACTTTCCCCCCTTCGCATATCCAGTAGATAACTGGATTCAGCCTAACTTTCTTCCACTGGCTCGGATCCGCAGATCTTACAATCTCAGAACCAGAATGGTTCCTACAACTCAGACTTAAACAAGTCCTACCTCAGATTCTTCCCAAGAATCCTACCTCAGGCCTCGACCCTACCTCAGCCCTACCTCAGCCTTTATCACTAGGCTTACAACTAAGACTTTTCACAAGTCCTACACCTCAGGCTCTCAGCACTACCTCAGCCTTTATAATTTCAGGCTTACAACTCAGATCTAACAATAGATCCTACAAGAAATTGATTGATATAAAGATACAAAAAATTCACCAGCTAGATTTCTCTATTGGTGAAACCTTCTTGATCAGTTCTTGAATGAACTGACCCTTCTGATCCAACCTGACTTAGCTTTTCAAAGCTTCTTGATAGAACAAAATAAGGTGGATCTTGACTTGATGTAGAAGATGATCTTCAGTCAGCTTCTTCCTTAAATTCAGAATGAATTCTGAATCTTTCTTGCAGACAGCTCTGGATCTGCCTTCGTAAGAATTCTCTAGTGTTGTTCTTCTTCTTCTTATATTGTATGTTTTTTCTTTATGTCACAGATTTGACTCTTATATAGAGTTTCCCAATAGTTACCAGCTGATCCGGTTTGTAATAACCTTTTGACAGTTCTGACAGAGGTGTCAGACCGGTTGGTTATGTCAGTTGTCGAATCATCAGTCAAGTCACTTGATATGTCAAAGACTTTCCAACTCAGCACATTCCACTCTACAAACTGCTTCACATGTGTCGACACATATAGGCTAAGTGTCGACACAAGTCTTCATGATGTAGACACAGCATTCAAGATGAGGCTTGATCTTAGAAAATTTTCTTCAAATTCTAGAACCTGCACAATGTAACTCAAACATCTATCAAATACAAATTGATGCATATCATTGATTAAGATGAGGCTTCTCCAAATCTGGTACATATTTTTCAATGTGCCCAACAATCTCCCCCTATTTGGAGAAGTCATAATCCTTAGTCAAAGATATACATCTCTCATAATAAAACATAATAGAAATAGATGTACATCAATTTCATAGCAGGTTAACATATAATCATTGTAAACAACAAAAATTAATACTAATAACTGAATTCATTTAATTCAGAAAAATGATATGTTTACAAGATTTTCCTTTTAGAACAAAAAACAAAATATTACTTTGTTCTTTTACATAAGCCTAGCTATCCTATTACTGACTAGGCTCCTTAATGACAATGCCTTTTCCAGACTTGATCTTAGCCTGCAAAGGAGGTTCAGTATCATCAGCAAGCTTCTTTTCTTTAAGAGCTTTTTTCTTTTGTTCTTCAGCCTTTATTTTCTGTCTTTCAAAATAGTGAAATGGCTTTGAGAAGTACTTGCTTGGCTCCTCAGCATTAGCAGGTAGCTTCCCAGCCTTAGCACTTCTTCTGTGTTGAAGAATGGCTTCCTGCCCAGCCTGATACTTATTCCATTCCTGCTCTGAATACCATTTACCCCTATCATGAGTTTTATCCTTCACAGCTTTCCAGGCAGTCAGTATAATGTTTTTGGAAGTAGGACTCCATTGCTCAAAGTTTGGCTTCAACTCAGCCTGTTCTCTGAACCTCTTCTTAGATAGTTGAGCTTCTTTCTGAGCTTCTATGGCAGATTCTGACATTTCTACTTTCTCCAGAATAACATTGTGTGCCTCTAGTGGAGGACTATACATTTTCTGAACTTCCTCTTGAATCATTTCAAAATCTGCTGGGGGGGGGGGGGAATCACCTGAGTAACTTCAGGCTGATCTCCTTCAGTATGAGCAGGTTGTATTCCAGACTCAGTTACATTATCATCATCACATATGGGAGGATATCCAAGAGTTGCTCTGATGCTATTTGATATCCATTTAGCATGATTAGAGCAGGCTTTGACTACTACTCTCTCCCCCTTTATGACTTCTCTATCAATATGATCCCTCAGATGATCTTTTTGAAATCTGACTTGATTAATAATATAGTCAGTTCCTTCTTTATAATAATCTCTTAATTTTGTCAAGAAATCAGATATATTCTTCTGTGAGGCTTGAAATGTGGCCTGAACAGCAGCTATATCTTCCTTGATCTGTTTTGAGACTTCAGCTTTGACAACAGTTGTTAGATCATCAATTTTTGTCAAGATTGCATGGTGTGAATCTTTAAGATTCTCATTCATTCTTAGTTGATTCTCTAGTATATAACCCTGCTTTACTGCAATATCTTCCACTTGTACTTTCAGATCCTGCTGTTGTTTGGCCAGAAATACCACAGCATTACCTCCCTTATGGAAGCAATCTATCATTTTCTTTTTATTTTGATTAATTTCAAATCTAATAGACATGATATCCTGAGCCAATTGGCATTGCAACTACTTGTGAGTTTCATCCACATATTTCTTCAGAGATTGTCTTTGCTCATCCAACTTAATTTGCATTTGGACCAGTAGAGGACTGAAATCCATGCTTGGAGCAGGTAGTGTTGTACCTATTTGCAAGGCCTTTTTATAGCCAGAACTCTTTTTCCTTAAGGCAACTATTTTTCTTTTCTTAGCCATTGAGGCTGCTTCATCATTAGAAGTTTCTAATGTACTTTGTATATCAACTGTGTCCTTACCAGTTGGGGAATGCTGATACAGCTCCCCCTCAGTCCTTGGTAAATCTTTTTCTTTGATTTGTTCCTCCCCCCAGTCCTTGGCAAATCCTTTTCCAGCTGGGATTGCTCCCCCTCAGTTCTTGCATCAGGTAAACCAGTAAAGAGCTCTTCCATAGTGAACTCTTGTTGCACCTGTATAGGAGGAACAAGATTAGTTTGAATCAGCAAAAGGTTTTCCCTGGACATCTAGATTTTTGTCTAGGGTCCTCTTTTTAAAAGAGATACTTACTTGCTCATTTTGAGCTTCTTTCTCAACATTGTCTTAAGATGAATTATTGATTTCAGATACTATGTTCATGACAGTATCTACAACAAATTCACTCTCAAGGGCAGCTTCAGCGATGCCTCCCCCTTGGGCAGGCAGCTCAGGTTGTTCAGTATTTTCTCCCCCTGGAGTAGAGTCTATCTGTTGTTCTTGGGGCTCACTGCCCACCACTTGATCTTGGGCTTCTTTTGGTTGTTGGTCTTCATCTGAGCTGAAGACTACTTCCTCTTCAGAATCACTAGAGGATTCTGCTTGTTGAACAACTTTCTTCTGTTTTTTATCTTTCTTAGTTTATTTCTGAGGAGTAGTGACTTCCTTGGTCAGAACCCTATCCCACCTTGACAGAATTCTCACATCCATTCTCCTCATGTGATTGATTTTGGATCCAGTCACTTATTTCAAAACTTCTGGTATTACTGAAGATAAAAATAAACTTAGGATCCTTCCCAGGTTTGGTTTCTTCACTCCTTCTTGGATCTTGCCAAACACTACTGTTGACTAGTCAGTTTTCACTTTGAATATGATCCGTGTCATCAGATTGAACATATGGACTTAAATTCGATCATGTCCACCAGTCTTACATAGTATCACCTTCCCAACTATTTCAGACAAGAACTTCTCTTAGGAATTCATCCCTTTCTGAGTTATGGATGATCCAACCTTGATATTAGGGCTCAGCCCGCACCAACTTAATGCTCATGTAGTCAGGGATGGAGTTATTTCATCTGTATCCTTAACCAAGGGAAGCTGAAGAGATTTCCTTATTGTCTTCAGTGTATGTTTCATTTGGGAATCATGGACTGTTGCTTTGATCTTCTTCCCTTCTGTATCCACGCTTGCTATTGAATAGAATTCCAAAACTTCCTTCTTCCAAATCTTGGTTGGTTCAGAGACCAAGTACTCCAAACCATTCTCAGAAATTAGGCCAATTACACCCTGAATTTCTTCTAAAGCTATTGTGAATCCTTCACAAACCAGCTCATATCCTTCATTGACTTTGTCTTCTTGATGAGGCGCCATCGACGAGAGAGATGAGAGAGAAAAGAAGAGAAGGTCTTTGTCGACAGAAGGTGCAGAGCCAAGAATTCTGAAAGCGTAGTCGACCAGATTTTGGCTTCACCCATTTATTATATTAGTGTCAAGGGCAGGTCAAAAGACGGGCCTTAGTCGACATATCAGCATACGTGTCGTCATAAATGATCTAGGTCTCGACAATACTTAGTTTAAGTCGACACGACTATGTGTCAACATACTAATGTCTGAGTCGACAATACTTATATTAAGTCGACACATTTATGTGTCGATATACTTGTGTTAGTGTCGACACACTTGTGTCTGTGTCTAAACAGGCCATTTAAGTCTCGACAGAGTTGTGTCGACACCAGCTCTTCTGTCTACACAGATACTGTTTCTGTGTCGACAAATTCTTTTTTCGTGTCGACACAATATACAGAGTGTGTCGACACAACTTGCTTGTGTCGACACAAACTTTGTACTTAGACAAATTTCCAGAGAAATTTGGTGCTTACATATGCTACTGAAGAAAGCTTGTGCTAACCTATTCTAGGTTCAACATACCTAATTCAATTTTAAAATAATTGAATTTAGTTTCATCCAGAGGTTTTATAAAAATATCAGCTATTTGATTATCTATTTTCACAAACTCCAGGCTAATATTTTCCTTATCTACATGTTCTCTGATGAAATGAAACTTAATTTCTATATGTTTGGTCCTACTGTGTGATACAAGATTCTTAGTAATAGAAATAGCACTAGTAGAATCACAAAACAGTGGAATTCTACTTACCTGGATGTCATAGTCTTCAAGTTAATGTTTTATCCACATCAATTGTGCACAGCAGCTACCTGCAGCTATATATTCTAATTCAGTTGTTGATATAGCTATACTGGTTTTCTTCTTGCTGCTCCATGACACCAGCCTCCCACCAAGGAATTAACAAATTCATGTAGTACTCTTCTTGTCTTCTTTGCATCCAGCAAAGTCTGCATCTGAGAAACCAGTTAGAATAAAATCTCTATTCTTAGGGTACCAAAGGCCTAGATTAGGTGTGCCCTTAAGATATCTCAATATTCTCATAACTGCAGTATAATGAGATTCCTTTGGCCAAGCTTGGTACCTACATAGATACATGTTGCATACATGATGTCAGGTCTACTAGCAGTCAAGTAAAGTAGGGAGCCAGTTATCCCTCTATACAAAGACTCATCAACAAGTTTCCATGCCTCATCTTTGCCTATAGGCATACTTATTCCTATTGGAGTTTTCATGGTAGAAGCTGAGTCCATACCATACTTCTTAATCAACTCCTTGGTGAACTTAGACTGAGATATGGACAAGCCACTATCAGTCTGTCTAACTTGAAGTCCCAAGAAGAACTTCAGCTCACTCATACTGCTCATCTCAAACTTCCCTTGCATAAGTTTGGCAAACTTTCTACAAAGGTTGTTTTTAGTAGAACCAAAGATAATGTCATTCTCATATATCTGGACTAGTAATATCTTGCCTTTAGATTCCCTATAAAATAGAGTTTTGTCTATTTTTCCTCTAGAGAATTTATTCTCAATAAGAAAAGCAGACAAGGTCTCATACCAAGCCCTTGGAGCTTGTTTCAAACTATATAGAGCTTTCCTAAGCCTATATACATAATCAGGAAAATGAGAATCTACAAAACCTGAGGGTTATTCAGCATAGACTTCCTCTTTTAAATCCCCATTCAGAAATGCTGATTTCACATCCATCTGGTATACCTTGAACCCTTGATAGGCAGCATAGGCTAAAAACAGCCTTATAGCTTCCATCCTTGTCACTGGAGCAAAGGTTTGATCAAAGTCAATACCTTCCTCTTGCATGTAGCCTTTAGCTACCAGTCTGGCCTTGTTCTTGACTATGGTGTCATTCTCATCAAGCTTGTTCCTATAGATCCACTTAGTTCCTATTATGTTGTGATTCTTAGGTTTAGGCACCAGTTCCCAGACTTTACATCTTCTGAACTGACTGAGCTCTTCTTGCATAGCATCAATCCAGTTGGAGTCTTGCATTGCTTCTTCAATCTTCCTGGGTTCTATTTGAGACAGGAAGCTAGAACATAGAACTGTATTCATGCTCTTGCTCCTAGTTAGAACCCCTTGACTTGCATCACCAATGATTTGGTGAGTTGGATGATCCTTCAAGTGTCTTCTTGCTGGAGGAAATCTGTCAGCATTATGGCTTTCTTCAGTTTCCTCAACTTGATGCCCCACATTATCTTCTTCATCCAGTGTGATTTGTTCTCCCCTTGGATAGCTGACATCTTTTTCTTCATCCAGCCTGGCAGGAACTTCATCATTGATGGTCAACTTGTTCAGTCTGTCTGTTAGACTTGTAGAACTAACTAAAGAACTAGACAATTCATTATTAATCAATCTAGACTCATCAAAAACAACATGGACTGACTCTTCTATAACTTGAGTAGTCAAGTTGTAGACCCTGTATGCCACTCTGTTATTGTTGTACCCAACAAATATCCCTTCTAGAGATTTGGCAGCAAACTTTGTTTGGTAGTGTTTACCATTAACTAGGACATAACACTTGCTACCAAAAATTCTGAAATAAGAAATGTTCGGTTTTCTGCCCTTCAAACTTTGATAGGGAGACAACTTAAGTTTCTTATTTATGGATGCTCTATTGAGAACATGAAAAACAGTGTTTACTGCCTCAGCCCAGAAATATTCAGGGAGAGGAGTATCACTGAGTAGAGTTCTACCAGCCTCAATAAGAGTTCTATTCTTTCTTTCAGCAATTCCATTTTGTTGAGGTGTTCTAGGTGAGGAGAACTTCTGATGTATCCCAAGTTCTTCACAGAATTTTATCATACATTCATACTGAAATTCAGTTCCATGGTCACTTCTGATTTTGACCATTAAATTGTTAAATTCATTCTGAACTTGTCTAACAAAAGTCTGGAAAACACTAGGGGTTTCAGATTTCTGCCTCAAGAAGAACACTCAAGTGTATCTAGAATAGTCATCCACAATAACTAGTGTATATACGTTCCTACCAAGACTGTGAACTGGCATAGGACCAAACAAATCTATATACAAGAGATATAAATATCTCAATGAATCTTTGGTATCTAGTGCAGGAAAATAAGACTTGGTCTGTTTGCCCTTTTGACAAGCTGAACACACTTCTTTTTTAATGCACTTGACTTGAGGACCATTCCTCACCAGACCCATGCTAAACAGCAGTCCTATGGACTTATAGTTCAGATGAGCTAGCCTTTTGTGTCATTTGACACATAATGAGTCTTTCTCATCTGCAACTAGGCAAATAGGTGAATTGTTCAACTCACAATCTAGGTTAAGACAATAGACATTTCCTTTCCTAGTGCCAATCAAAATGATCTCTTGATCACTAGACCTCTTAATTTGGCACTCGTCTTTGTGAAAGGAGATGTCATAACCTAGATTATTAAGCTAACTTATGCTAATCATGTTATGTTTCAGACCCTTCACATAAGCCACTTTAGTGATAGTAATTGAGTCACAAGAAATGTTACCAAATCCTTTGATGACTCCTTTTTCTAATCCACCAAAGATGACATTGGGACCATTCTCTATGGGTACATAGTCCCTCAACATTCTTCTTGTTCCATTCATGTGTCTAGAACATCCACTATCCAAGTACCATATAGGGGTATGATCACTTGGATTCACTTGCATCAAATAAAGAATCACTTACCCTTAGAACCCAATTTGCTATTGGGTCATAGGTCCTTGTTAGTTTGTAATCCTGCAGTTGTTCTAATAGGAAAACTACTCTTGATTTTAACACTTGTGTTAAACCAGCAATCCATGACAAAGTGGTTCACCTTGACACAACACCAACACTCAAATCTATTATACCTTCTCTTAGGTACAGACTTTGCTACTTTGTTGCTAGCAGTCTTGTTAAGTGGTGGTGTTGGAGCAGCAAACTTCAAGAATTTCTCTTGTACATGATGGGCATGCCTATAGAGTGGTCTATTGACATTTACACCCTTGCCCATGAGATTTCCTTACTCACAGTGACCATGAGTAGTGTCATGATCATACCTGTTTGAAGAATTCATCACCTTCCTAAAGAAGATAGGGGGTTTTGCAGCTAGAGGCTGAACTAGAGCCTTACCTTTTCTATGTGAATTGATTGCCCTAGTTCTTCCCTTAAAACCTAGACCAATCTTCCCTTTTTTTGAAATGAAATTGTCTATTAAGGGTAAGAAAGATTTTGGCTTGAAGAATTTAGCCAGTAGCTCTCTTTCTTGTTGAAATTTTGCCTCCAGTTTCTTGATATGATTCTCCTTGAAAGAGATTGTGCCCATCTGAATAACAGTAATGTTTTTTAGTTTGGTAACCTCATTCAATTTTAGATCCAACAGCTTTGCTGAATCTGTTGTAGCTAGCTTAAGAGACTCAATCTCCTTGGTCTGCTCTTTGATAAGAGACTTTCTCTTCTTTAGAGCATGCAAAAACCCACCATACTCATTAATGAGTTGATGTACATCCCCCTCAGAATCAGAACCATCCTTTCTCTTGAAGTTGATGCTATTGATTCTGATCCAGTAAAATAATCAGAATCTGAGGGAGAAATGTATACCTTACTAGGACCAGCCTGATCCTGGCATTGATCATTTTCTGATAGGGTCATCAGCCCTCTATAGCAATATTCTTCCACTCCATTTATGGAGTCCAGTATTTGTAGTAATTCTAACACCTTAGAATCTTCTTCAGTTGAGAATAGCCCAACATATGCTTCAGCATCTTCTTCTTCTCCTGATTCAGATGATGAAAAATCTTTCCAGTTCTTCTGCTTCTATGTAACAAGGGATTTTTCCTTCTTGCCTTTTACATGCTATTTCTTCTTGTCTTTTGACTCCTTCCTTTTGTCAGGACAGCCAGCTATGACATGTCCTTGTCTGTTGCAACAATAGCACACAATCTTAGAATTAGATTGTTTACTTGGTTTAGAAGCATACCTATCCTCCTTGGGAGTCTTCTTTTTCTTGTAGTACCATCCTTGGAAAAGGATGTAGAAAGTCTGGTTCTCTACTTCTTCTTCTTCATGAATCTTTGGAACTGCCTTGTGAAGGCTGCAAAATCCTCATCAGAAGAGTGGTTATCTGATGTGTTGTTGTCAGTATTTCCTTCTTCTACCTCAGCACTCCTACTGGGTGGAGAAGGAGATTTTCTCCTGCCCTTTCTTGTGCCTTCAGCCTTGAAGGCAACTGACTTTTCCTTGTGTTCAGATCTGTTGCTCTTCTATTCCTCCTTCCTAGCTGTAAGCTGCATTTCATATGAAAGCAGCTTTCCAAATAGTATGGGAGGAGGTATATCTGCCAGCCTTGCCACCTCTTTGATGGCACAAATCTTTGTGTCCTAATCCTTTGTCAAAGATCTCAGAAACTTGTCATTCAGTTCATAAGTGCTGAAGACTCTTCCATAAGTCATCAGCTCATTTACAATCCTGAAGAATTTCTTGTAGCATTCAATTATGCTGTCATTCTTGAATTATCTAAAGCTCTCATACTCCTGATTCAGCATAGACGTCATGTCCTCTCTGACTTCTTCTGTGCCCTCCATGTAGACAATCAATGTATCCCATATTTCCTTGGAGGTTTTACAGTGCACCAGATTCTGAAATATGACATCATCTATAGCACTTACAATAATGTTTTGTGCTCTTTTGTCTAGTGTTGTCAAGATGATCTCATCCTTGGTCATTTCAGAATAACTCTTAGGAGTTTTAACATTTGCATCCAGGACTGATACCTTCATTGGAATGAAGGGGTCTTCCTGTACTGTGATATAGATTCTTGGATCAGATGCTTCCATAAATAACCTGACCCTTTCCTTCCATATGCAAAAGGATTCTTCCTTGCAGATTGGCAGTTTCATAGATCCAAACTCCTTTTGATTCTCATTTGAACCCATTCTTGATATCTGTTATTTACCTTGGAGATTCAACAGATTGTTAGGTCAATCTTTGAGTAACCTCCCTCTGATACCACTTGAAAGATTTGATTTCAAAAGCCAAAACACCTAGAGGGGGGTGAATAGGTTCTAAACTTATTATACAATTTTTATTGGTAAACAACTATATTAAATTTTGCACAGATAATTCAAAGCAAAGACCACAATTCACATCACAACATACACTAGATTTATAGTGGTTCTCTAAGGTATGGGTACATCCACTTCCCCCCTTCGCCTATCCAATAGATAACTGGATTCAGCCTAACTTCCTTCCACTGGCTCGAATCCACAGATCTTACAATCTCAGAACCAAAATGGTTTCTACAGCTCAGACTTAAACAAGTCCTACCTCAGATTCTTCCCAAGAATCCTACCTCAGGCCTCAGCCCTACCTCAGCTTTTATCACTAGGCTTACAACTCAGACTTTTCACAAGTCCTACACCTCAGGCTCCCAGCCCTACCTCAGTCTTTATATTTTCAGGCTTACAACTCAGATCTAACAATAGATCCTATAAGAAATTGATTGATATAAAGATACGAAAAATTCACCAGCTAGATTTCTCTATTGGTGTAACCTTCTTGATCAGTTCTTGAATGAACTGACCCTTCTGATCCAACCTGACTTAGCTTTTCAAAGCTTCTTGATAGAACAAAATAAGGTGGATCTTGACTTGATATAGAAGATGATCTTCAGTCAGCTTCTTCCTTAAATTCAAAATGAACTCTGAATCTTTCTTGCAGACAGCTCTGGATCTGCCTTCGTAAGAATTCTCTAGTGTTGTTCTTCTTCTTCTTATGTTGTATGTTCTTTCTTTATGTCACCGATCTGACTCTTATATAGAGTTTCCCAATGGTTACCGGCTGATCCGGTTTGTAACAACCTTCTGACAGTTCTGACAAAGGTGTCAGATCGGTTGGTTATGCAAGCTATCGAGTAATCAGTCAAGTCACTTGATACGTTAAAGACTTTCCAACTCAGCACAATCCACTCTGCAAACTGCTTCACATGTGTCGACACATATAGGCTAAGTGTCGACACAAGTCTTCATGATGTCGACACAGCATTCAATATGTCGACTCAGTCAATCTTCTGCTACTCGACATTCCTTTTGTTGTATGTGTCGACACAAGTCCAGTGTGTCGACACAAGTCTTCATGTTCTCGACATAACTGTTGCAGACAGATAGCGTTGAGTGTATGTCAGACGGCATTGAGTGTGTGTCGACACAAGTCTTTCTGGTCTCGACATAGCTGTTGCCGACAAACGACGTTGAGTGTGTGTCGACACAACTGCTTCCAGTGTCGACATAGCTCCTTGGTGTCGAGACAGCTCCTGTATTAGGTGTCGACACAAATTCTGCCTCAGGTGTCGACATCATTCTGGGTATCGACATAGCTTCTTCTTTAGGTGTCGACCCAGTTTGAGTGTCGACACAACTTCTGCATAAGTGTCAACTTAGCTTAGGTGTCGACACAACTTCTTTATAAGTGTTGACTTAGCTTGTGTGTCGACACAACTTCTTCACAAGTATCGACACTTGTACTTAGAAAATTTTCTTCAAATTCTTGAACCTGCACAATGTAACTCAAACATCTATCAAATACAAATTGATGCATATCATTGACTAAGATGAGGCTTCTCCAAATCTGGTACATATTTTTCAATGTACCCAACACTTACCTTAAAGGTGATGGAAAAGAATCTACACTAAAAAGGATCAGTCATGTTTCGGATGAACACCATGTCCTCGAACCACTATAGGTGATGGATCGTGTCTTCTTTTCCTATGTAGTAATTCAGGGTAGGCTATTTAAACCCTTTGGGAACTAGAGACGACAAAACTTCATTACATAATACACTCCTTCCTCTAAATCGGTGGGTTTTGGGATGGCAAATTTGGCCTAACTTGCCCACGCTAGCTTCATAATACCAAGCCAAATATTCCACTTCTCGGAATAAAAATCCTCATCATTCGTCAAGAGATATTGCTACTGCACGAGTCACTCTAGATCTTCTTTACCCGCTTCTTTACCCGCTCACCTAGATGAATAAGCATCCTCTGAAGGAGTGATATGATGGGGTAAGGTCATCATCTCCTCGGTGCAAGAAACAAGCACAACTTGCAAGGTATCCTCCATCCTTCGAGAAAAGTCATTGAAGACTGCCTTTGTCACATACTTTCTCTCTGCTGGCATGTTATCAAGTATCACCTCTTGCTTACCTTCTTGAGCCATGTCACTTTCTCTCTAGACTTTTCTTCTCTGACTATGGTGGGCTCACAACACCAAAGTGTTGGAATCAAGAAAATTGATTCCAAATGTTCGGACCAAAGGTCGTACTGAGGCTATTGGTCTTGCGATCCAACTTCACAAGATCAGATGGTGAGAGAATGAGAGAGAGAGAGTGTGTGTGTGTGTGTGTGTGTTTGTGTGTGTGTGTGTGTGTGTGTGTGTGTGTGTGTGTGTGTATGAGAGAGAGAGATGTTTATAAACATACTTTATGTGCTATAATGGGGAGGTATCACCACATACCCAAAAGTTAAGAGAAAATTCTCATGCATAACTAAAAGGTTGAGCAAACTATTAGAAAGTCACCACTTAGATAGTAGTAGATTTGTGAGGGTGGTTAAGATCTTAAGATTCTCTTTCCTGGTACCCATATGGTCCTATTTATAAAAAAATCATGCGGGGATATGCATGCAAGAATACCCCGCCTCTACGATATACCTGTTATGTGACTTGAGAACCTCCTTCCTAACTAAGCATCTATGGTGACAACTAAACCATAATGGTGAGTTTCATAGGATACTTGACTACTCTAGGGAGTAATAAGGGCTAGTTGTCCGCTGCTTATAACTGTCCATGTTGGTGGACCTTGACTTTTAATTCTACTCATGTGGCATAGATGGGCCCACCCTCAGTGAATACAGGTTCTACACAAAGTCCAATTCCTGGGAGAGGGTCCTATGGCCTCTATTTATGATGAGGTAGAGACTAATGAGGAGGCAGAGACTGGTGAGGAGGCGGAGATCGGTGAGGAGGTGGAGACTAGTGAGGGGGTGGAGACCAGTGAGGTGACGGAGATCCGTAAGGCAAGGGAGTCTGACAAGACGAGCTCTTACAGCCACCGACCGACACCCACGATATGCCTGATATGGCGGGGGGGGGGGTAGACGCATGGTCTCAGGTTACCGTGTAGACAACTCTTCCACTGAGTCCAGGGTAGCCTTCATGCGATTACATGACCTTTGGAGATACTCATTAATGAGAGACATGGGCACAAAAGATCTTCCATTCCCCCTACCAAGAGGAGTTACTAGATAAAGAGCATGGGTTGTCACCAAGGATGTCTAAATACATGCAGATATAGGAGGTTGCAGAGGTATTATAGCCACAATAAGGGAGGCAACATAGCCATCTGAAATCATCGGTGGAGGGTTGGTCCTTTGAGTCTTCATGGTGCGAACTTTCTCGCCACCTCCATAACATCACTAAAGACGAGTACCTTTACCGCCCATCTCTTACAGGTCCATGACAAGATCAGTTATTTGTAGAGGAGAGACCTTCAAAGACATGTTAGCAGGAGTTTGAAGTAAACTTGGCTCAAAAGGAGCCGTGCTCGCCACCAAGACTAAGCAAAGGAAAGAGTGTTGGTAGGAGTAATGCAACATTGTTTCAATATCGAGTTCAAAAAATAAGTTCCAACCTTGCGATGTGGGATTGGTTTAGACCTGAGTTTGGATCACATCCGCATTTCTTGTAGATGTCCCCTCTGTTGCGAGGGTGGTTAAAATATCAGGTGCTGGAAGTTCTTGATCGTCTCCTAGGCTCGCCTGATTCAAAGCATCTTGCATTACTTTCAAAATGTTTGCCTCACTACATGGTTGAGGTACAACCTTTTCAAACAATGTTTCTTCTAGCATCTCTGTCACAACCTTCGCTCTCTTCGACTTGAAGGCATCACCGCCTGACTTGCAAGGTCCCTTCTTCTTTAACAAACTCATTAGTCTAGTAGTCTGAGCAGCAAAATCCTCTGGTGTGATCAACATCTTGCATAAGCTCAAAAAGGATACCTCTAAAAAGTTAACCCCCCTATTTATAGACATCAGCGGAACTTGCAAGATAACATCGACAAAGGAAGGTTTGTCGCCAAAGAAACACGCTGAATATGGATTGGATGAATCTTTCCAAGCTAACTAAGAACTTACAAATGGTGGGGTTTATGAACAACCTGTATTCTTCAGGGGTGGGCCCATCCATTCCACATAAGCAGAAGTCGAAGTCAAGATCCACCAACAGGGATGGTTATCAATAAAGAGCGACTAGCTCTTGTCGATCATCGTAGTAGGAGAGTATCCTATGAAACTCACCATTATGGGCGAGTAGTCACCATAATCAGTTCGTGAGGAGCTTCTTAAGTCACATAGTAGGTATATCGTTTGGGTAGGGTATTCTCACATGCATACCCCCCCCCCTCCAGATTTGTCTATAAGTGGAATTTTAGAGGTATCAGAGTATGACATCTTAAAATCTTGACCCCCCCCCTCCCCCCCCCCATAAATCTTCTACTCTATAAGTAATGTCGTTCTCATACTTTGCTCAGCCCTTTTGTTGTGGAGATGAAGTTTCTCTTAACAAAAAGGTACGCGATGGGACCTCCCACTGCAACACCATGGATGTGCTTATAGATATCTCTCTATCTCTGCCTCGTGTGCTCTCGTCATCTGATTCCGTGGAGTTGGATCGCAAGACCAGTAACATAAGACTGCCCTTTGATCTGAACCTTTAGAATCAATTTTTCTGGTTCCAACAAAATTTATATATATACCAAAATGATAGATTAGAAGAATCAGTGTGGACCCACCTTGGGATGAGTGTGCCCCCCCCCCCCCCCCCACACACACTTAATTAAAAAATATATTAGTATTATTGCCAGTGGACTTATTCCCGTCATTCGTCAAAGCCACCAGGAGAATATCATTCTCGTGAGACGCAATTAGGTCTTCCTAAACAACTAAGGCTCTTCATGACTTCATCTCGAAGCTGCAGGCCCACAACTCTGCAAGCAACTGCTGGTCTGTTGCCACCAAGATCTTCAGTGTCTTCTTATTCTTCCCTCATCAGACCAAAGTTGAGGTAAAGATCACAATCTTTGCATTGTACTCTTGTAGATTTGTAGTCTTGTTCGATTATTTTTTGCAATTTTCCTATGTCATTGTATTCCGTCCTCTGATTTCCTCCAGAACTAGGGTTCGCTTCTGAATCGAGCTCGTCATCTTCTTCTATTAGATCACATCCCTCAAGTTATAACATATTTTTTCTTTGTGCAATCTCTCGTTTGTGCTTGCCCCTTCTCCTCATTTCCTAATAGAGAACTTATCCCTTGGAGAAAAATACAGTCCATGCCACCTTCCAAGTTCCATCTATTGATTTTTTATCTTCATTATTTATTTTACAACAATATCTTGTTGGTTTATAAAAGTTATATCATATATCTACCTTAACATGTTGATCTTTACATGGGGCATTTATTTGTTTTACTTGCTAACTTTTTAAGAACATTTGCAATCCAAATTTACCCACTACTCTAGAGTGTCCATAGGGAATAACAAAAAGAAGCAGCAAAATCCATGTATGTATTATAACCCCAATAACTATGCTAACCACAAACGAAGAATTCAACTCAACGAGTTCAAACCAAATTTGATTGTCAAATAGATCACAACAAAAGAGTAAACATCCTGATCAAATTGAAAAAACTCACCAATCTATTAAATTCACTACATTTTTCTTCAGAAAGAAGAGAAATGGCAAGTAGATTCTAATATAATTCACTACATTTTTCTTCAGAAAAGCCACAGAAGAATGATCACAAAAAATTTCAATATTTATATTTCTATAAAATAAAGTTAAAAAAAACTAATCTGGTATTAATATGCAAACTTATCACTTGCAACAAATGAGAAGAACTCTAGGAAATCACATACTTCTAAGTCTTAATACAAGGAGCAATATTTATAGACAAATATTAGACCATAATCATACCTTCTCACCACCCACTGACTTAATCTTGCTATCAGCAGTAAGGCTGTATTCCCTGACAAACTCTGCTGATAAATTGAATGAACTTCCATCAAAAAATTCAACCTCTACCTATCATACATACTTGACATTTGTCTGAAATATTAGTTCTCTTTTTCTTCATGTTGCATTTAATATTTTCAGACTCAACCATGACTCATTGAGGACTGAGGAGAGTTTGGATCCGCAAAGTGTGTGCCTTTATGGACGAATGAATTGCTCTGAGGCATGCTTCAAGGGTAACGTTCTTTTTCCCCATTCTTAGGACCGTTGTTTTGTGATTTAATTCATTTTGTGCAATGAGGGTCCCCTCATGTCGTAACGGTTGAGGACGGGAGCTCCACCAGGGTATGGGATGGTGTCCCTAACATTTGTTTTGTGATCTACATGTAGAGTCCCTCTTCTATTACGTGATGGATAGTAGGGACTCTTCCAGGGCGTGGGATGGCATCCCCGGCATCGCACTTTCATTATTTGCATGGAAGGGTCGCCCCTTGCCAACTGGCAGGTATGTTCTCCTTCGGTTTATTACAAATCATCGTGTCAATTATATTCGTTTCTGACATTAAATTGCATTAGAGGTCCGCTCGAGACGGACTTAGGCATATTGTATGAAGCATAGTTACTCATGGTGATATGCCCAGATCAATGATGCATGTGTGTATGTGCATTTGGGCGAGACCTAGATGTACTCAATGTGGAGCGATGATTTTTGAATGTAATTTTCCTGATTTATGTTAGGTTACTATGGAAATGTTTTTAAAAGAAAAATAAGTGAAGGATCATCTAGTTCTTCTAATATACCTGTAAGTGCACAGGTAGAACTCAATATAAATTTATTGAGTATTTATGAATATGATCCTAATGAAAGGGAGAAAGTTCAAAGATGGTATTTATAGAAAAAAAAAACTTTTCAACCTAAAAATCATAATTTCCCAACAAGACTTATTGGAAAAGACCAACATAAATTTATTCGTTCGTGGATTGAGGAATATAGTTATTGGTTGGAGTATAACATAGTGAAAGATGCTACATTTTGTTTATGTTGTTATCTTTTCAAATCCGAGCATGGTGACCATGGTGATGGAGATGCTTTTATCAATGAGGGTTCACAAATTGGAAGTACAAAGACAGAATAGTGTTGGAAACCATAGTAACAATTGTAACATATGCTTGAAGTCTTTTCTTGACTTGATGAACCAAAAACAATATGTTGAAATTGCTGTGTGCACTCAATCTAACCAAGCTTTAGCTGATTATCACACTCGTCTGGAAGCTTTAGTGGATTGCATTAGATTTCCTTTAAATCAAGGATTAATATTTCATGGTCATGATGAATATGATGAATCAGGAAATCGAGAAAATTTCTTGAACTCCTTCAATTTCTTATGGACCATAATGACTACATCAATAAAGTTGTATTAAAAAATATTCCTAAAAATCTTATTGTAATAGCAATAAGCATCCAAAAAGATATTGTCCAAGCTACAACAATAGAGACTACAAAAATCATCATTAAACATATTGTCCAAACTGAGTTATTCTCTATTTTAGTTAATGAAGCTCGCGATTTATCTGTCAAAGAGTAAATGACACTTGCTTTACGCTATGTTGATAAAAACGGAAGGATAATTGAGCACTTTCTAGGAATTTTTGTGTTGAAAATACTAGTGCTTCATCACTTGAGATAACAGTTGAACATGTTTTTTCTAAATATGGGTTGAGTATATCAAGCATGCGGGGACAAGGGTACGATGAAGCTAGTAATATGCCAAGTGAAAACAATGATCTAAAAACAATGATTATGACATAAAATCAATCTGCATATTATATTCATTGTTTTATTCATCAACTTCGATTGACACTTGTTGCGGTCGCAAAGAAACACAATAAGGTTGGTTCTTTTTTAACTTGGTAACAAATATTACAAATATTATTAAGGCATCCTACAAACGTAGAGTCATTTTTCGGTGGAAGCAATTTATATAAGTTATTGAAGATATCTCAAGTGATAAAGTTGTAACAGGAATAGACTTGAATCAAGAAAAAACTTTGAAATGAGAAGTAGGCACAAGATGGAACTCTCATTATAGAATTGTCTTAAGTTTAATTTGTTTGTTTTCATCAGTTATTGATGTGCTTGAGGTCATTGAAGTAGATGCCATACATTCAGACCAAAAAGTTGAAGCTAGTGATTTATTAAATGTTATGCAATATTTTAAGTTTGTATTCTTGACTCACCTAATGAAGAATGTTTTGGACATCACCAATGAATTGTCACAAACATTACAAATGAATGATTAAGACCTTATAAATGTCATGGCTTTGGTCAAAAAGTTCAAGTTACGATTACAAGAAATGCAGAATAATGGATGAGATTCTCTAGTTAGTGAGGTAACTCTTTTTTATAACAAACATGGAATTGTTGTTCCAAATATGAAAGACAAATTTGTTGCTCGGGAGAGATCAATGCATAAAACTGAAGAAACTACAAATCTTCATTTTTATATGTCAATATATTTTGTAGTGATAGATCTATAACTCGTTGATGAGAGGAATAATCAATTTGATAAGGTAAGCACTAAAATGTTTTTATGTTTGACAAGTTTAGATCCAATTAATAGATTTATGGCATTTGATAAGCACAAATTAATTTGATTTGTTGAACATTATCTTATGAATTTCTCTCCAATTGCATTAATGAAGCTTGATAATCAACTTGAAAGTAATATTTTAGACGTCTGCTTAAGTGATGGTTTCTCAGAGGTGATTGGGCTTAGAGGATTAGCTCAAAGACTAGTTGAATTGAAGAAAGACTTTTTATACATTTGTATATATTCTTGTGAAGCAAGCATTATTATTATCTGACGCCGCTACTGCAACTGTGGAAATAGTATTTTTTGCAATGAAGATTATTCAGTCATCATTACATGATTGGATGAGGGAAGAATAGATGAATGTTTGTTTAGTGACATTTATTGAAAATAACATATTTTTCACCATCAACAATGAGGACATCATGAAATGCTTTCAAAAAATGAAAACTCGATGAAAAGTCTTAAAAAAAAGGTTATTTATATCTTTCTACGATTATATTTACAACTTTTGTATGTTTTTTGCAATATTAACATAGTTTGATATATTTTATTATTATTATTTTTTTTTATTTTTAAATCCACTCACACGGGAAGAAACAAAATCTTGTGTCTGCCACTGAGAAGAATAGGCCTCGTGCACATTAATATATTGTGGCAGTGCTCCAATTAGGCAGTGTAATTTTAGATTTTATATCGAGTAACACGATTTTTTTGTGTGCATCATTTGTTTCTTTCATACCTGATTTTTTAAAAAAAATCAACCAATTCTATTATCAATTAATTTTTCAAAAAAAAATTTATGAGGTTAATAGATTATCTAAATATTGGGTTGGTTCTGCGATTCCATAATTACAAACAAGCTTATTGAACCAGTTTGTTGCTCTCACCTTGATTTATTCCATTTGTATTGCTTACACCACCCGAAGAGAAATCCCATTAGTACTACATGTGTAAATTTGGAGGAAAAAATTTGTAAGTTACTCTCATCTTCCATCATCATGCATTAAGCGCTATCAGACTGTCGGTTTCTGCAAAAATTCATGATTAATAGAAAACTTTAAATTTGATCGTACATCAATAAATATGATCGTATTAAAATACAAACTTATTTACGTCAAAAAATGATCCGTCGTAGGATCCAAGGTCAAATGGTTGTACGACTAAAACATCGTATTTAAAGTGCAAGTACATACCTATAAATATATCTCGTAGCTTTGAGAGAGGTGCAGGCAGCCATGGAAGGGGATTAATTTTTAGGTACGTCTAGCGTACAATAGGATGGTGCGCTAGATTTTAAAAAAAAAATGCATTTCAACAAAGAGTTAATAATTTTTTAAAAAAAATAATTATGAATCTTAATTAGATTATTTTTACCCATATTTTAATATCTTTTTTATGTATTAAAAATGCTTTTACAAATTAGTTTCAGCCGGATCTTGGCATTCCGATCAGAGATCGTTTATTATTATTATTATTATTATTATTATTATTATTATTATTATTATTATTATATAAATAGCTAAAAAGCACGTGGTTCGATCGCTGATTGAAGGGCTGACAAGTCATCCGCACAGGAGAATCGTATGCTACACGTACCAAAAAAACTTCTCCGTGGAAGGGATAGAGAGCGGTGAAGGTAGTGCCACATTGAGCAGCTTGATGCCGCCGTGTTGTGGGAAGCGGGTCACGCGCAGCAATATGGCTGTGTTTGGCACGACTTATTTGCTTCGGTGAGGTTGGACAAAAACGTCTTGACAATGAAGTTTCTGTCCAACCTCACCGGAGCAAATAAGCCGCGCCAAACGCAGCCTAGGACTTGCGTGCAAACACATTGGCAATTTCTATGTGCAACATCTGGCAGCGCGCGGGCCAGCTGGCCACCAGCAACGCTGCCGATAGGCCGCTGGGCGGGCAGTGCTACGAGAAATAATGTATGTTGGTTGGAGTTTCTGTGCCTTGAGCCTGGATTCTAATATATTAAGAATCCTGCTCCTTGACCTTGAAATTTTCATCCTCTCTTAAAACCCAGGATTCCTGTGTAAACACCCCCTTGAAAAGGTTGCCTTCATAAATTGACAAAAGTTGGGAATTCAACTTGATAGCTTTTTGAAATTAATGAAGCTGAGCTTCTTCTATTCCCTTCACTTCTCTTGATTCCTTGCAGGTCTCATAAATTATTGCACTCCTATGTGCGGGATATTAGGCTATAAAACTATATAATATAATATTTTTTAGGTTAACTAGCTATGTGCGTATAATCCGTTGAATTAGTTGAAAACTATATAAAAAAAATTGCTATATTGGTTTGACTTTGATTTGTGTGGGCGAGCTTCCTTCTTGGAACACGTGGTGGTCAAAGAGGAAGCAGGGTCTTGATTAATGAACCTGTAGATGGTGATTAAATTTATTAATGCATGGAAGAAGGTGATGAGAAATTTAAATAATGGTGTGGAGTTGTGCTCAATGTTTTCAGTTTAAAAGTCATTGTTGTGATTTTGGCTGTGCTACTCGTATGTGTGCGGATAGCAGTTGGGCGGTTGGATCTTCCTTTGTATTTCGTGTTTTTTTAACTATTTTTAGGCTGATGTTGGATTTAAAAATGAACGGCCTGGATTTTAGCTGCTCCCAAAATAGGAAATGCTACCGTACATACAGTGGCGGATCCAGAAAATTAATAATGGGGGTGCATAAAATGATAATGAGGGTGTACAAATTTTTTTTTTGAATGAGTCACTGGATTCTAAAAATTATAACATGGGAGGTCAGTCATCAACTTCCCACAAAATTATTTTTTGAACGTTTCAATCTTATCGGAGCTGTTTCTCCCTCATCTGACCAACGTTTTTGACGTATAAGTAGTCAAAATTCATTGCATCGACAAGAGTAATCCAAATACAATAACCATTTTGAAAAATAATTGGAGTGTCAGTGTCCCTCGGGCCCCCATCTGAATCCGCCCCATGCGTACATAACTATTTTTCGTGATCGACGACTGCCGGATGCCGGATGTCAGATCCCGATGAGCAATCAGCATCATCATATTGTGAAATTATTTTTTTAAATTAACTTATAGACTTTATTAAATAAACATTTTAATGTGACACTTTTAAATTAAGTTTATTCAAAAAAATTAATGAATTTTTCATGTGATAAAGACTTAAAAGTAGTTGGGCATGGGGGGGACACTATGCCCAACTAGACAATTCTCCGATCAGGACAGTACCTCTGTGTGCGCGGGAGATGTCGGGGCGTGGGCGAAGTTCGTGCCCCCAAGAGTGGGCGAGCACAGGCAGAGGCATTATCGTGCGGGGAGAGGGAGATCCCCGTGGTAGAGTTAGTAGAGATCAGAGAAAGCGGGTTACTATTCATTTTCGTTTGATTTTTATAGGCTCTTTTTGGAAAGGTGGTGACGTTCGTGAAAATGAGGGTTAAATTGTCATTTGTTAACGCACACTTAACGGAACTTCATCCACTTTTAGTATATTTAAATGGATAAAGTAGGCTAGATGATTGTTAGCAATGCATTTACGACCGCTACCACTGCGCCGAACGAATCCATAATGACAACAACAATCGTTGTCATGCAGTCATGCTAAACACATATTTGATGAATCAGTGATGCATTTTTGTCCAAAAATTCACGAGGACAAATACGGCGCACCAAAGGGAACCTTTGATGCTGACCGAGATTTCCACAATCATTAATCTATCAGAAATGAAAACAAGCTTGATTCCTTATACCGTATCAGTAGGCAGCACATATAATATATATATTTATATATAATATATATATAATATATATATATACTTCAAGCTTCTTAGATATATTTTATGGTGTTTTGTCTTCAACTGTTAGAGCTGTCACGGTTCTGATTCCACTAAAATTGTGAATCGAACTACTAAGGTAACGGTTCTTCAAATTGGAACTAAAATCTTATTTGATTTGATCGGTTTCCGGTTCTGATTATGGTTCCAGCAAAATTTTTGGATCCGTCGTGTCAACGGTTCCGGTTCCGATTCAACAAAAATCAAAACTAAACCGGCCACAAACGGTTCGATTTGATTCTTTCTGTTCCAATTGGTTCTATGTTATAGTTTTAATCATTTTATAACAGTATAATTTGAGTCATTAGACACATTCACAAATATTATTATCCATTTAAAATGTATATTTGAAAAGAAAATTGAAATTTAAATTATTTAAGCAATAATTTTACGATTTCTTAAATGTAAATACTTTAAACTGTACTAATATAGATATAAATGCAATAATATCTGACTTGACAAACTGAATAGAAAAAGAGTAAACAACAATATATGATTACAATAAATCTGATTTAAAAAATAATTAACATAAACATGATTATCAGCATGATGGACAACAAATAACACTGTAATACATGATGCTCAGCAAATATGGCCGCCCTACAAAAATAGTTGAAGAATAACAAGCATAAACATGCACAAAGTAGGTTATATAGTTATCAATAGAATTAAATAAGAACAACCAAATGTCATTTTTGCAAGTTGGCATGGTCCATCACTTAGTATGGCTGGAATCGGACGACGTTACAATCAGACGATTGATATATGTATAGTCGTATAGATAATAAATATATATTATTACTATTATAAATAATAATATATATATTATAAATAATAATAAACAAATTAGGTTCTGCTTCGGTCCGGTCCGGATCGGGTCAAAAAAGTCTGAAACCGCTCAAGATATTTATGTTGCGGTTCCAGTTTCAGTTCTGATCAGGATATTAAGATGAAGGAACCACACCCAGACCATTCTTGTTTACTGTTCCAAAATTCAAATCGAAACCCGAATAATTTGTGAATTGTACGGTGTAGTCCTTTGTGATTCCGATTCAGTTCCAAAATTCACAGTTTTCAATTTTAAATGACAGCTCTAACAACTGCACAGTATTGTCCAAGTTCAAGTCTATATATTATAATATTGTTTACATTGATATTTCCCTTTCCCTTCATTTTTAAATTTTAATTTTCTTTGTTTTATTCTATTCTATCTATTTTTAAATTTAGTTATTTCCACATTTTAAAGTTAAAATTTTTATTTAAAATTTGTTCACGATAACTTTGCAAAAAAATATTTTGACGGGTTCCCGAATGCAGGTTCGGTTGAATCATGGCCTTCTTTGAGCTAAACTTCAATAGTCAGCCGCACTCGCGCATACTCATGCACGCAGAGTCACCTCTCACAAGCACCACCGCGCGGCCGCGCATGTGTGCCCACACCTACACAGGCTGCCGGCTGTGCGCAAGCATGCGCGTGGCCCCGCCAAACGGCGCACGAGCCGCACCCGTGCGCGGTTTGACCGCGCGCACCCACGCGTGGTCTGGCAATGCGCTCCCGCGCGTGGCCCTAAAAAAGTGCGCCTGTGCGTGGCCCCAGGTCGTGCGCGCCCGCGCGCTGCCTCGCCGCAGAGGGTGGGCGCCACTCAAGTCGCCCGGATTTGGCAGCCTCCTGGTCGTCCAGATCCGGGTGACCCTTCTGCCGCAAAGGGCGAGCGGCCGCCCCGACCGTTGGCTGCCCGGATCGGGCGGCCTCCAAGCAACCCAGATCGGGCGGCCCTTTTGCCACAAAGGGCGGCATCCCCTAGGCCGCCCCACCCTCTGGTTACCCCGATCGGGTGGCCTCCTAGCCGCCCAGATTCGGGCAGCCCTTTTTCCACATAGGGCGGGCGGCCCCTGGCCACCCTGCCCTCCGGCTGCCCGGATCAGACGGCCTCCTGTCCGCCCGGATCCAGGCGCCATGGCCGTCTAGGTCGGTTGGACCTGTGGTCTCCTGGTCCATCGGCCGCCCAAATTGGACGACCCCTTGGCTGCCCGACCCTTCTTCGGCGGTCGGCCAAGATCCCGTCGCCGGTCGGGCCTTGCCTTCCGGATCAATCCACCGACCGGTTCCCTCCCCGACCGACCCCTTACCATTCGTTCGTCGCCACGCGATCTCCACTGTCTGATGTGGCGGGCGGCCCCCAGGCCGCCCCGCTCTCTGGTTGCCCCGATCGCATGGCCTCCTAGCCGCCCGGATTTGGGCGCCCTTTTTGCTGCATAGGGTGGGCAGCCCCTGGCCACCCCACCCTCTGGTTGCTCGGATCGGGCGGCCTCTTGTCCATCCAGATCCAGGCGACCCCATGGTTGTCTCGGTCCGGCGGACCCGTGGTCGCCCGGTCCTTCGGCCACCCAAATTGGACAACCCTTTGGTTGCCCAAGTCGGGCGGCACCTTGGCCGCCCGACCCTTCTTCGGCGGCTGGCCCTTGCTAGATCTCTCCGCCAACCGGTTTCCTCCCCGACTGACCCTCTACCATTCGTTCGCCGCCACGCGATCTCCACCGTCTGGTGTGCGGGTAACCACCTGTGTAACCACCACTGTAACCACACATAAAGGGTGGGTCCAAATATCCAAAATTGTGCTGGTTTTGCATTTAATAAAATTATAAAATAATATGTGTCGTAAACTATAATAAAATGGTCTGTAAATATTAAATCAGGTGGTTATGGTATGCGGATGACCGTGTTTTAACGACCCTAGCCGATCCAACGGAACAACTACATGGCTCCGCTCTAGGCGACGTTACCGGGTTGCAGCTCAAGCACCCCAACCCTTTTTCATCCCACTGGCTGGTTGTTGGTGGTCACAACCTCCCTTTGATGAGCGAACTCGATAGTTAAGTTGGGTCGTACGGAAACTTCCTAGGAGGTCACCCATCTCAGTACTACTCTCGCTCAAACACGTTTAACTATTAAGTTCTTTCACTTCTCATCACCAATTGAGCTCAAATTGTGATGAGAAGTGAAAGAACTTATAGTTAAGTGTGCTTAGGTTGGAGTAGTTTTGGGATGGGTGACCTCCTGGAAACTCCCCGTAGAGGCGCTTAACTGGATCACTTCTCATCAAAGGGAGGTTGCGGCCTCCAACAACCTGCCAGTGGGACTAGAGAGGGGTTGGGGTGTACGGTCTGCATACCTGTTGATGTTGAACCATTTTGAGCGTGGTGCTGGGGGTGATAGCGGCCGTCCTTTCGAGCCATGTGCTGTGGAGGCGGTTACACGTGTAACCACCATGACCACCCTTGTGGCCTATAAATAGAATCTCAGACAGTCCTTCATTTCCATCTTCTCCTCCCCCAGATTTCCTTCTACAAGCTTCTCCCTTCTCCACTTCTCCTCCCCTAGATTTGCTCCTACAAGCTTATCCCTTCTCCACTTCTCCTCCTATGCACTCTACATCCTTGAGCGCTTTCATGTGCTCTGTTTCCACGTGCACTCCCGCGCGCTCCGCTTCAAGTGCATTCCCGCACGCTCCGTTCCAAGTTCCATTCCAAGTGTACCACCCCGCGATCCCCTCAAGCACGCCCTCGCGTGCTCTGCTACAAGTGCGTGCTTTGTGCACCTAGCTCTCCGGATAACTTCCATAAACACACTTTTCCCGGAACACCGACAACAGCTTACAAAACCAACTTCATAGCACACAAAGTACCTCTCAACCATACTCAGGCAAGCAGTGCACTCAGCATTCCTAACACCCACAACTAAGAACAAGCGCTCTAGCCACCAATAGGACCAACACTCCAGACTCCTTTGAGCGCAACAAGAGACAAGCCATAGAGGTTTAGGCATGCAGAACGCGGCGCTCAAGCTTCCATGCCACAAGTACTAGGATATTCAAGGCATGCCAATCCCGCTTCCAAGCACCAACAAAGAGCACTAGAGTAAAACGAGCGCATCGCTCCCCGCAGCATAAGAGGAAATACTTTGTTGTGTGAGTTGTGGCCTGTCATCCTCTGAGTCATGCTCTCTCTCCATTAATTGTAACGAGGAGTGGCCCGTCGCTCTTGTATTCCATAAAAGCTCTATAACAGTACTAAGAGAATAGTGGAAGTTTGGTCGGCACTGTTCCGACCATGTGGTTTTTCATCCCTTTCCCGGGTCTTTCACGTTAAAAAAAAAATTTCTTACCATTTGACTCAATTTTTGTGATTGTTTGTGTACTCAATCGGTCTTAGGCTAGGGCGGTTCAATTTATTCCAGTCTACCAAAAGCCTTGAGTGACTCGCAATAGTCTAGCACCATCTGTGGGAAACAGAGTTCTCTAAAATTTGAACAAGACTCAAAAGATTGTACCATATGTACAACGATACTCGTGACTAGAGACCATGACGGGAAAAGCTGCCCGCACTTCTAAAAGATTAGTCCCTGGGGAGGTATGTCAACCTAGCTCCGCCCACTCTCTAATCATCGACCCGTAGTTAGAAGAGACAGTGTCTGTGCCCGCAACCGCGCTCGAAAGACGTGTGTGACATATAAAGAAGCATCACGCTGAGATGTTGTCCCTTCTCAGGAATATGGAGGTCACTTGAGCTCCCACTGTGCCCCTCGTACCAGTCAATTAGCCTCCTCCACTTCCAAATCATGTCCTAGAAAACCGTCAACAAGTCCCTAAGGAATCCTCGAAGGCAGTAAATACAGCAAGCCCCACCCGCTTGGCTAGGGCCACCAAAGACGGCCAACAACATCAATGCCAGTAGGAGGATACCTCTGAGAACCCCACCGAAAAAGAGACAAGAGAAGAGATCAGAGAGTATCGCTGAAGGGTACGCTCAAGTCGGTCAACATGATGCGTATCTACACCGCATCGTCGGGATTGGGTCCCCTCTATCACCCGAAGTTTTGGCACACCCAACTCCCATGGTTTCAAGCTACCAAAAATCAATACATTCGAAAGAACAGATGACCCATCAGAGCATATACACCATTTCTCCAACATAATGAGGCTCAACAATGCTTCCGATCAGCTGTTGTGTCAAGTATTCCCAATAACTCTGAAAGTACAAGCAAGAGCCTAGTTCTGCTCTCTAAAGAAAGGAGGGATTGACAACTTGACAAGTTTATCTCAACTCATTGTCGATTAGTTCATCGCAAACTGGAGGATTGTGCGGGACCCCTCTCACTTTTTTGGGATCCGCCAAAGTGAAGGAGAAACCCTTAAAAATTTCTTTCGTTGTTTCACGACTAAGGCGCGATAAATACCTGGTGTCAACCCCGAGCACTTGCGAAGCTTCTTCTTAGGAAGACTCTGCCCCAGAATATTCTACTCAACATTAATGAGAAAAATAGTGACAATTTACTCCAATCTAGTACGATGAGTCGAAGTACGGATCGTTGCCAATGAGGGAATTGAGACACATCGACGATAGTTCGATAGAGACCCGAAAAAGAGGGAGCAAGAAGCCTCATCAATCTAAGGGAAATACAATAAGCGTCGTGGCAACCCACAACCTCAGCAATATCAGAGATACACGCCCATCAATACCTCCAGATCCATTGTACTTTACACAATCCAAGGCAATGAGGCGCTCTATAAGCCCGCATCGCTTGCTAAAAATACAGGAGACTAGTCAAAGTACTGCGAGTTCCACCACGGACGAGAACACAACACAAAAAATTATTCCAAGCTGAAGGAGGAGATCGAGCGGCTCGTCAGACAAGGGATGTTGGAAGGATTCTTCCAGGGCTAAACACTATATCGACTAGTAGGAGGTTAGCCATCCGCATGTCAGGAAGGACCGGGGGGAACCCTCTAAGGAAATCAACCCAGAAGAAAGCTCTATATCCATCAGCAGAGCTCTACCCGCGCCACCACAATGTTTTATCAACTTTATCACTTTTTATTAATGCTTTGTGTAAATTGCCGTGAGATTAGACTCATTACACTAATTCTAATGGTTTTTAAAGTTTGTTCAATTCAGGCCTATAAAAGCAAACATCATTCACGCCATCAGGATTACGTACACACCTTGACCAAAAGAAAGGACATCTGCTTACCTCCATAACACTTGCCTCCTGGCAGCGCGCCCACAACACCTACCTGCGGGCAATGCGCTTATGAACAACACATGCTTCATGGAAGCGCACACAACACCTGCCTTTGGGCAGCACGCTCAATAACAACACCTGTTTCCGGGCAGTGCACTTACAGCACCTGCCTTTGGGAAGCACGCTCAATAACAACACCTGTTTCCAGGCAGTGCACTTACAGCACCTGCCTTTGGGCAGCACACTCATGAACATCACCTGCCTCATGGCAGCGCGCTCTTAGCACCTGTCTTCGGGCAGTGCGCTCATTAACATCACCTATCTCCGAGCAACACACTTACAATACCTGCCTTAGGATAGCACGCTCATTAACAACACCCGTCTCCGGGTAGTGCGTTTACAACACCTGCCCCGCCCAAAAACAACACTTTCCTCCTGGCAACGTGCTCACAACAACTGCCTTCGGGCTACACGATCATAAACAGTATCTGCTTCCTGGTAGTGCGCTTACAACACCAGTCTCATGACAGCGTGCTCATAGTCACTGCCTTCATGCTGTGCTCTCATTAACAACACCAACCTCGGGGCAGTGCGCTTACAAAACCTGCCTTCGAGCAGCGCACTTGTTAGCAGCACCTGTCTTTGGGCAGCGCGCTTACAACACCTGCCTCCAGGAAGCGCGATGCGCTTCTATGGCCTCTCACTGCCCTGGATCAAAGGCTCTCCCTTCTTCCCCGTGGTAGGTCGCATCGTCGTCAGGGCCTACCCCCCTCGCATTATCCTACGGCTGGTAGGGTCTGCCCCTCGCCGGCACTCTAGGGACTTGCCCCTGTGACCACTCACTACCTTACTAGAAGTGTTCGTCCTTCGTCCCGGTGGAAGAATATGGCATCGACTGGGTCTCGTCCTCAACCATGAACATCCAAAAAGGAGATCGAAGTCACATGCAAGCGACGGTGTCAGCATCACGCAAGCGACGGTGCCAGCATCACGCAAGCGACGGTGCCAGCATCACGCAAGCGACGGTGCCAGCATCACACAAGCCTTTAACAAAGTGCAAAAAAGCAATCAACACAAAAACAAGGCTTTACGTCGGAGAAATCTACGAGCATAGATGTGATGCAAAAAAGGGCATCCAAAGCGCCGCTAACAAAGTACAAAGGTACCTGATACAAATACAACAACATAATACCAATGTGTAAAGATATAACGGAGACAAAGCTTCTCCTCGCCAACGACATCAACAATCAGAATCAGAGCCCCAATCCACGTCCTCAGATATATCCTCTAAAAGGAGGTCGGCTACATCATAATGACGCATCCGCACTTTCGTGCGAATGATCTTCACCTCCAGTCCTGCAAGTATTCCGTACCATTTTCTCCAAACGTTAGCATTGATCCACAGTCATCAGCCCCTACAAGCAATGTCTCATCACCTAACAAGTCTTTGTGAATATGAAATCGCAGATACATGTGATGCACTTGGCACAACCATGTGCACACTACACCATGTGCATGCCTTGCAAGCGCCTCACGCACACTGCATCACTGTGCACACCTCCCCCAACACACAGTACGCCCCGGGCACATCCCACACAACACACGTAACACTCGGCGACACCTCCCAGTGCAGAAATGGCATGACGAATCCATAACCGTGCAAGGAACAGTCCTTCACCAAGGAAAATAAACACACTGAAAGATTCGCGCCAAGAAAAATTTTGGGATAATTTTTCTATGAAAACATCCTCCGAAAATTGGGGGCATTTGGTGGGCTTCCCCAATGCGGGTTCAGTTGATCCATGAGTTTCTTTAAGCGCAACTGAACCCCCGGCCGCCCCGGTGCGTACTCACGCACGCGAAGTCACCTCCCACAAGCATCACCGCGCGCCCGCGAAGCCGCGCCTGCGCGCCCCACCTACGCGAGGCTCCCGACCACTACTACCTGGCAAGTTTGCGTTGCGCGGGCGGGTGCGCCTTGTGTGGTACGCTAATGCGCTAGGGCATGCAAAGTATTAGCACGGCTTGTGCACCCGTCTTGTGGGTATGCGCGCGCAGCTTTCGCGATCACGATTTGTGCGCATTTCAGCACCCGTATGATATTAAACGGACTTGAAATCACACGAAGATGAGCCAGAAACTTTGATTTGAAAGTGTGATGACAAGAATGTTCTGATATTTGCTTCTATTCCCCTCACTTCTCTTAATCCCAAGTATTATTACACTCCTATGTGGATATTAAGCTGAATCTATATAATATAATATAATAATTATAGGTTTACCTATGCGTGTATAATGCGTTGAGCATGACCTATTTGCTCAAGTGGGTTTGGACAAAAACGTTATCATCATAAAATATATATTTGCGACAGTGGTTATGAGAGCGTTCCCTCCAGAAGTTTCGTGAACTTAAAAAATTTCCCAGCCGGAATGCTCATACCCAGGTTCCGCTAGCTCAACAACATTCCAAGACCGGAGCGCTTCCATCGAGGCTCCGAGGACCTAGCCGCTTTTCCGCATTTTCTGCACCTATAACGGAGTAGCGGCCTGTCGCCCTACGAGATCAAACCAAACTCTGTAAAACTCCGAGAAGTTAGTGGATTTTGGTTCGACACAGTTCCAGCTACGTGATTTTTCACTCTTTCCGGATTTTCCAAGTAAAAAATATCTTTTGTCATTTGATGCGATTCTTTTTGACTGTTTGCGCGTCCGGTCCAATTCCGAACTAAGACAATCCGATTTCTCCGGAAAGACCGGAGGACCCACAACAAAGCTGAATCTATATACTCTAATAATTATAGGTTACCTATGTGTGTATAATGTGTTGATTAGGCTCTGTTTGGCATGATCTATTTGCTCAAGTGGGTTGGGACAAAAACAGCACTATCATAAAATATATTTTTACGACAGTATTTATTACGGCCATCAAGAAGAGAAAACTATTTTTTAATGTAAAAATGAACGAAGTTCCTTATTTGAGATAATTCATAATTACCATGTGCCTTAAATGAAAGCTACGTAAATTTGCTACATTGGTTTACTTTGATTTGTATGGGCAAGCTTCCTTCTTGGAACACGTGGTGGTCAAAAGAGTAAATTAATGCATAGGAGAAGGTGACGAGAAGCATAAACAATGGCGGAGTTGTGCTCAATGTTGAGCAATGTTAAAAGCACACATATTTTTGCTATTCACAGCCACATTATATTAACACATCAAAATATTTTATTTTCACACCAACATGTTATTTTCACACTAAATATTTCTCTAGAATTTTTGTCAGTTTGTTCAGCAAAGGACCTCATCTTTCTTGTTCGTTGCTGCGAGCTTTACTCCTCCCTCGTAATCAAATGATGCAGCATGCCATTTTATTTATTTTATTTTTTACTGATGCTGCTCTAACCTCGGTGGCTTAGATCATAGATTTAGTTGGAATTTTCTGGTGATGTGAAATGAAGACCTCCACTTGAAATCATGAAAGTGAGATCCGAGTCTCATGTTCAGTCTCGGGAGTTCTGCCATTTATAAGCCAACCACCACAACTCCGGCCAACTCTAACTTTGTTAGCCCAACTCCTCTCTTTCATGGTGTGTGCAGTGGGAGATAGAATGTAAGCGGCGCCATCGGTGATGACTGTCCCTAGTCTGAGTGTTGTAGGGGGAGCAGCTAAAGAAGAAGCCTTGTCGTCCTTTAAATGAGTTTATATGCTCGGCTTTCATTTCTTGTATTTAATTCTGAAGATCTCATTGTAGGGCTAGTGCAATCTTGCCAATGCCAGTTGCTGCATCATCAGCACAAGGCAGATTGATGCAGACTATATGTCATCTGCATTTAAAACGAGAAGGAAAAGCTAAATGTATGATTGAACCACGGGCTTCAAAACCCTCTAATGCTCCATTCCATAGCGGTCGATGCTTGACAATTCGCCGAACGCCGAGTAGAATGCTGTTGAAGCTGAACTCATTCTCTATAACGCCATCACCGAGTTTTTTTTGTAGAAGGTGATCACTTCCATCATTCTTGAGAAGGCTTCTCTTCGCTCCAGCTGGAAGTGCAGGAATCCATGGTTGGAGAGGCGATGAGAGAGCGCGGTGTGCCGGTGTGCGCTTAAAGGCATTGCGTGATAAGATTTTGTTGTTTTTTCAGATTTTTTTGGTGTGGTAATAGCGATTTTTGGAGTGCTTTTAACATTACTCTTTCAGTTTTCCTCTTTAAAAGGCGGATGTTGGCAATTTGAAGTCTCGGTCTCCTTCCATTTATACCCTTTACACACTAAATTCAATGTTAAATCTCAACTTTGGTAATGTAATTCTTAATAAATTCTAAGGTTAAGATGGTCATTTTTACAGGTAGAGTGGACATTAATTTGATGGCAATAGTATGTATAATAACACAAGGCATTCTAGTAGGCTTTTACCAATACCCATTTCTAGCAAATGTTTAAATTTCTTTGCATGATATGTTGAACTTTATTATTAGGATTGAGAGGGGTCTGTGTTGCCGCTATATATAGCACCCCGATCGCGATAGTGATTTTGCCCGTGCTCACTTGCTTTCAGGTAGGGGCGGATCTAGGGGGCAGTGGGGGTTCGGGGACCCCGTGAATTTTGGTAAAATAGATGGTTATTTTGGATTTCTCTTGTCGGGCCAATGAATTTTGACTACTTATACATCAAAAATAGTATCCGAATAAAGGAGAAAATTGTCTGGAAATGTGGAGACAATTAAATTTTTTTTGTTAGAAGAAGAAAAAGAAGACATGCGAGCTAACTAGTTCAATTAATTTTTGAGGAGATGACACGTATAAATCTAATTGAGATATCAACAACCAATTTTGAACTCACAAAGTTCATTTTCTTCTTTACTCATAGCATCTTCAGAATCTCTGAAAGAAGCACACTACCGCCATCTTCGGCAAAATATTGTTTGACATTTTCTTTACTCAACTCTTGTAATAATTTTGCTTATTTTAATAGTGTCTCTTTTATAATACGATAAGGGTACACGAGATCAGACCCAAATAAATTTTGACTATAATTTTCTCAAACTTCTTAAATGATTTAGGCCCCTGAGAGGACTTAGCGCAACCACTCGCACCAAAAGCCCGGACTGATGGAGGACGGCGCCACTAATCTTTATATCAAAGGTCCTCGGGCGGATCCACGGGGCAGCCAGTTAAGCCATTACCGCATAGCACCGCAGCGCGGGGGCGATTCCGGACCGCAGCCCCAACAATCCCCCCCCTCCCCCCCGGAAACGACCCCGGGGTTTCGAACCCGCGACCCCCTCTGATACCACTTGAGACCTGGGCTGTAAAAATCAAGAAGACAAAACAATCTCTGCAGCAGAAACATTCTATAAAAGGAATAAACTTTTTTCTAGGAAGCTGCAGGAAGCAATGTGATAATAAAGTACTAAATAAAGTCATATCAGAAACAAACTCTTTATAGCAAAAAGAAGACTTTTCAGTCTAACGGCTATAAAGGGCTGACAGCAGATAAAGTAAAATATAATGTCAGCTAATAAGACAAACAACTTTATCTAAAAAGATTTGACTCAGGCAAAAGGGATGGAGCAAATATTGCCTGGAAATTTTATCATAAAACAACTAAAACAACGTGCCAGAAAATGTATTAATTAATTAAATATAATAAATAAATACAAAATATAAAGGCAGACAGAAAGCGTCGAACGACCCTCGGAGATCGTCGACCGACGCACGGAGATCGTCGAACTATCGGGCAGATAGTCGAACGATCCAGATAGTCGACCTATCGAAGAAGATAGTCGAACTACCCCGGCAGATAGTCGACCTATCAGAGCAGATAGTCGAACTATCAGATAGTCGATCTATCTGGACAGATAGTCGAACTATCAAGCACAAACAGATAGTCGACCTATCAAGCAGATAGTCGACCTACCTCAGAAAGCAGATAGTCGATCTATCAACAGATAGTCGACCTATCAAAACAGACCAGATAGTCGATCTATCAACAAATAGTCGAACTATCAGATAGTTGAACTATCAGGACAAATAGTCGAACTATCAAAGACGACAGATAGTCGACCTATCAACAGATAGTCAACCTATCAAAGCGGAACAGATAGTCGACCTATCAACAGATAGTCGAACTATCAGATAGTCGATCTATCAGGACAGATAGTCGAACTACCAAGCAAAGCAGATAGTCGACCTATCAACAGATAGTCGAACTATCAACGCAGACAGAGCGTCGACCAACTGATAGACGATCGTCGATCAGCCGATAGACGATAGTCGAGCGGCGTTCGACTATAGTCGAACGAAAAACCTACTTAACCAAATTCTTCATCTGGAAAAGTGAGGACTCTACAGCTAGACCACTAACCAATGACCATAGATATTTCTTGGGTCAAGGGACTAAAAAGGCAAGACTAAACTCAAATCAAACTAGGGTACCAACAATCTCCCCCTATTTGAGTTAAGTCTCTCAAAAACTAAAACATAAAGCTAGCTAAAGAGCAATAAAATTAATACAGGAAATAGTTAACAATTAACTAGCAGTTATCAAACAGATAGATAATAGACAAATATAACACATCAGTCAATCAAACTATTAAGAGTCTACAGAATCTGGCAAAGGGTCAGAGGAACTAGGAACAAAAGAAATTTTCCTTAGAGGATCATCAGCCTCTTTCTTTGACATCTTCAAGTCCTGCACACCAATGATCTTCAATTCTGTAGCCCTTGGAACAACTGCTTTAGGGTGCTTTTCCATATATTTTGAGGGGTCAAATACATCAGGATTAACCTGGAACTTTTCGAACTCTTTCTTTCTGAATGCAGACATGGTGGTTAAACCAGTAGTATCTTTTCCTTCAGCTTTTGCTTTTCTGATTTGAGCTGCTCCAACCAATTCGTGAAAACGAGCCATCCTAAAGTTAGGATCAAGCTCAGGACTTTCATAAACAGACTCAGGAGGAGCAGCATCTGATTCTTTATCTTGATTAACTAGATAAGACATGGGAGCAGACTTAGCAAAGGTTCTTGCTAGAATTTTAAAACAAAATAAACTTCTTACCTTTTGAAACAACTTTCTCAGACTGTACTAGTATAGGAGATGGAACTCTTTTCTTTGGAGAAGGAGGAGGGGAAAAAGTTGGTCTTTGAAACACAACCTCCTTCACTTGTCTTTGAGAACCAGAATACGATCTGCCTTGGGAACTTTGAGAGCTTTTCCTTGGCTGAGGCTGAGAAGGTTCAGATTTTCCAGAAGAGGCAGACGGATTAGCAGAGAGGTTGCCAGAGGCTCCTGCACTGGGAGGTGGAGGAGGACCTCTGGGTGCCCATTTGGAAGCAGGAGAGTCATATCTCTTAGTTCTCTTTCTCTCTTTCTGCTGGTTCTTGGAGAACCACATCCAATGCTGAAATTCTTTTGATTTGGGGTCAATTCCTTTAAGAATGTAATATGGAGTATCATTTTCTCGATTGGGAGGAGGAGGAGCAACGACTTTTCTTTTCTTTTGAGCAGCTTTCTTTCTCTTTGAATTTTCAGACAAATCAGAATCATCTTCATCATCAGAGTGAGATGATGGAGGATTGTCATAGGGATCATAGGCTTCAGAAACAGCCTTTTCCTTCAAAGCAGCTTTCTCTTTTTCTTCTTCTATGGCATCCTGAGCCAGAAGGAAATCTAAATCAAGACCTGGGGAATCATCCCAAACAGTTGACTTTTCAACTTGCAAATCTTTTTCTTTTTCCTCTAACAAAGATTGAACTCTTTGATTCCAAGCATCTCTTGCTTTCTTTTCTTGAATTTCAGACACATCTTCTATGTCATTTAAAAAAGAATCCAATTCTGGATCTACTTGAAAATCAGGAATATCTTGAGCAGCTTCTGAAACAATGACTATAATCTGAGCAGCTAAATTTTCTTTAATATAATCTGTAGAATTATGAACACATATCTGCTAAATAAGCAAAAATCATTCCTTCTAGGTATTCACAAGCTAGCAAATTAATTGACTCGTCAATAAAGCGGATGAATGAATTACCTTCATACTTGACCAACTCCCAAGATTCATCTAGGTAGGATGTAATAATCCCTTCTAGGAAATGGGCAACCACGGGAGTGGTGAGATCTTCTAAGCAAACTTTCACAGCAAATTCAGATAGCATAATAGCATCAGATATATCTTTCTCAGACAACACTGAACCTGATTGATCTTGAGCTTGTACTGCATCAGACTTTTCTTGAACTGCTGGAAGGGAGGCTGGAGGCTCTGAGGCATCTTCACAGAACATCTCCCCCTGCCTGATTTCAGTGGAAACTGAAACCAGGCCCCTTGAAGAAGAGGGCTCAGCAGATTTAGAAAGAGATTGGATGGAAGCAGTCAAGGAGGCAATGGAGGAGGCAAGTGGAGCAATTGCCTCTTCAATCATGATTTTGATTGAAGGGGTAATCAACTCCAGAATGCCAGAAATGAATGCTGGGGTGATCTCAAAAGATGATGGAAGTGTAGTGGATGGAGATGCAGCAGAGATGGTTGTAGTGTTAACTGGAGATCGAATGGGAGATGGAGCTGGAGAGTTTAACAGGAGTGTTAACTGGAGAATGAATAGGGGACTGAGGAGGTGTTGGAATCCTCTCAGATCCTAACAGATCAAAACTAGGAGCAGATATCCTAGCCAGATGAGAAGGAAGAGGAGATGCTGGAGGGGAAGGAAGAACAACCGTGGTTATTTCTCTAACAGGAGAGGGAGAAAGTCGTACTTCAGCCGAAGTTGATGGAACTTCAACTGAAGCAGACTGCATAGCAGAAGAAGATGAGGGAAGGGAAAGAGCTGAGCCAGCTTCTAGAGGGTGAGGAGCGACCGAATCAGTCCTGGTGCTCTCTGATGTCGCTGGAGCAACCCCTGTGAGAGCGGGTTTCACAAAAATTCTCTTCCACTTGGAGAACAGATTTGGGTCCATCTTCTTGCTCGCATTTATGGTTGTTGCAACGGAGACCAGCAGCTGAGGATACTTTTCTTTCAGGAAAATTCCAATAACCCTTCCGAGGGTAACTTCCTTCTTACTATTCTTTTTCCTTATCAAATCAAACATTACTCCTGCCCAATCAATCTTTTTCCGATTAACAATTGCACACATCAGTGCAAATTGTTGCCTTGTGATATTGTCATGAGCAGAGTGCTTTCCAAGGAGCACTTTTCCGACTAACTCAGCGAGAAATTTAATCTTAAAGGGAAAATTGACCTTGAGCAGCTTCGTGGGAATGCCCTCCGCATGTCCCAGCTCAGTCAGCATCCTTCCAAACTCTTGAGCATCTTGCTCATAATCATCTTCACCATTAATTAATCCAAAAATATCAGTCAGAATTCTAGCAAGAACCTTTGCTAAGTCTGCTCCCATGTCTTATCTAGTTAATTATGAGCACCATTAACTGATGGAGGACGGCGCCACTAATCTTTATATCAAAGGTCCTCGGGCGGATCCACGGGGCAGCCAATTAAGCCATTACCGCATAGCACCGCAGCGCGGGGGCGATTCCGGACTGCAGCCCCAACAGCCCCCTTGCTGAAATCCTCATTCTCTGCAGTAAGAGCATGCGTCCACACATTTTTTTGGGGTTCATTTTAATATGCAGTTCTCTTACTTCGGGGAGGAATTAACTTCCATATAATCTTAGGGGTGTTGACGAATGATGATGACAATGAGGTCAGCCGAGTGTCTAAATATTGATGATAATACTTTACATTTCTATTACAACCCATACTTTGTAACAAGGAGATCATCTTAAACATATTCATTGTAACCAACATATTTTTTTCTTGAATTTATTTAATTCATCACATCAATATTTAACTCAAACACCTAAACAAACAAATCAAATTAGAATTGTTGATATTATTTGCTTTCTCACATCTCAAGTTATCGAAATGTTAATATTATGTCTTCTGCAATCAAGATCAGGTTAGCATCATGCAACATTTCATTTGGTCTGAAAATTAATTAAAGATAGAGCTCAGATGACTCTAAATAGATAAGTTATAATAATAAATAATTCTTTTTTTATGATCCAATTGTGATATCTTGCATATGCAAATTTTGGTATAAACATTGATCATAAAAAAGGCAAAACATCTAAATTAGTACCCAAAGTCATCCTCTTTTATGAAATTAGTCCCCGAAGTTTTAAAAGTTGAAAATAGGTCCCTTATATTTAATGTAAATTTGATTTCAGTCCTCTATAAAGTTTTCTTTCAAAATCTGAGGGCAAAACAGTAAAACTGTATTTATTTTAAAAATAACAAAACACCCTAACCCTCACTAAGATCGAAACCCTCACATCTTTTTGCTTGGGCTCTGCTGCACGTCTCATTTCTCCAGCACTTTGTTGACGGCGCTGAGTTCTTCTCGTGCCCTAGATCTTTTGCGATAGCTGCTACAAGTGAGGGAGTTGATGTCATCGATGACATTTCTTTCCCTCTGTGCGCTTGGTTGTCGGCAACAAGTTCTTCGCGTGCCCTAGATCTTCTGCGATAGCTGCTACAGGTGAGACGAAGCTTTCAAAAATGTTGATGGCCATAGTTGTAATGTCTGGCTGACCCCAGTGTTTTTTCATTTTTTTTTAAGTTTCAAATCTCTTGTAAATGCTCTCTCCTCTATAATATGATGTGTGCACTTTGCATTTGAATGTTGAGCACAGTTCTGCATGGATGCTCCCTAGAAATATTACTTTGTTGTTGCAGAACGATATAATTCTAGATCTCACTTATGGATTAATTTTGTGTTGCAGTTTGTTGATGTTGGAACTTATTGGGCTTCGTTAAGGCTTAATTGGATTATTTTGCTTAGCATTTTTGTTTCTTACAGTTGCAAGAGGGTCGATGCTGGGACAACTACTCCAACAAGTGTTGTAATGTCTCGTACCCTTGAATTGAATGACGAAGCTTTCAAAAATGTTGATAATGATGGTGAAGATAGTGCCCTAGACATCCACTTTGAGAATGAAGAAAGATTGTTTGATGATTGTTATACTAATGTTGATACTTTAGCCCATAGTCCTAGCCATGGTTTCAAGAAGACATCGATCGCATTAAAGGATAATAGTGATGAAGATTATCTAAGTGATTCAATTCAATCACTTAGTAGTGATGATTACGGTGGACCTTATCTTAGTAGAAATCCTCGGTAACCTATTTTTACAATGTCAAAGGATATGAAAGAAATGAAATGGGAACCGGGGCTAGTTTTTAAATCCAAAGCGCATTTTAAAGATGCAGTCACAGCCTACTCAATTCATAACGGTGTAGGTTTAAAATTAAAGAAGAATGATAATAGAAGAATCAGGTACAACTGCAAGCTCGAATGTAATTGGCAAATATATGCCTCACCAATGAAGAATCAAGATACTTGGGAAGTAAGAATTGTTAAAGATAAATACACTTGTTGTAGAGAATTTAATAATAAACTTTTGAGTGCAAAATGGTTGGGTAAATGTATAGAGTCAAAGGTTAGAGAAAACTCAGGCCTTGAAGCAAAACAAAATGTTGGAAAGGTAAAATAGAAATGGGTGGTTGGAATTACTAAAGATAAAGCTGCAAGGGCAAAGGCTAAAGCGAGTACAACTCTTGAAGGTAGTGTTGCAGACCAATATAACTATATGAATCTATATTGTGATGAACTATTGAGATCAAATCAATGAAGTTTTGTGTTCCTCAAATTTCAGTGGCCTCCTTAATTTTATAATGAATCTATTATACCCCCATCACGGTTGATTATTCCACGATTTGAGAGGATGTATGTTTGTCTTGCCGGATGCCGATAATCATTCAAAGAATGTAGGCCTATTGTTGGGTTGATTCTTGGAGTTGGTTTCTTGACAATCTTATCAGAGATATTGGAACTCACGAAATCATATATATATATATATCAGATCAATAGAAGGTATGTGTTATTATGATCAAATTTTATTATCCTTGTACTTTTCTTTTTGTTAATGTTTTTGCACCGAATTATCACTTATAGAAGTCCATATTCATGTTATACAACACACTGAATTAGTTCACACTCATATCATACAACACACTGAATTAGTCCACAATCATGTTATACATCACACTTAATCGAGCATATATACTTTTTCTTACTTGTAGGGATTAGTCCAAACTTTTAAAGATTTATTGCCGGGTGTGAATCATCGCTTTTATGTTCGACATCTATATAATAATTTCAGAAAGAAATTTCCTAGTAAAAACTTGAAGTGTCTGTTATGGAATGCCGCCAATGCAACATATGAAGAGGATTGTGTTAGGACTATGAATGAGATTAAAGATATATCAAAGCAGGCATGTGAGCATCTTAGTGCAATTGACAAACATTTGTGGTGCAAGCACTCGTTTAGTGAACATCCGGTATGTGAAGTTGTTGTTAACAATATGTCGGAGGCATTCAGCCGGGTTATTTTAGATATGAGAGACAAGCCCATACTTATAATGCTTGAGGACATTCGAGTGTATTTAATGTGTAGGTGGGCTAACATTAGATAAAGAATTGTGAAACAAGTTGGTGAGATGAACCCAAAAATTGCAAAGAAGATTGATGAGGAAGCAAAGCTAAGTGGTATGTGGATGCCAATATGGTAAAGTGACCGAATATTTGAGGTAGTGCACGTGCCTGTAAAATTTGCGGTTTCATTGGATAGTTTCTTTTGTTCATGTGGAAAATGAAGGCTTAGCAGCCTACCTTGCCGTCATGCTATAAGTTGCATGAATTACTTGAAACTTGATATAAACACATTTGTGCATGATTGCTTTAAAAAATCAGTATATATATCATGTTATAGTCATTGTATATTGCCTACCAATGGACAAAATCTATGCCCAACTATATCAACGAAACAAATTCTTCCACCGATTCGACGATGGGCTCCAGGTAGGCCAAAAAAAAACGAACAATGGATGTGAACGAAAAGAGAAATCCCGCAAGAATGAGACGAACAAACAACACTATTACATGTTTAAAATGCGGAGTCAAAAGACACAACAAAAGAAATTGCAAGCCAACTTGAAGAATTTAAAATGGTACAATGATAATGTCATCTAAAGTTTATTTCTCATAACTATAATATGAAATCTAATTTTATGTTTTTTTTCAGGTAAAATCACGTGAAGATCGGAGCAATTGGAATCGGTGCTTAAATCTGAAATAATCCTTCATTTGGTTTTTGAGATCATAATGTTTTTCTGGCAAATTTTTGTATTTTGGGATCATATGTATTCTTCATTGATGTTGGACACACATGTATCTTTCATTTGATTTTTGGAATATTGTTGCTACACACTAACAATATGCAAGTTTTTGATAAAAATATTCACTTGTACTGAAGCAATATCCCTGCATCGCTCATCTGGAGTAGTAGTTATTTTCTTCAAAGCTGTTTAACGTTTAATCACCGCAGCCTCTATCAAAGCTATTTAATCAAGGAAGTATACGTTTTATGTTGGCAAAAAAAATCCAAAGTAGTTATTTTTAAAAAATAAAATGATGTTATTTTAAAAAAAATATGTTCTATTTTGTTCATTTATGAATCTATTTAACACTAATTATGTTGCTTTTCGTTAACTAGGACTAATTTCAGGTTTTTCATTAAAGTTGAGGGCTGATTTCCAACTTTTAATACTTTACGGACCAATTTCGCAAAAGATAAAAACTTTAGGGATTAATTTCATAATTTTGCCAAAAAATTATTCACCTTTTGATTGGGCCCGTAGTCAAAATTCCTGAATCCACCCATGCTCTCAGGCTTCTCACAAAGGCACTCATATCTCTTGCAGTCTTCCCTATCACCAAAATTAGTGCATTTTTTATGGAAAAACTACGAACTTATTTTTACAATTGCGCCGCTTCAATCTTTATAGAAATTCTTTATATACTAATTGAAGACCTAACTCTTGCTTTTGTCACGAAGCCAACACCATTGCTCCCAACTCAGCCTTCGAGAGAGCCTCATATATTGTAGAAGAAAATGTACTGAAGAAGATGAAACAACTCAAAAAGAAAACTCTCAGGACTTCCCTCAACTCATAGATCACCTATGAATTATCCTAACTAGTTATAAATAAGACCAATTACTCAGCTTTACATAGCCTCTTAAGTTTCTACTAACAATATTCTAGAAACTTCTAAACAATATCGTCATCCACATTACTATAAAATTTGACATCCATCCACAAGCATGTGACCTTCCCCAAGCTCGAACTACGCATTGCATGGGCTCTTCATCAAAGAGAACCATTGTGTGCATGTTTTTATTTTTCTCATAGGAATTATTTGGTTGAACAAAATTAAAGCATCAGAATTGAAATTGGAGATCAATTCCAGTGAAAATACTCCAACTATAAGTTTAAAGCCCCAATTTCATCAAAATGAAAGGATCCATGAGTTATTTGCCCTCAAACATAAGAATTTCTCAAACAATGACAACCTAATACACACAGTGTACAATCCCATGCCTAGCGAGTGGGCCCGTCAGGCGAAATTCCAGCTGAATGGTGCGCAGTGTAGGTCTCAAGCAAGTCGAACAGGCGAGTATTGTTGGACCTCATCGGCTCGCTCGGGCCAAGTGCTATAAGTTCACACTCACCCTGGGCCCATGGCAATGGATGGGCGAGTGGGTAATCAAACCCACTCACCCTAGGCCCCGGGCTGGCAGCGAGTGCAAGCCCCATCGAGCACTCGTCACCCCAGGCGAGTGGCATTTTCATGGACCACTCGCCCAGTAATGTCTTTTACCAGATTGCCCTTGTTGGTTTGTCAGTAGCCTTTCAGAACAGCGGAGTTATGTTGTTGGCAAATCAATTTAGACTGCATATAACATTTCAGAACAACGGAGTTGCGATGTTTGCAGACCAGACTTGGACTTCTATAAATAGACCATGTGTGCACCTTTGGAGGGGATCCAGTTATTTTGGCTTCTTCCTCCTTAGATTTGTTTGGTTTGGCTGTGAAAGCCCTCCAAGGTGCTCAGCTCAACTATTAGCTAAGGAGAGGAAGCGCTCTAAGATCTTCCGGATGTGTGGTGAAATCTCCACTCTGCAGCCCAAGATCAGTTTTCTAGTTCTGAGTTACTGGTCAGGAGTTCAAGTTCAGGAGAAATGCAAGCTGCCCCCTTGGATCCGAACTCTCGTTGAAATCAAATTTTAGTTTCAACAAATAGCATTTAGAAACCATACTAATACTTTTTTTACACTGCTTTCCAAAAGCATTTTATCAATTTTTGTGAAGATGGGAAAGAAGAGAATTTTCAATTTACAAAATGTTTGTGAATGCCGACCTCAATTAATTTTTATGTTCCAAGTTAGTTTTTTAGGTCGCGATCAAAACTATTTTCATAACAAACACATACTCTATGATAAACACATTTTATGACAATAAGATTTCTATCCAAACTCAACTAAGCACAACATATTACGCCAACGAATAACATTTCGTAATCACCACATTCACAACCACTATCGCCGTGCCAAACAAAGCCACAATGTAGTTTTCGAACGGACTTGCCTTCAAAGCTATTTTTTCTATATCAAAGTATCAGGGCCAGATGCATAGGTAATCGAAGTGCCCCCACGCAGGTGTTCCAAAGGCTGACTTGCCCTCGATAACCATTGTTTACTAAAATAATAAGACATTAAATAGAAAATATATCTATATTATAACATTTATTAAATTTTGTTTTAAATTTTGCTCATTCTTTATTACAATTTTGACAACTCATTATAATTGAATTTTATTTATGTTATCATTTTATTTTAAATTGAATGTCCTTATCCTTCAATTTTTCGTGAGACAAATTTTATAGTGATGATGAACGACATGCAGTATCGCGCTAGGGCACGGAAAAACCTGTGCAAGACTACTACCGATGTCGGTTACTACGCGCGGAAAATATTTATCATGAGTTCACGACTGAAGCACGGGAAATACCTACCTAGCCTGAATGCTCTACAGATCAAAGCTTCTCAGTTTAGTAGCTGATTCACAATGCTGTTTCAGGTGAATAAAAGGGTTTTGGGAGACCATAACCATCTCATTCGCACGCAACAAACCCATGTTCACAAAGAGGCGACCGGCGTCAGCAACTGGGCAACGAGCACAGAGTCTACGTTATAACCATTTTATGGAGCCTTAGCTGTTTCCCTGGCGATGGCGAGTTTAGCCAGGAGGCCCGATAATTGAAGGAGGGAGCCAACCCCGTCGCAAATTCTCATGTGAGCAAATCCGGTTTCCTGCGCCAAATGGGAGCACAAATTTGTCATAATAGATGGATAGACGAGGAAGCATTACAGAAACTAGAGAGCTCGCTCACTAACCTTCAAGAACTCTAGTTTCAGATATTCAGCCATATCATAGTTCTTAATGATTCGGAAGAGAGTGGTGATGATGTCGGTGGGAGAGTAGCCCATGTCATAGAGCTGCTTCAGACCTGAACATGCGTCGTCGAACCTTCCCTCTATCACATTTCTGACCATGTTCTTCACGTGTAATGGGTGAGGCTGATCGCACACCTGAAAATTGATACTTCAAGTCACCAAATACAAAAATTATGTGTGTGTGTGTGTGACAGGCACATGGCTCCGCCCCTACGACCAATCGTGATAGTACCCTGGCTGCGATAATGCATATGGGGCCACCAATGCCCCGCGTGACAGTACTCCGGCCACGACATTGCTCCGGCGCGACCGCGCTTCCGCCGCTCGCAAACTCCCGACCGTTGTCATTTTTTTTTGTGCACGGAGGTTTGCGAGTGACAGAGAGAGCACATTTTTTATTGTAAATAAGAGACTTTGCTAATATGAGAGCACATTTTCTAAAATAAATATATATAAATTAAAAAAATTAAAAAAATTATAATAAAAGAGATAAAATTGGAATGTTTCACCAAAGGGTGTTTTTCCCTTTTAATTAGTGTATATATAAAGAGGTGTGTGCGTGTGTGTGTGTGTGTGTGGGGGTGGGGGGGGGGGGGGGGGGGATAGGTACTACGAGATGACAATGGGATGTTGTGTAATTACAAAAAAAAACCCATCAACTTTTTGAAATTACCAAAACTCCCACTTTGAGTTTATATTACAAAAACTCCCTCAGTCTCTAGAGGAATGCACTTGTAATATATGTTGGCCGAGTGAAGGTGTCATGTAATATTGCAAACATGGAGAAGAGTTTTTTGTAATTTCAAAAAGTGGAGGGGATGTCCTTGTAATTATCCAAATGTCTCAAGGCTGGTCTCATAATCACACACACAAATATATATATATACACATACATACATATGAGGAAGTTAAAAGGAGAGTTCTCAGATGGATGGCTCGACCTTGAACACATTCTCCTGATTGACGAACCGAAACCCGCTGAAAGTGGCCTGTAGATTGTTCAATGCCTGCCTCATATCGCCGTCAGCAGTGAAAATAATGGCCTCGAGACCTTCAGGTACATATGGGACCTATCAACAGTTTACGATCAAGTATCAATCAGAAACACGTAATTTTCGTACTTGCATTTCTAAATTATAATGTAGTCGATTCAATATTATTCGTATTTTTGTTACAAGTAGTAGATTTTCAGAGTATAAACATGAAAAATTGAGTTGGATTCACCGTAGCTCCAGCAGAAGAAATTATTGAGCACTTAAAGCACATAGCAACACTAAATGATGATCAGTCCCAAGCTTAAAACCAGCTCAAAGTCATTTTATACGAGCCAGCAGGATGCAGTTCTATGTTGATTCAATCCGACCTTGAGTCGAAATGGCTCGTTAAGTTTGATTTAAACTCAATTGGAGACGAACACTGATCCGACATCAATCTATATTCAATACCTTGGGACTAATTCCAACTCCAGTGTGTATGCTTAAACATCTATTATTACTATATAATATAGTGAAGCGCCCTCTTTGGTGTGACAATTGGGCTTTTCCCATTTTACCTTTTATTTATAAATTCTTTTTACAACTTTGAGAGAGGGGAGAGAGAGAGAAAAAGTACAGGTAGTAGTACATATAAATGCATGGATGCATTATGCATGTACATGCAACTACTTCAGTCTTATCCAGGCTCTCTTCAATCGGAGTTAAAGTCCTAGCTGGGCTGGTGTTACCACTACAAAGAGAGAGAAGGGAATCCGGCGGGAGGAGAGGTGCCGACTAGGGGAGGAGAGGAAGATAAAAGAGGGCGCAGCCCTCAACTTGCTAATTGATCAAAAGATGAGTGTTAGGGTTACACAATAGTCCTCTTATATAATGCGGCACACACAACCAAAAGACCAAACTGCCCTTAGGCCCAAATTAACCAAAATGACAATCATGTTGCCGCCGAGTACCCAGAGGGTGTGCTCCCGCTGCCGATGTCGCGGACGGTGTCGCCGGGCGGCACCGCAGCACTTCCTCCATCACTGCTACGGCCGCTGTCGTCGGGCGATCCCGTGTTCGTTACATCGCCCTTGTCCTGCGACCGTGGCTGTCGCGCATACACCCTCCATGGTGGCTCGCCGTCATGCAATTCGGTAACAATACCGCCGTCTGGGAAATTCGCCTTGTCCTCAAGGCAGAAATCAGGATATTGGCGACGAAAATCATCGCGGAGGAGCCGTGTGTTTGCCAACGGTGGGCGGCGTCGCCATGCCACCCGGACTTCTTCGGGAACCCCGGTTCCGGAATGGGGTGACAGTGTATCCAGAATGGCCGTTGGGAATAATGGTGCTGACTCCGAAAAATCCAGGTCGGAGGGAATGTGGTCCAGGGTGGGATGGTCACCGATGACCCGGCGAAGCTGAGATACGTGGAACACGGGATGAATCCGACTGGCCTCCGATAGGCGCAAGCGGTAGGCGACCGCCCCAATCCGACCGAGTACCTCGAATGGGCCAAAGAAACGTGGGGCGAGCTTGGGGCAGGAGCGGCGGGCGACGGTGAGCTGTCGGTACGGATGCAGCTTAATGAAGACCTTCTCGCCGGGTTCAAACTGCAGGTCCCAGCGTTTCCTGTTGGCAAATGAAGCCATTTTGGCTTGGGCGCGACGGAGGTGTTGTTTCAGGCTGTCCAAAATGGTGTCTCGATCTTGGAGATGAGCTGCAAGGCCGGCCACGGGGCCCTCACCCGGAAGGTGCCGAATGATCGAGGGCGGTGAGCGGTCGTAGACTGCTTCGAAGGGGGAGGTGTTGGCGGCATAATGGTAAGATGTGTTGTACGAGTATTCCGCCCAAGGGAGCCATTTCGCCCAAGTGCCCGACCGCTCACCGATGAAACACCGAAGATACGTTTCCAGGCACAGATTGAGGACTTCGGACTGCCCGTCCGTTTGGGGGTGGTAAGCGGTGCTCATTCGAAGGCGAGTACCCCGGAGACGGAAGAGAGCGGTCCAAAGACTGCTTAGGACGAGAGGGTCCCGATCGCTGACGATGGAGCGCGGAAATCTGTGAAGACGAACGATCTCGGCCATGAAGCAATCCACCACAGTGGAGGCCGTGTAGGGGTGTCGTAAGGGAATAAAGTGGTTGTACTTGGAGAGGCGGTCCACGACCACCAAAATGCAGTCGAACCAAGCCGAGTAGGGCAGCCGGGTGATGAAATCCATGGCGATGTCTTCCCAGATGCGTTCGGGCACTGGTAAAGGCTGCAGCAGGCCCCCCGGAAATAGTGACTCGTATTTGGCCTTTTGACATGGGAGACAGGCGGCGACATAGTCCTTGACCTAGCGAAACACATGTGTCCAAAATAAGGAGGCGGCAAGGCGGCGATAAGTGCGGAATGCGCCGGCATGGCCGCCGGTCGGCGAGGCGTGGAATTCCTCCAATAGTTTTGGAATACACGGGGAGGCGGCGGACAGCGCTAGGCGACCCCGGTAGTACAACCGGCCGCCAATGAGCGAATAGGACGGGTGCGCGGCGGGGTCGGTAATGAGGGTCGTGCGAATGGGCCCGAGCACGGGGTCCCGTTCGACCCCCTCCTGGATGACAGCGCCCTCCTCCCAAACCGGGCGGGTAAGGGCCGCTAACTCGGGCGTGTGCGGTTGTCGGGAAAGGGCGTCGGCCGCCCGATTAGTCTTGCCGGTGCGGAACTAGATGGAGAAATCGTAACGCAAAAGCTTGGCGGCCCAAAGTTGTTGCGCCGGTGTGGCGATTTTTTGTTGGAGGAGGTACCGGAGGCTATGCTGGTCCGTCCGAACCACGAACGGTCGGGCGAGGAGATATGGCCGCCAGTGTTGGACCGCAAGTACGAGAGCCATGAGTTCATTTTCGTAGGCCGAACGGCTGCAAATGGTGGAAGAAAACCCGCGGATGAAGTAGGCGATGGGGCGGCCAGATTGCATGAGGACCGCGCCGACCCCCGTGCCCGAGGCGTCGCACTCGACCACGAACGGTTGCTGAAAATCGGACATGGACAACACCGGGCCGTGTACGAGGGAGGATTGCAGGGTCGTGAACGCGGCCAGGGCCGCAACGGACCACACGAACGGGCCCTCCTCCGAAGATTTGAGAAGTTGTGTGAGCGGTCGGGCCAGCGTGCCATACCCTTGAATAAACCGCCGGTAGTAGCCGGTGAGGCCCAGGAAGCCGCGCACCTCGCGGACCGAGGTAGGCGTGGGCCATCGGAGCACTGTTAGAATCTTGTCCTCGTCCATGGACACCTCATTGGCCGCGATAGTATGACCCAAGTAGCTCACCGTCCGCGAGCCGAAGGTGCATTTCTTGCGGTTCAGCACGAGATGGTGAAGGCGGAGTGTGAGGAGGGTGGCTCGGACATGTCGGAGGTGCGCCTGCCAAGTAGAGATGTACACCAAGATGTCATAAAAAAAACAAGAACATGTTTACGGAGTACCGAACGAAAAATGTCGTTCATGGTAGCTTGAAAGGTGGTCGGGGCATTGGTCAGGCCGAACGGCATCACCAGAAACTCAAAATGGCCGTCGTGAGTTCGGAACGCGGTCTTGGGCACGTCTTCCGGCCGGACCCGAATCTGATGATAGCCGTCCCGCAGGTCAAGCTTAGTGAAGAAGGTGTCGCCGTGGAGTTCGTCCAGAAGCTCTTGAATGACGGGAATCGGGTATTTGTCGGGGACGGTTGCCTTGTTGAGCTCCCTAAAATCGACGCAGAAGCGCCAGCTGCCATCCTTTTTTCGGACAAGAAGTACCGTGCTGGAAAAAGGGCTCCTGCTAGGCCGGATGAGGCCTCCCATAAGCATTTCCTGGACGAGTCGTTCAATCTCGTCTTTCTGAACGTGCCCGTACCGATACGGTCGGACGGATACCGCGGTCGTGCTCAGCTGAAGGACGATGGCGTGGTCGGTGTGGCGGGCCGGGGGTAGGCTGGTCGGGGCCTCAAAGAGCCCGGCAAACTCCTGCAGCAGGTGGCGGAGGTCCTCGGGTGGAGGGGATGGGTCCATCTCGGTCCTGTGAAGGAGCCATAACAAAGCTGAAAATTCGATTTCGGTGGTGCGCTGCAGTGCTCGGAATGACACCGGTGTCCGGAGGAGGGTCGAGTCACCCGTGAGGCAGTGGTACATGGGGCCCTGTTGGAAACACATCGTCATTGAGGCCCAGTTGACCCGGACGTCGCCGAGCGTTTGGAGCCAAGCCACCCCCAGGATGGCGTCGAGGCAGCCCAAGCCAAAGAGGTAGAAGTCCGCCGTCACCGCACATGTACCGAGGGTAAGCGTCACGTCCTGGCAAAGGCCTTGCGTCGGTCGGCGTCGTCCGTCGCCCAAACACACTGTAAAAGCTGGAGAGGGTTTGAAGGAAAGCGCCAACTCGCGCGCTAGCCCCTCGGAAAAAGAGTTGTGGCTGGCGCCGCTGTCGATCATCAGCACGATGTCGCGGTTATGGAGTCACCCGCGGAGCTTCATTGTGCGGGGGCCCGTGATGCCGCCCACTGAAAAATACGGAAGCTCCAAGCAATGGAGGTCGTCCTCTGGTGGCATTGGGAAATCGGAGGCTGGCGCGTCGGCCCGATTCTCGAGCTCTGGTGAAGGTTCGTCCCCATCCCCGTCGCCGAACAGAGCATGAAATTCCTTGACCGTGCAAACATGGTTAGGGGAGTACGGTTGGCGGCAACGGAAACACAAAACCCTCTTGCGGAGGTCGTTGTAGTCGGCGTCCGAAAAACGGTGGGTTTGTCCGCGCCCCGGGCGAGCCCCCCCCCCCCCCCCAAGGTTCGGGGTGCGAGGTCCTCCCTCCCGCGGTGCGACCGATTTCTGAGGAGCATGGTAAGCCGGCGGGACATGGGGGACCGGCGGAAGAGGTCGCAAGCCCAAGTCCGCCTCCACGGCGCGGGCGAGGTCAATGGCGGCCGAAACCGTCGGGGGATTGTGTGTGCGAAGGCGGGAGCGAATGGATGGTCACAACTCTTGAAGGAAGAATCCCAAATAGTGATCCAGGGGCAGCCCGGGAACGTGGGACACCAATGCCACGAACTCATCAATATAGCCGTCGAGGTCGGCTGATTGACGCACGCTACAAAGGCGCTCGATGGCGGAGCTGGAATAACGCACATCGTAGCGCTGAATCATCTCGGTCTTCAACTCGGGCCACGAGATCCCAGGTTGCACCTGACGAAGCCAACGTGCCCAATGCAATGCGGAGCCGGAGAGGACGACAATAGTGGTGCTGACCTTGTCGCCGTCGGCGGTGAAATGTAAGTCGAAAAATTGTTCGGCGCGAGCGATCCACCCCATTTGGTTGACACCCTTAAAGGAAGGTAACTCCAACGCCAAGGGTGGTAGGTGCGGCGGAGGTAGCAAGGTCGTCGGCCGCGGATCGGCTGCAAGCAGCGGCGGCATGGGGGGTTGACCGAGGAGGGAGTTGGACGACGCGGCGGCCGTGGTGTTGGGTGGGGGCAGGAGGAGGTCCAGTCGGGCGAGGATGGCGGCGGTGTTATTGGAGTTGGTGAGGGAGGTTGCCTGGAGCGCAGCCATGGAGACGCGAAGATCGGCGATGTCGGTGTCATGGGCATCGACCCGGGCTCGGAGGTCGTCCGGGCTGTCGGCGGAGGAGGCGGAGTTCCGAGCGTGCATTGACATGGTGAAAATGTCCGGCGGCGCAGGCGGGCGGAGCGGAAGGTCGGACCAAATGTTACCACTACAAAGAGAGAGAAGGGAATCCGGCGGGAGGAGAGGTGCCGACTAGGGGAGGAGAGGAAGACAAAAGAGGGAGCAGCCCTCAACTTGCTAATTGATCAAAAGATGAGTGTTAGGGTTACACAATAGTCCTCTTATATAATGAGGCACACACAACCAAAAGACCAAACTGCCCTTAGGCCCAAATTAACCAAAATGACAATCATGTTGCCGCCGAGTACCCAGAGGGTGTGCTCCTGCTACCGATGTCGCGGACGGTGTCGCGGGGCGGCACCGCAGCACTTCCGCCATCGTTGTTGCGGCCGTTGTCGCCGATCCCGAGTTAGTTACATCGGCCTTGTCCTGCGATCGTGGCCGTCGCGCATACACCCTCCATGGTGGCTCGCCGTCATGCAATTTGGTAACAGCTGGCTAGTTAGTTGGCTCATGGATGACTTCTCAATCCAAGCTAAAAGCCACTCCAATTTTTCAATGATTTCAATGTTCAAACCAAAGTGACCATCCTAATTGAAGGTATCTGCTTGGTGCTGTAATGTATACACATCCCAGCAGCAATTGGGAAATATACACACAAACAAAGTACATTTGAGAGTTTTAATTTGACTTCTGGTATAGACCATCACATTCTACAGGCTAAAGGAACAAATATGCTCATATATTTCAACTTGTTTGACAACCAAAATCATATATAGAGAGTACTACAATCTCAGATAGTCCGACCACTCTCATGGAGAGGGACCTGTGTATAGAGGTATTAAGTTACCATCTTCAGATCATAGCTAGGCAATGGAGACTTTGATCACAACATCTTGGGGAAATTCTTGAGGGGCGCTTCAAAATCCTAAAAGACTACAAAGAGGGAGAGCCATAGAGGGAGAGGGAGACATTATAGAAAAAAAAGAGAACGTACTTCTTGCTTGCCTTACATAGCCCAAGGGAGCCCTTAAATAGAAGATACATGGCAATTGGCACACAAGTCCCTGGCCTCAGAATATTTGGAAAACTACCCAAAAGAGTAAAATACGTAGACCATTTGAAGTGATCTGAAAAATTAACTATACATAAAAAGTGAATAGCCTATCCCCGTAAGACATCATCCCTCCTTCACTTCGAGCTTGACCTCAATCTTGAGCAAGAATATGAAGTCATGCGATTATCTTGGAGTTTCTTCTCGATCGATGTCTCCTCATCTTCATTGATAGTGATTTCTAGTAAGAAAAAGGTTTCGTACCGCAATGGGTTGGGGTGTAAGCTTTGTCGCAGTCAAAAAAAATGTGTGCACATCCATCAGCTCTCCCCACCGTGGAAGTCCCTTGATGATTGTGGGTGAAGTCGATTCCCAGTTTACGCTTGCACTTGCACTTTAAGAATTGTTGCCATGTAAGGGTGGCCCTCCAGTGTCATTCAACCAAGTTCCTCTAGTTACAATATGCCTACCCATTCGTTCCAAATTCGAGCTAAGCTCGTCGATGTGATTAGGTCATCCAATATTTAAAACTTTGTATTCTGTTGGCGTAACTCCCGAAAATTTGGTGTGGAAGTAGAGGTATTTGTGGTTTGGCATGGACAAAAATTGTGCGGGCTAGAAGGCCTTAAAAGTAATACATTGAACCAATTTGCTTCAATGTGATCAAATCAACCAATGGATTACTCCGCACAGGAGTAACTACAATTGTGTCGTTCCCATTCAGAATCCTGTTGTGGGCTGGCCCCGGGACTCTGGGCTTCTTCCCGCTCCCGTTCCCGGGTTTGGTCCGCCACACAACATGGGCCACGACCTAGTTTAATATTGTAAATCGGGCCCGGGATTATGGGCTTCTTCCCGCTCCCACTTCCGCTCTCGGGTTTAGTCCGACACACAGCATGGGACCCGGCCCAGTCACCACTCACCCCAACCCCTCTCCGCACGTGTTTTCGGTTCACTGGGTTGTTGAGGTCGGGGCTCAATCCCCAGGCCTTCTTGAGGTAAGCTCTTAATGCTAGCTCACATCACCAACTGATCCGCGGCTCAGTTGGTGATGTGAGCTAGCATTAAGAGCTTACATCAAGGAGGTCTAGGGATCGAGCCCCAGCCTCAACAACCCGCCGCACCGAGAACACGTGCTGAGAAGGCTTGAGGTGACTGGGACGTGACCGATGTTGTATGGCGAGCTAAACTCGGGAGCGGGAGCAGGATGAAGCCCAAAGTCCCAGGCCCAACCCACAACAGATCCTTTCCATCAATGAGGAAAAATGAAACTTGGCATTGCAGTACATTACAAGTACATTACAACCATCATAGTGTCCGCTCATGTACTCCGTCAAAGATTGTAGATTGTTTCCCTGGTTGTGATCGACCGTCACACGACCTTCTTCTCCTACATAAAGTACCAAATGGAAATTCACAGTAGGAACTGCCCCAGCCGTTTGGGGCTTCTCCTTGTAGCATCGATGAGTAAAGGATTCTGAGATGCACTATGGTGGCCACCTAATCCTCCAGGGCATACACTTGAGGCGGTGATTTCTGATGTACATGATACTGCCAAAGCATCTATGCGAGCATGAATTATATTAAAAGTCACTTGGTTCACAACTTGCACAGACTAAGGAGAGATCAACCATTAGCTTGTAACATCTACTTCAGCTCTCCTTAATTCTTTTGAGTCTGGGGGCATATAAAGGAAAAGAAAGAATATACTTCTTGCTTGCCTTACATAGCCAAGGGAACCCTAAAATAAATGATAAATGGCACACTTTGTGAATAAGTCCCCTTACTCAAAAGATTCGCAAAACTTCCCAAAGGACTAAAATACATAAACTACTTGAAATGACTTGAAAAATTAATGATACATAGAAAATGAAGTAAACTATGACTAGCATATGCCCACAACACATCATCCCTCCTTCATTTTGAGTTTAGATTCAATCTTGAGCCTGAGTATGATGTCATGAGATCCTCCTCCTTTGGATTTACATCTCCTTGTCTCCACTGTTAGTGATTTCTGGTAAAAAAAGTTTCTTACAGCGTTGTGGTGTAAGCTTTGTCGCAGTTGAAAAAAAAATCATTGTGTTCGCTCATCAGCTATCTCCTCCTGCGGAAGTCCCTTGATGATTGTGGGTGAAGATGATTCCCTGCTTACGCTTCCACTTGCACTTTAGAAATTGTTGCCTTGTAAGGGTGACCATTCAGTGTCATTTGAACGAGTTCCTCCAGTTGCAATGTGCCTATCAATCTATAAGTAGTTTGTTCCAAATTCGTGTGAAGCTCATCATTGCGGTTAAGTCATTAGTTTTTTCAAAATCCACATAATGTTGTGAAGGTAGGTATTTGTTGCTCGGTGTGGACTGAAATGTGTGAGCTAGAAGACCATGAAATTTATTCATTGTCCCGGTTTGCTTCAATGTGATCAAATCACTTAATGGATTACTTTGTCGAGGAACAACTATTGTGCCGCGCCCATGAAGGGAAAGGAGCCATCCCAAGGGGTCCTTTGGTTAACCGAAGATTGATTCATCAACCCATGGTGCCCTTTGGTTGATGAAAAAGTGTTCGTGTCGTGTGAGCAATCCCAAGGGATCCTTTCCATCAAAGAGGGAAAAAGTCAACTTGACATAGCATGGTACGTTACATGCTGGACGGGGGGAGGGGGAGGACTATATCAATGTTGGATGTATTAAGCCAGGACTTGGTCGATCGGGCAAAGAGGCATAAGAGAATTAAAGAACGTCAAAACCGGCAATTTCAAAAATGAGAAACCACCTGCAACATGTATGAGCTATGTCGAACTCATCTGGGCCGGGGGTTGACGTACTATTTAAAGGTGTGTTCTCTCAACATGGTATCAGAGCGAATTAATCCCTCGTCGACATCAACCTGAATGCTCGATCATCTTTCATTGGTTTTCCTTTTCCCTCAATGGTAAACTCCGTCGAATTTCGTTCTTATGGCGGCTCGTGTTTTGTGCGGTTTTGTTCGATTGCGATCTTGGATCGTTCGTTCTTCTCGATTGATCGTCTTCTGTGCATCCTCGATCGATTAGCCATCTTCTCCTTGATTGATCGTCGTCTGTGAGGTCTCCTCCAGCTTCCGTGAGGCATGTTTCTGCCATCTCCCCAGCATGTTTCAGTCGACGCTTTCTTTCATTGCTTGTGTGCTATTCTTTTGACGGTTGTTCCTACCGTGTTTTTCATTCTGTTAGGAATATTTGGGGCTTCAGAACGCCTAATTGCCTCTCATACTAGATGTCTTGCTTTTGTTGCTTGAGACATGATCTTCCTAAAGTAATTGTTTTATGCGCTCTCATGGGGAATAAACTGAAGAGCGCTAATGATCATGGAGGAACTGTTGATCAATCTAAATACTATGAAGGAGGAAGTTCAAATGTGGATTTCATTCATGACGTGACTTACATTAAACTGAATGGAAAGAATTACCTTCTATGGGCACAGTCTATGCAGATATTCATTGGGAACCGTCAACGACTCGGGTTTATTATAGGATCCAAACAGGTTCCAAGCAAGACTAGCCCATCTTACGAGGAATGGGAAGGTGAGAATTTTTTCGTGATCAATTGACTTGTTGATCAAAATACACTAATGGAAAGTATGTGAGAATATATGTCATCTTATGGCGGCCTAGTTGCATCCCAACTTGGTTCCTCCAAGTTGCAGTCGTGGCACTAATGGAAAGTATGTGAGATCACAAATGGCTATGTATGACACATTAGAGAATATAAATCATCTTATGGCGGAAAATGAAGGTTTAGTCAGGGAGCTAAATGCCCCGAAGGCTGGTTTTGGTAGACCTATTTTTACTGAGATGTCAGGTATTGCGGCTCATGTTCAAACTACCTCTCTATCTGCCATGAAGCCACTTACTTCTTGGATCATTGACTCAAGAGCTTCTGATCATATGACAGGATCTTCTAGTGAGATTACTTATGTCTCTTCTGCATCTGACTGTGTTAGACTTGGTGATAGGTCTTCTGCATCAGTGACTAGTAAAGGGGTTATCCATATCTCACATATCTCCATTAAATCTGTTGTTATTGTTTCTTCATTTTCTAATAACTTGGTTACTGTGAGCAATTTAACTAAACAACTGAATTGTGTCATTACCACCTTTTCTTCTCATCATTGTGTTTTAAAGGATCTATTGAGTGAGAAGAAGATTGGTAGTGAACATAAATTAGGTGGTGTTTATGTTATGGACACTAAGCTTGCTTCTAGTGGTTAGAAATCCTCGAGTATTGGTCAATTGATGTTGTGACATAAAAGATTTGGGCATGCTAGTTTGAAGACTTTGAAGTTTGTTTTTCCTAGGTCTTTTGATGTGGCTGATACCAAGATTGACTATCAATCTTGTGAACTTGAAAAACATTGTAGAACCAATTATGCTCCTAATAGTAGTCTGAGTTTTAAATGTTTTGATTTGATAAATTTTGATGTTTGAACCTCTCTCATTTGCTCTGTGAATGAATTTCGATAGTTTCTTTCTTTCCTTGATGATTATCCTTGTTTTACTTGGGTTTTTCTTATGAAAAAGAAGAATGATTTCTATGATATATTTCGATTATTCTACCACTATGTGTTGGCCAAGTTTAGCACTCAAATTAAAATTTTTAAGAGTGACAATGAAGGTGAATTCACGTGTGGGAACTACAGAGGTTCATAGGTGATCATGACATTATTTTTCAAACTTCATGCCCAGTGACTCAACAGAATAGAGTAGCAGAAAGGAAAAATTTCACATTATCAAAACTACTCGTTTATTACAAGAGTTGCATGTCCCTAAGGAACAGTGGGATGAAGGAGTTCTCACTTCTATCTACCTAATTAATTGAATGACGTCTAATACTTTTCAAGGGAAGTATCCTCTAAAAATTCTGTCCAAATCTCATGTTATTCAATCTCCCTTCTAAGATTATTGGATATGTTGCCTTTGTGCATATTGTGGGAGCACATAAGGATAAATTGAGTCCTCAAGCTTTTAAATATGCTTTTGTTGGATATGTTGCTAATCAAAAGGCTCATACGTGTTACTCACCTTTGTTGGAACTGTTGTAGACAACGATGTCATCCAAAAACATCATCAAGAATTAACCTGGATAAGGATGAAAGATCTTGTTGATGAAAGTACAAAACATCCCGAGGGCATTGGTAAAGTCAAAGGCACAATCAACCACTCACAGGATCCACAGTGTATGCATGTGGTATTAGACTCATGTCACTCATCTCCTCCTCTAATGTGAACTTAGCAATTTCCCTTTCAACAAATCCATCTTTGGGTAGAATTTGGCCTGCCCCAACCTGGCAACTCGCCGAATAAATCCGCTAACAAAGAAATATGATATTTGCTCTTACTAGGTATGTTGCCCGGTGCTCTGTAGTAGACACACATCCAAAGCGTCTCATCTTATTTCCTTTGGAACATCACTGGTGCAACATAAGGTGCCTTAAAGGGTGATATTCTCTCAGTTTCTGTCACCTCCTTCAATTGCTTATCAAGTTCCTCCGATTCAGGCGAAACCATGTAGTAAGATGTCAAGGCAGGTGGCTTCGCTTCTGGCTCCAACTCTATCTTGCGAACCCTCCCACCTTGTTGGGAATTTGGTGGATACCTTTGTTGGCACATTTCCAAAACTTCCTTAATGATCGGTGGAATTTTTTCCAGTATCTTCCTTGAGGGAACCAAGTATGTGACTCACCTTTCTTGACTCATTTAAAATAGCACACAAGTTAGTTGTTTTATCTGGAATTGGTTCCTTTCCATTGTAGGCACCATGCAAGGTGTTAACTTCTCTAGGATACATACTAAATGACAGAATGGCATGACAATGGCACTCACGTTCTCGGAGAAATTTATTGTTTCACACAATCTTGTGGTCATCCATAAGTGACTGAGAAATTCACTTGGCCCCTCCAAATGGTTCCTCATGTGTTCACACTTGAGCAATGCATAGTCATTCTCCGCTATTTTGACATGATCATTAAGCATCCATACAAAATGCTACAAATGGTTTCCCTCAAAATATAAAAAAGGGCTGCCAGGTGCACAAAGCATCCCCACACAATGAGGGTCCGGGGAAGGGTCCCACCACAAGGGTGAAATGTAGGCAAACCTTACCCAACATTTTTTGCAAGAGGCTGCTTCCGGGACTCAAACCTGTGACCTCAAGGGCACATGACAACACCTCAACCGATGCGTTCATGCTTTTAGCAGGCCTTCCACAGAGCCTCACGAATTCTCACCATTACTTGCTCGTCTTCATGAAATACTTGCTCTTTCCAGTGACCATCTGCATGCCCACGTTGTATCAGACGAATCTATAGGAGGCGGATGAACAATGACCTAACCCTACATGCAATGCAAATCTGATGACGAATTCAAATTAAGCAATAAATAATTAAATTACACACAGAAAATTTTAGCAAAACAAAATAATTTTTTTTAGCCAAACGGGCTTAAACTTTCCTCCACATGGAGGGCCAAAACAAGAGCGCACAACAAATAAGTCCTACAAATCACAAAATAATCGAAAATAATAACCACGATACTAGTGATCTAAACAAATATGAAGTCTCATCATCATATATTAATATTGAAAAATTATTCTAAACAACAAAGTAAATACTCACTAGGCAAGGTGATGCGGAGCAGAGATGTGTACTAGCAGCGGAGGACGAGTTTTGGGCCCGTACGGGGCTGATTGGGGACTTTCCATATATGGCGTGCCCGGATCGACGATCCGACTCCGTGGTTGCGTCCGGCTCGTCGTTTAGATTCAGTTTCATATATAACATTATGTATTTTGGATTTTATTTCATGTAGTTATGGGGTCGGAACCGCCGGCCAATCATAGCCGTCGATTCCGATTGCCCTAATCCTATTTTCTTATAAATAGATCTATTAGGGCTGCAGGAAAGGGCATTGCTGAAGTTAGGAGAAGATCATCTTCCTCGCTTCCGGTGATCATTCCGCGGTGCCGACGCCGTGGAGCCCCTTGGTGCCGACTCCTTGGGTAAGATTCCTATCTTTTCTTGTGTCCTTTTCCCCTACCAAGCAGCCCCGCCCCCTTCCTTGCCAGATCTGGCCGCCAGTCCCTTTCCCCTATCAATCCCACCGCCGGCCACCCTTAAACTCCTCCATACAGCCCGCCGCTCCTCCCTCTTTCCCCCTTGCAAGCCCCACGCCGCCACCCCCCCCCCCCTAATCCTCCCCACAACCACCTACCGCCGCCCTTCATTTCCCCCACCAGCAGCCCCCACAAAGGCCCCTCCAGCCCAAACCGCTGCCCCCCATCAGCCCGCCAACACCCTGCCGCCCAGATCTGGGCTGATCCCACTGGATCCAGCCCAGCCGACCCTAAAACCCCCCCCTTTCTCCCTTCGACCAGCAGCCCCCTTCATTCCCCCACGTGGATCCACCCTCCCCCTTGACCGATCCAGTCTCGCCACCACCCGGAAGCCCCTCTTAACCCCGAAACTTCAGATCTTTACATATTTCCTACAGTCCGAATTTTAATTCAGAATTTCGTACTTGTTTTTATGTGGATTTTATTGTTGTTGGTATAAAATATTGTGCACGTTGTGGATCTTGTGATTGACGGAATTATAGCACGTTGTATTTGCCTGTGAATCTCTTGCCTTGCAGGACGCTTTATTCGCCGCGCGCTTAAATTAGCCCTCCGTGCGGAGGAACGCTATTGCCTAAATTGCTGAATAGAAATCGTTTCTCTTGTTTAGAATGAATGTAATGTTTTATATTTTGACTTGTTGCTTAAATTAATTTAACGCCTGATTAATTTCATCTCGCATATAGTCATTGACTAGGGTGAGTCCACCCCCCTCACGTCACTAGCAGGTGTCTTAGGAGTTCACCCCACAGCCTACCCTACATCAGTTGGTATCAGAGCCCAGGTCGGGCCGTTTTGCATGCTCAGTAGTGGTAGGTTTTATAGAGTCTTTAGGTTCATTTATGTCTAGTTATCGTCATCGTTCGTCTCCTCTATTTGGGGATCCCGAATCTACCTATATCCGACCTTATAGAACCCTTTAGAGAAACTCTCACATTATCATGGTGATTATTATCGCTCCTCGCACACCACTTTCAGGGATCGTGTTGACCCGCCGACACGACCTCACCATGCTAGGGACGATCATTATGATGACTTTCGTCGTGCTTATCCGTACACGCGAGCGAACCGTGTTGATTATAAGGATCGTCATTCCGAGAGAGATCTTGAGAGTCATTTTTGTACCGCTGCCCCTTCCTTTGATGGCTCATCGAGTCCCGAGTCCTTCAGTTATTGGCTCGTGGACATGGAGCATTATCTTGATCATTTTGAGGTGTTCGGTGAGCATCGCGTCAAGTTCGCGAAACTTAGACTTTTAGACCAGGCAAGAGCTTATTGGTCTAGCGTTGAGAGGACCCGTGAGCGAGACCGTCTTCATCGCGTCACCAACTGGGTGGACATGAGGCGTTTATTGTGTCAGAGGTATCTGCCTTCGTCGTATCGGAGTCACTTGTTCGACCAATTATTTTCCCTTCAGCAAGGACTCATGTCTGTCACTGAGTACAGGGATCTCTTTGATGAGTTAGTGGTGAGGAGTGATATCCGAGAGGACCCAGCCATGACCACTTGCAGATTTTGATCTGGGCTTCGATCTGACATCCGTACTAAGGTAATTTATCATAGCTCGAAGTCCCTCGAGTCGACATATCAGCTCGCCCTACGTTACGAGCAGTCTTTGAGATCCGCAAGAGCTGATCGAGGGGACTCTCGCCTTGGCCTCCACAGTACGAGCTCCTCCCACACCAAGGACACCGCTCTGCCTACCATTGTTCCGTCAGACATGGCAGCAGGGATACCTGATAGGGATTACTCTCACCCCAGCGAGTTGCTTAGCCCAGTGAGTAGTCTATCTTTTGTTTCTGACCTGTCTCTCGTGACCCCGATTGAGAGTGAGCCAGAGCGACCTCTTGAGCTTATAGTGTCGTGCCCCTCACCCACACCACCACCTCTGGCATGTCATGGGTTGATTAACACCCTTACCCTGGACTTACGTCCTGATACCACACCCACAGACCCATTTTTGAGCGTAGATCTATGTCATTCTCCCATTATCATGGCCCTGAGTCACATCGCGACTGAGAGCTCAGCGCCTAGTGTTGATCTCGTAGTGGGCATGTCATCCATTCAGGGGGACGCTACCCCTTATGTTGGTACTCATCTAGAGGACCTTAAGCTTAGTAATGAGTTCCATGACGAGCCCCCAGTTGAGCCTCCTGATGATCCACCACTTCCTGGTGAAGGTGAGATTCAGATGAGACGTTTGTCTATGAGTTTCGAGTTATTGACGTCTCTGTCCCTATCATCGCTGGCTTTGCCCCAGAAGATGAGTCGTGAGTGGAGAAATACGTATGTAGGTCCTACCTTGGGCACACTTGCGCCTACTCATATTTTGATGACCTACTTTTTGACACATCTCACTCGTGATGAGTTTTGGGACACACCGCCTGCTGACCCACCAGACGAGCTCGTTCTTTTCGGGGACACGCACCACACTCGAGAGTCACATCTTTTAGCCGATATACATGATTCTCAGTCAGGTGGACGTCGCATCCGTGATGACTTTTCTTACACAGCTCCTGGCGAGCCCCCTGATGTGTTACGACCCCTGCGCGACATGTTGCTCTTCATGGGTTCGCACCTGAGGGTAGCTGTGTCGCGCGGTCACCTGAACACACGTCTCTCCCGAGATGAGTTTTTTTACACTCCGCCGAGAGAGCCTCCTGATTGGCCGCCTCCCTTGATAGATTTTCAGGTCATTATTACATCTTCCCATAGAGAGCATGTTGTGTCGATCATGTGTCATTTGCATCATTTGCATGAGTCTGTTGAGTCCTTCACGCGTCATTTGCATGGGTTGCATGAGTCTGTCAGGCGTAAAATCAATTTAAGCAACGAGCATTATAAAGAACAGGCCGACGGACATAGACGGGAAAAGCATTTTCTGGTTGGCGAACAGGTGATGGTACGAGTCCGTGCGGAGCGGCTCCCTCAGGGGCCTGCTAAGAAACTAAGCGCCAGGCGAATTGGGCCCTACACAGTTTTGAGACAGATCGGGTTGAATGCTTACGAGCTGGACGTTCCTGCGAGCATGGGTATCCACCCTGTGTTCAATGTTGAGGACCTGACACCCTACTTCGCACCTCACGAGTACCCCGATCCCCACCTCGGCGGCCCTCCCGAGCCTACACCACCACCCCTTTCTCCCGCCACCCAGCCTCCACTTGATTCCCACTTCCCCAGGAGCTCATCACCATTGGCTTCACCTGAAGCACCACCACCATCACCGGATCGCTTTCCCCGAGTGCTGAGGGTCGAGCAGATTACTGAGAGCATTGCGCATGAGTTCGTACCCTCTACGGATGGGCTCGTGTGCCGCTACTTGGTTCGTTGGCTTGGGCGACCCTTCACTGACGACACCTGGATTGCTGCTGCAGAGTTGGATCAACTCGCCCCGGGACTTCGACTTCAGTACGACCGTCTCCATTCTTCGGAGATGGAAGCTTTTCAGTTCGGAGGAGTTGATTGGCGAGGGTACTTCCCCAGGGACGACACATGGACGACCTCTGATGGACCTCATCGAGTCTTACCTGGCTTACATCGAAAGAATTCTGATTGCTATTCATCAGGAGATGAATTCTTTCAAGCCGGGGAGAATGATGCGGAGCAGAGATGTGTACTAGCAGCGGAGGACGAGTTTTGGGCCCGTACGGGGCTGATTGGGGACTTTCCATATATGGCGTGCCCGGATCGACGATCCGACTCCGTGGTTGCGTCCGGCTCGTCGTTTAGATTCAGTTTCATATATAACATTATGTATTTTGGATTTTATTTCATATAGTTATGGGGTCGGAACCGCCGGCCAATCATAGCCGTCGATTCCGATTGCCCTAATCCTATTTTCTTATAAATAGATCTATTAGGGCTGCAGGAAAGGGCATTGCTGAAGTTAGGAGAAGATCATCTTCCTCGCTTCCGGTGATCATTCCGCGGTGCCGACGCCGTGGAGCCCCTTGGTGCCGACTCCTTGGGTAAGATTCCTATCTTTTCTTGTGTCCTTTTCCCTACCAAGCAGCCCCGCCCCCTTCCTTGCCAGATCTGGCCGCCAGTCCCTTTCCCCTATCAATCCCACCGCCGGCCACCCTTAAACTCCTCCATACAGCCCGCCGCTCCTCCCTCTTTCCCCCTTGCAAGCCCCACGCCGTCGCCCCCCCCCCCCCCCTAATCCTCCCCACAACCACCTACCGCCGCCCTTCATTTCCCCCACTAGCAGCCCCCACAAAGGCCCCTCCAGCCCAAACCGCTGCCCCCCATCAGCCCGCCAGCACCCTGCCGCCCAGATCTGGGCTGATCCCACTGGATCCAGCCCAGCCAACCCTGAAACCCCCCCCCTTTCTCCCTTCGACCAGCAGCCCCCTTCATTCCCCCACGTGGATCCACCCTCCCCCTTGCCCGATCCAGTCTCGCCACCACCCGGAAGCCCCTCTTAACCCCGAAACTTCAGATCTTTACATATTTCCTGCAGTCCGAATTTTAATTCAGAATTTCGTACTTGTTTTTATGTGGATTTTATTGTTGTTGGTATAAAATATTGTGCACGTTGTGGATCTTGTGATTGACGGAATTATAGCACGTTGTATTTGCCTGTGAATCTCTTGCCTTGCAGGACGCTTTATTCGCCGCGCGCTTAAATTAGCCCTCCGTGCGGAGGAACGCTATTGCCTAAATTGCTGAATAGAAATCGTTTCTCTTGTTTAGAATGAATGTAATGTTTTATATTTTGACTTGTTGCTTAAATTAATTTAACGTCTGATTAATTTCATCTCGCATATAGTCATTGGTTAGGGTGAGTCCACCCCCCTCACGTCACTAGCAGGTGTCTTAGGAGTTCACCCCACAGCCTACCCTACATCACAAGGGAGTTGTCGTAGAAGAGCAGATCCGGAGAAGTGCGACACAATTGGGACGATCCAGAGAGGAACCAGTGGCTGAAACGATGGGGCATCAGCTAGATTAGGAGGTTTGGGATAGGATCTGGGTTGGAGGAGCAAAAATAGAAGGTTGACGGGTCCTCCAGGAGGCTCACGGGTGGCAACAGGCTTGGAGGGTAAGATCGGGGTTGAAGTTTGCTGGAACCGCAGGAAAACAGCCAAGAAAACTTGGTCGAGGGTAGATCTGGACAGATCTAGGCGACGAACTAGAGGGGTGACGGTGGCTGTTAGGGTGCTTGGTGGGCTAGCGGAAGGGAGAGAGTGGAGGCGGAAGCGCTGTTTGGACGGGAAGGAGGACGGCGGTTGCAGGATTGCAGCAAGAGCTGCGGCGGTTGTAGGCTAGCAGCAAAGAGTGCGGCGGTTGTAGGCTGGCAACAAGGGTTGTTGTTGTTTGGGAGGGTATGGGGGAGGCGGTAAAGGGATTAGGGGGTGAAAAATGAAGGCTAGTGCTAGGTATTACCTTGGGGAGGGAGATAACCACCTAGAGGTCGTCACCTAGGGTTCCACGGAGACGGCACCGTGGGATGATCGCGACATTTCGAGATTTCTCTTCTCCAAAATCTGCAATAGCCTCCAAGCAGCCCCCTACACATCTATTTATAATAAAAAATACTAGGGCATCCCACCATCAACGATTATGATTGGCCGGAGATGGGGTAGCCCGATTACATCAAAATAAAATCCAAAATAACAGTATAATATATGAAATCGTGTGCAAATGACGGGTCGGACGCATCCGTGAAGTCGGATCATCGATTCGGATACACCATATATGATAAGTAGCCAATCGGTCCCAAATGGGACCAAAACTCATCTTCTGTCGCGGGTCAGCGTCGTCGTTCCACATCCGTATGATTTATAATTTTAGTAAAATGCTCTTAGCAATTATCAATATATCTTAATAAAAGGCAGAGATACTTAGGTCTGATTGGTTTAAGTACTTTGAATCGATTATGGATATAACAGTATAACCTCCATAGTTAAATTTGAGTTGTTAAAATAACAAAAGTGCCTCGTGAGCACTATGATAAGAGGATATCATCCATACTTAAAAATAAATTTAATAAAAGTTAATATCAGGCCAAAGATGTATAAATTTGAATGCTGGGCGGTAACATTGTTTTTTATATTTGAGTGTGATAGCAATGGAATGCTAAGACGAACTAAAGTGGTTTGGGTACGTAAGTTGAAGGTCAAAAAAATGCATCAATCACATAAGTAGATATCTCAAAGATTAGATAAAAGAAACTTTGGCTTTAAAAACCTTGGGCCACATTTGACAGAGAAGAATAAAAAATAAGGATTCACAAAGCTGAGTCCAAATTATTGGGATAAGGTCATTGATGATGATGATTGCAGGAAAAAAACAAATTTGGAGAGTGTAGAAAGTACAAAAAGAGAGAAATAAAATCATAAATTTTATTAATATCTTTTCCATTTCACTTGAATATACGAGTCATTGTACAAATATACAGGAACAGAGAGGGGAGAGGAAATCTCATTCAAAGATGTGAGACTAAACAACAACAAAGAAAGTGGACTCAAACTAGGTCTTCAATATTGGGCTATTTTACATTGTTTTTCAAAACTCCCCCGCAAGCTGGAGCATGCAAATCGTAGACACCAAGCTTGGATAAGAATTGATAATATAACGGTCGTGATAATGCCTTTGTGAGAATATAGCAGCTTGCCCAACAACAAAAACATATTTCAATTCTAATTTCTTCAGTTAAACATTCTCCCGAATGAAGTGATAGTCAACTTCAATGTGTCCGGTACGTTCATGAAAAACAGTATTCTTGGCAAAATGTATACGAGCTTGACTGTCTCAATAGAGAATGGTCGGTGAGGAAAGTCTAAAACCAAGATCATTTAGAAGACTTTCCAACCAGGTGAGCTCAGACACAACAGAGGTCATTGACCAATACTCAGCTTAGGCTGAAGAGCGAATAACTACCGATTACTTCTTGCTGCGCCAGGTGATACGGTGTCCACCAAAGTATGTAGATTATCAACTTGTGGAATGATGATCATCCAATGAACCAATATAATCAGCATCAGAATATGCAATAAGTGATAAGGGAGATGAAGAAGGCTTGTATACAAGCCCATGTCCAGGAGCAGTCTTCAAGTATCGAGGGATACGCTCAACTTCCTAGAGATGAGAGATTCGTGGTTCATCCATGAATCGAATGACAACTCCAACAATAAATGATATATCAGGTCTCGTAACAGTGAGATATATTAGTTTTGCCAACAAGATGACGATAATACTCTGTTTAGAAGGAGTAGATCGGAGTCTGAGGCATGCGCGTAGAGCCTTTGATTGATATTCATAAGAGTGTCAACAAACTTGCATCCAAAGTCGACAACATCACGAAGCAAGTCAAGACAGTACTTTCGTTGAGATAGAACAGGTCTATCAGGACGTCGAGCCACCTCGAGACCAAGAAAGTACCGAAGATTTCACAGGTCTTTAGTTTAAAACATAGAATCCAAGTGATGTTTGATTATGTGTATTCTTGTGAGATCATTTCCCATAATTAAAATATCATCATCATACACCAAGAGAAACATTGTGCATATTGGACAATGACGAGTGAAGAAGTTGGCTGAACTTCTAGTGAACCCAACATCACATACAACATGACTAAACTTGTCAAATCAAACTCAAGGAAACTGTTTGAGACTAGGAGTGCAAGTTGAGTTGAGCCGGCTCGATAGCTTGACGAGCTGGCTCGAAAAAAAATCGACTCGAGCTCCGAGCTCGACGAGCTCAAGCTTGATTTCGAGCCGAGCTCGAGCCTGGTAGGCCCTGTTCACGAGCTCGCGAGCTGGCTCGCGAGCTTTTTAACTATATTTTTAAAATAATATATCTATAATTATATTATATAATAGGATTATTAATTACCGTGAGGCTCGCCACCCGTGAGTCTGTGACGCCTGTCAGTCTGTGACTCTCGTGAGTGGTGTCCCCCTTTTCCCTAATTCCCGACTCCCTAGTTTCATTTCAAAAATCCCCTCCACAAAAATCCGCCGCTCCCAGCCTCTTACTGAGTCCCACACTCCCACTCCTCGTCGCAGCTCCGCAGCCGCTCCTAGGTTAGGGTTTCAGGGCGGCGGCCGGCAAGGAATCCACCTCAAGATTTTTCATTTCCACCGCTAGTCCTCCCGAATCCTGAATTCCTGATTCTGCTCTTCCGTTTGTGCTCACAGGTAAGTTCTATTAAAATTAGTTTCAGTTTTAGTTTACTTTTTACTTTTTTGTTCTTCTCAGGAGTGTAGGTCCTCTTCACTTTCTTCCTCTTAGCAGGAGTGGAGGTCCTGCGGGAGCATCTTTTCTATTTTGTGTTGTGGAGCAACACTCAGACATCACCCCACAAGTAAGTGTTGGTGTAAGTCTCAAACATTGTGGTTGATTTTCCTCTTTTGTTCCTTGACTGCATTTTCTTCTCATTTGTAAAGTTTAGTAACTTCATGTTATAGATCAACGTGCATTTGTGTCATGAAATTGCTTTTTGTGAGAAAGTCAAGGGGAAATTGCACCCAGATGCATATCAAGAGTTTTTGAAGTGCCTAAATATATATAGCACGAAGATTATTACTAGAGCTGAACTGAAGAATCTGGTATGGATTTGCTTCTATATATTTACTTTTCTATATCATTGTAATTTGTACTTTACCATTTAATTTCATAACACGCCTGGGTTATGTTTTCTTGGGAGGATGTTTCTGGGATTACCTATTAGACTGTTGTATGTTTCTAATTGGTATGATTAACTTGATAATTCACCCAAAATGGTGTATGATAAGTTTTATGTGAGCTTAAGTAAAATCAGTGTTAATCTTACAAGTTATGTTGTAGGGACTAGGCAACTAGGGAAGGAAATTGATGCACCTTGCACTTAAATATTGAATTATTGGTTATTGATATATATTTTAAGGTAGTTTGAATGATTGTTCATTGTGAATTAATTAATTCCTAAAATTGTTTTTATTTTTTGTAGATATGGACTCTGTAGGTGATTCTACTAGTTCGATTATGCAGAGTAACGAAAAAACAATTGAAAGGGTAATTGGTGATATGGATTCAATTGTGAATGAAGTGAGAAACAAAGCTAGTAATGATACTCTTGGAACGAGTTCTGAAATTAAGGACGACAATGAGGACCTCCAAAAGGCAAAAAGGTTGAAGAAGTCTTCCATTTGGTCAAAATTTACGGAAGACAAGGATAAAGATGGCTTAGTAAGGATTTCCTGCAATGATTGTAAAAAGAGTTTCGCCAAATCCAAAACCACTCCAATAACTCAATTTCACAGGCATCTCCAGAATCATGCTGCACATCGTAAAGTAAAGGCTGAGAAAGAGAGATCGTCACAAACGCAAACACAACTTGGTTTTGTGTCATTTACTGTTGATCCCTCTTCTTTTCCTGCGTTACATGATGGAAAAGTTGACATGGAAGTCATGAAAGAGTTCATTGCTAACTGGATTTTGATGCACGAGCACCCGTTCTCTATTGTGGAGGAAGAAAGTTTTAATTTGATGCAAAGACAGGGAATACCAAAGTGGAAAAGCATTTTGCGGACAACAACGACCACTTATTGTGTGAATGTGTACGAGATGGAGAAAAAGAAGTTGAAAACGTTATTGAAAATGTGACTAAAATCAGCCTCACTACAGATTATTGGAAATCAAAAAATCAAAGGATCAAATATATAGTAATAACTGGTCATTGGATTGATCAGAATTGGAAGCTATAAAAACGTGTCCTCAATTATGTTCACATTCCACCCCCTTGCCGAGGACTTGAAATTGCAGATGTTATATGACGATGTTTGAAAGATTGGGACATTGAAAGTAAGATTCAAACAATATTTGTTGATAATGCATCTGCTAATGATGCGGCCATAGAAAATTTGAAGATTTATATAAAAAGCACAAAAAATTACTTTGTGATGGAAAATTATTCCATGTTAGATGTTGCGCACATATTCTAAATCTCATAGCGCAAGACGATATCTCAAAAATAAAAGATATCGTTAATGTTATTCGTGATAGTGCCGAGTATATTCGACGATCGGATGCCAGACTTAAAATATTTTCTGAGATTGTTAAGCAATTAAATTTATCAGAAAGAAAGTTAGTTGATGATTGTCGGACAAGGTGGAACTCCACGTATGAGATGTTGGCAGCTGCATGCAAATTCAAAGATGTATTTCCCAGGTTTGCCAAGCGGGATCCGCATTATGATAGTTGTCCCTTTGAGGATGATTGAGTCAAAATTAAGAAAGTATGCTCAGTGTTGGAGGTTTTTTGGACTGCAACACACATTATCTCTGGGAGTGAGTATCCAATATCAAATTTATTTCTTAATAAGGTCAGTAGAGTTAAATTTTTGTTAGATAAAAAATCATTGGACAATGATTTTAATATTCACAACATGGTTTAGAAAATGAAACTAAAGTTTGACAAATATTGGGATGTTTCTAATTTGTTAATTTCTGTTGCGGCCGTTTTGGATCCAAGGTGCAAAATGCGAGCGCTTGAGTTCTTTTTTTCTAAACTATATTCTGTTCCGGCTGAGTTAGAAATTAACCTCGTTAAGGTCACCTTGCAAAAACTTTATGCAGAGTATGTGGAAAACCATATGGTTGAAGGTGAGGTGAGTGAGAAAATTGAAGAGAGTAGTCACTCTAATAGACATGTTCAAACTCAATCTGATTGGTCCGAGTATTTTGATTATGTGAAATCAGTGGAATCCATTCAACCTCAAAAATCCAAACTTGGCATATACCTTAAAGAAAATTGTTACATGATTGGGAAAGATCTAAGCAGAGGTGAAAGAAATTTTGATGTTTTGGAATGGTGGAAAGTTCATGCTTTAAAGCACAAAATATTATCGACATCGGCAAAGGATATTTTAGCAATATCTATTACCTCAGTTGCTTTGGAAGCTATATTTAGTGCTGGTAGTACAGTCATTGATAAATATCATGCATCGTTAAAGACGGATACAGTTCAAGTTTTGATGTGTGGAGGGGATTGGTTGAGAAAACGTTTCGGAATAAAAAAGAAGACCAATGTAAATTTATACAAGATGATTTTAATTTTAATAAAAAAGCACATCTCTCAATCTGAGTTTTAAAAATCTATATTTTGAATTCCAGAGCGAGAAGAAAGCGGTGCAAGTTCTTCCGATCGATGATGACACGTTGAAAGGATAATTGATCTTCTACTTAGACTTGGGTTGCCTCAATATGGAATGTTGGGTCGGATATTTTTCGTTGTGCAAGTTGGAATGCTGGAAGGTTGGAAAACTTACGTTTGTTATATATATATATATATAGTGAAATTACTTGAAGGTGAATTTCTAGAAATTTAATTATTGTATTGAATAGATTACCTGCAGGTATTGTAGTAGAAATTAATACCAAGTTGATCTATGCTTGGTCGTGTTGGGCCTGCTGGCTTACCTGATTCTTAAATTGTGGTTAGATGACAATTAGATTGTCTGTTATTTTGAAATGATATCTTCTCAAGGAAGATGGGAAATTCTCCTCTGCCTTATGGCATAAGGGGTTCTAGTTAGCAAAAAAATTGTTCGTTGTATTGGTGCCCGGTGGGCATCCTTAAGCAGGGGAAGAATCGACGACTTGTGTTTGATTATATCCTAGGTTATATACTTATACATCTGTTTCTTTTTTATTTGTTGATGAGATTATTGTGCATAATGCTGTAATAGCTCGAGCCGACTTATGTTTGATTATTTTTAATCAATTTACAAGACTTGTACAAATTACAATCTTGGTCTGAGTTTAGGTCCTCTAAAAATGAGAATGTATGATGGATATGTTGGCAAAACGCTAAAACTTGGGAGTATAAATTTATTCAAGTAAAAAACAAGACATAGCCTAAGATAGAGAAGTTCATGCCAGACAGGAAAAAGAAGTAAAGAATTTTTTATAAAATTCGAGCCTAACTCGAGTCGAACTCGTCGAGCTCGTCGAGTTTAAATCGAGCTCAATCCAAGATAGACGAGCTCAAGCCGCTTAAAACGAGCTCGTCAAGCTCGAGCTCGAGCTCGAGCTGACACTTTTTGACGAGCTCGACTTGAGCTCGACTCATTTGCAGGCCTATTTGAGACCATAAAAAGATTTCTTCATATGACATACAAGAGACTCCCTCATGGTCTCAAACTTAGGTGGTTGTTGCAAGTAAACAGTTTCCTGCAAATCGAAACATTTTTTTACATCCAATTGATGGAACTTCCAATGGCTATGAACAACGAGGGAGACCAAAACACGAATAGTATTCAGTTTGGCGACCGGAGAGAAGGTCTCGTCATAGTCAAGACCATGTTGAGCCTTGAGCCTTCAGACATTGAATTGTCCTATCCGGAACATTTTGATATTTTGATGGCAAATACCACTTACAACCCACACAGGTCTGGCCAGGAGAAAGAGGGACAAGATCCCAAATTTGGTTTGCCTAAAGAGAAGATATTTCTTCATCCATGGCCGGCCGCCGCCCCAAATGTTGGAGAGCTTGCACAGAATCAGGAGTGAAAATAGAGGATAAAGAAATTGCAAATTGCCTGAGTTCTAGAGAGGCGGTGTAAGGAGATGTGATTCTCGAACGGGTGAGCAGTACAAACAATTAACGGATCTGCAAGCCGCAAACAATCGTTAGTAAAGGGCACGTCTCATAGAGCAGCTGATGGAGAAATGCAACGAGTATACACACGAATCAGAGGTGGTTTTGGAGGTATGTTTAGGATTGGCGTGGGGAGGAGAAGTGGAAGGTTAGAAGTAACAAGAACAGCCGACCGCGGAAGAAGAGGCGGTAGTGGACGGTCATGAGGTTGAGAATGATAGGGTTGGTCTTCGAGAAAGGTGACATCAGCTAATGTAACAACCTTGCAATCATTGGAGTAGCAGACATAGCCATTTGGAGTGCAAGAATACCCAACGAACATATATTTTATGGCATGTGGAGCAAGCTTGCCAGTGGATGGGCCAAGATTATGAACATAACAAATACGACCAAAGACACGGGGTGTGACTGGAAAGGTGATTTGGGGGAAAAAAGGTTAAAGGGAGCCTCAAAGTTGAGAATGGAGGAAGGTAGCAGACTATAGAAACCGCAAAATTCCAACATAGTTTGAGAACATTCATTTGAACATAAGGGAGCAAGCGACCTCAAGAAAGCGACGATTCTTGTGTTCTGCGACACCATTTTGTTGGGAGATATACACAAAAGAGGTTTGATGGATGATTCCAAACTCAACACACAAGTCTGAAACGCATGAATTGTATATTCACGAGCATTGTCGGTTCAAAAGTTTTAATAGTAGTAGAAAACTGGTTGCGAGTCTCAATAATAAAGACATGAAATACAAGAATTAGTTTAGAGTGATCATGAAGTAAATACAATCATATCATATGAAAGTAATCATCACTGAAGATAATGAAGTAACGATAATCAGAAACACTTGTTGTTTTATAGGATCCCCAAATATCTGAATGAACTAAAATAAAAGGAGCAACGCTCCGAGTACAATGAGATGAAAAGGTAGAATGATGATATTTGTCGTACATACAAGACTCGCATGTGAAGCCATTGAGGGCCAAATCTGGAAGAGTTTTCTAGAGGATGCGAAGAGGTGCATGTCTAAGAGGCCGATGCCACTCGATATAACTAATAGAGGAGAAAATCGTGGAGTGGGGATCCAGGATGTAAAGCCAACTCGATAGTTTCCCTTTACCAATTATAGTATGCGTCTTTTGATCCTACACAACAAAAGAGGTTGAAGAGAAAGTTTCATAGCAATCAAGGTCTTGAATGAGACTGCTAATAAAGAGGAGATTGAAAGGAGAGCCTGAAACATGAAGAACCAAACAAAAAGTGATGGAGGGAGTAAGGATAACATTGGCTGATCCAAAGACTGAGGTGGTGTCCTCATTGGCAACAGTAATGAACTCGGAATGCTCAAAGTCCAAGTATTAAGAAGGTTTCATCGGGGTAATATGATGTGTTGCTCAAAAATCCATAACCCAGGACGAACTGTGGGCTAGACAAAAGATACCTCCATCTGAAATAGACACAACAGAGCTGTAGAGACGGCTGATCAGCCCTTGAAGTTGCTGAAATTGGGTGCGCATGACATCAATGCCAGTTTGAATGTTGTTTGGAGCTTGGACGACAATAGAGACATGCAGGGCGGGAGGCAGACCAAGCATACGGTAACAAGTGGCTTCGAGATGATCATCCACCACAGTGAGTACATATAAGAGGAGCGTGAATGTGTCGACATCTACCCTGGGAAGAGAGGTGCGAACTCCACGAAAGGAGGGAGGAGAAAAGTGAGATGGAGGCGACCGCTGAGATGGATGTGACCACAGAGATGGAGATGACTGCTGGAGTAGGTAGGTCGAAAGAGACGGGGTATCATGTTCAGCCATTGGAGAAGATCCAATCATAGCAGAAGTTGACAGAGGAGTTGAGTAAAGACAAATTATGCGATCATAAGAGGGCACGATGGTTTGAGCAGTCTGGCGGAGAGATCTCGACGACAAGAGCAATAGTCAGAGGGAAGCAGAGGACCGCGAGAAGAGGCAGCGAAAATAGATGGCACAAGAACCAACGTTTTGAAAACCAGACCGGTCATCAAACCGGTGAAGCGAAAGGTTCAAGGTTGAACCGATTAGACCGGTTCAACTGGGGTCGAACCGTTATATATATATATATATATGGTATATTCATACGGTATTTATATATATGTATATGGTATATTCATATGATATATACATGGTATATTCATTATCTATGCATAAATATTACAAATATATCTTAAATTCATTATAAAATAAATTTTAAAGGAAATTTAATATATTAAATTATTAATGATCAATAAAATTTATTTTTAAATAAGTATGTATATGTATATTATATATTTGAACTTTGAAAGATTTGTATAATTTTATATGATATATTATTATTTTATATATTTTTAAATATATTTGATGAGTATATATATATATATATTACAAATATATTTTAAATTTATCATAATATTATTTTCTAAAGATAATTCAATATATTAATGCTCAATAAAATTTAATTTTATATTTGTATGTATATATTATATATTTAATATTTCTGAGTTCAACAATTACTAATTGGTGTAATGGTCCTCACTCATGATGGAGTCTGAATTGATCTGGGTTCGAAACTTGGCCAATCCTTTTTTTGGGGATTAAATTCTGGGTTGTGGCCCGCCCGGTTCTGCCAACCCATATTCGGTTTGCGGTTAGCCGGTCTGCCCACCCGGTTTAGCGGTTCTTGGGTGGTCCGCTGCTATGGCGATCTCAAAGAAATCAGGAAGCTAGGCGAACAAGAAAGCTCGCACAACGATCTGCGATCAGAATGCTGACGAGCAGGAGCTCTTGCGGGCAGGTGGATTGCTGATTAGGTGGAGAGCTGTCAATCAGGCGCAGCGAGCAGGGGCTCTTGCGGGCAGATGGACTGCCGATTAGATGGAGAGTTGGCAGTCAAGCGCTGCGAACAGGAAGAGCTCGACGAGCTTCGAGCAACTGCGGATCAGTGATCAGGTGCTGCGAACAGGAGCTTCGATCAGGAGGGGCTCGGCGGCCAGTTACTGCGAATAGAGTAAGCGATCAGGAGCTACGAACAGAGGAGCTCGCTCGAGAAGCCAAGTTGGTCAGGAACTGCAATCAAAAAGCTGACGATAAGGAGGAGCTCGACGGACAGTGAAGTAGTGACAGACGGAAACGCTAGAGAAGTTGATTGCAGAGTCGCAGTGAGGAAGGGATATAAAAGCAACAGGGGGGACTAAGACAGCGTAGAATGGGGAGACGCGGAGTTACGGTCTGCAGGAAAGCTGACCGAGCTAACAGACATGAAGCTGCGGTAGGTAGCTGGGTCGAGCGAATGCGAAAAATAAATTTTCAGATAAACCTGGCTCTGATACAATGTATAAAGTACAAAAAGAGAAATAAAATCATAAATTTAATTAATATCTTTTTCGTCTCACTTGAATAAACAAGCCTTTGTACAAATATATAAGAAAAGGGAGGGGAGAGAAAATCTCATTTTAAGATGTGAGACTAAACAACAACAACACTGGGCTTAAACTGGGCCATCATTATTGGGTCATTTTACTTTATTTTCCAACAGAGAGAAGTACAATCAATATTTTATTTATTTTCATAAAAAAATTACATACAAGACAATTATTATTACAAGTATAAATAGATGGGGTGAGTGATGACAAAATCCTCATCCAAGATGCGGGACTAATGCCAATGTATGGGCCTTCGTATCGTCATCCAAGAGTCGTGGGACTTTGTATGGGTCTTTTGAATAGATTGTTTTAACACTCTCCCGCAAGTTGGAGCATACAAATCATATGAACCAAGCATGGACAAGAACTGATCGTAAAGTGGGCATGGTAAGTTTTGGTAAGAATATCAACAATTTGTCTGATCGTAGGAACATGTATCAAGTCTAGTTTCTTTAACTGCACTTTCTCCCGGATAAAATGATAGTCGACATTGATGTGTTTGGTGCGTTTGTGAAACACGAGATTATTTGCAATGTGGATAATTGTCTGCCTATCACAGAAGAAAGTGGTTGTATATGAGAGTTTCGCACCCAAATCACTGAGAAGACTTTCCAATAACGTAAGTTCAGAAATAATAGAGGCATTTAAGTGATGCTCTGCTTTTGCAGATGATTGTGCATGCACAGTTTGTTTTTTGCTTCTCCGGATGATAGGGTGTCGACAAAAGTAAGTGCAGTAACCACTGGTGGATTGACAATCATCCAGAGAGCCAGCATAATCAGTGTCCGAGCAGGCAATGAGAGATAAGGATGAAGAAGCCATATACGCAAGCTCTTGACTGGGAGCACTCTTCAGATACTGGAGAATATGCTCAACTGCCTGAAGATGGGAAGTTCATGGAGTATGCATGAAACGACTAACAACCCCAACAACAAAGGATATATCGGGTGGTGTAACTGTAAAATAAATTGGCTTGCCCACAAGACGATCGTAGTATTCTAGATTTGGAAGAAGTGGATCAGAGTCAGAGCTATGCGCACAGATCTTTTGGTTGGCATCCATAGGTGTATTTGCAAACTTGCATCCAGAGTAGCCAGCATCATGAAGAAGATCAAAACAATATTTTTGTTGGGATAGAACAAGACCATCAAGGCGACGAGCTATCTCGATACTAAGAAAATATCTGAGATTGCACAAATCATTGGTATGAATAGCAAATGTCAAGTGTTTCTTGATCATGTGTATGTCATTGAGATCATTGCCCGTGATAAGAATATCATCAACATACACCAAAAGTATCATTGTGTTTGTCGAGCGATGACGAGTAAAAAAGAGAGTAGTAGGCCGAGCTTCGAGTAAATCTAACATCACGAACAACACAATAAAATTTGTCAAATCACGCTCGAGGAGATTGTTTGACACCACAGAGAGGCTTCTTGAGGTGACAGACAAAGTTCTCCTCTCTCAAACCCGAGAGGTTGCTTCATGTAAATAGTGGCAATAAGATCCTCATTCAAGAATGCATTTTTATGTCCAACGGATGCAACGACCAGTGACGATGAACATCGAGACATATTAAAATATGGATAGTATTCAGCTTCACAATGGGTGAGAATGACTCTTCATAGTCGAGACCTTGTTGTTGTGTGAAACCAAAGGACACAAGACGAGCTTTCAGACGCTCCATGGCCCCATCCAGTCCATGATTGACGGTGAAGACCCGCTTAAAACCCACACAGATTTGACCAAGTGACAGTGGTATAAGTCCCAGGTTTGATTTTCCCAGAGAGCTGTTATTTCTTCATTCATAACAACCGTCACCCGGGATGTTGAAGAGCTTCTTGCAAAGTAATGGTGGAAATAATCGACAAAGATGTCGTAAATTTGAGAAGCACCTGAGACAAGAGATGTAATGAAACATAATTAGATAGAGGATGAGCGATAGAGGCTGGCACCGGATCAGCAGGACGCGGAGCATCATCTGTAAAGGGTAACTGTCGCTAGGCATCCGAACAAGGGGGGCGTTGTTTGTACACACGAATAATATACGAGTTGGAAGAGATTGTAGTGGGTGTAGGTAGAAGGGGAGGTGAGTTAGAATGAACAAGAACGACAAGGCGTGGTAGTGTTGAAGTTGGAGGTACTGTAGGTGAGGAGTGAAACGGCTTGTCTTCGAGGAAGGTTACATCTGCAGATGTAACAATCTTGCGATCAGTGGGAGAATAACATACATAGTCCTTCTTAGTGCGGGAATATCCAATAAACATACATTTGGTAGCTCGGAGAGCAAACTTATCTTTAGGGGTGCAAGCAAACACACTAGGAGTCAAGGGAAAGGGAGTGGATGGGAAGAGAAGGTTGAAGGGCGTCACAAAGTTGAGAATGAAAGAGGACATGTGATTGATGAGACAACACACCGTAGAGACTGTGAAATGCTAGTCGATCGTTGGCACCATCATCTGAAACATAAGAGAGCGTGTGACCTCAAGGAGATGACGGTTTTTTCTCTCGGCAACCTCATTTTGTTGTGGTGTGTAGGAACAGGAAGTTTGGTGGAGAATACCATGCTCAACACAAATATTTTGAAACACATGATTAGTATACTCGCGCGCATTATCGGTTCGTAATATTTTAATGGAGCTAGACAAATGTGTGTGTGTCTCGACGATGAAGGCACAAAATACATCAATTAGTTCAAAACATTTGTGAAGTAAATAGAACCAGGTCATGCGAGAATAATCATTAATAAATATGAGGAAATGGAGATAACCAAAAACACTAATTGTTTTATACGGTCCTCAAATATCAAAATGCACTAAATTAAAAGGAGCAGAGCTCCGAGTATAATGAGGTGCAAAAGTATAACGATGTTGTTTGTCATAGATGCAGAACTCGCAGGTGAAGTAGGGGAGGGAGAAATAGGGAAGAGCTTTCCAGAGAATGAGGAGAGGCGCATGCCCAAGGAGCCAATGTCAATCAACAGAGGTAACAAAGATTGAAGCAGTAGTGAGAACTTCCAGAGTGTAGAGCTCATTTGGCAGTCGTTTTCTACCAATGATATTTTGATTATGTCGATCCTGCACAATAAAAGAAGAAGAAATAATATTACAGAGGAATCAAAATCTTGTGTCAGACGACTAACAAAGAGAAGATTAAAATGAGAGCCCGGAACATGAAGAACAGAGCGCAAAGAGAGAGATGAAGTGAGGGGCACGTCCCCAAAACTACAAACAGGGGTGGTCTCCACTTTAGTAATTGTGATGAACTTAGGGTAAGAGAAGTTCAAATATTGAGGCGGCTTTTGTGGAGTAATATGATTTGTGACACCAGAATCCACTATTCAAGCTGGATTATTGGAAAAACAGGAGATACCTTCAGTTGAAATAGAAGACAAAGAGCCAGGAGAGCAGCCGATCAACCCTTGAAGATGTTGAAGTTAGGTGCGCAAGCTGTCAATGTCAGCATGGGCGATAGAGGGAGCATCGGTCGCAATGGAGGCATGTTGTTGCGGAGACCGTGGTGGTACACCATGCTTACGAAAGCAAGTATGCTTACGAAAATGTCAAACGGGTGACTGTCCATGTCAAAATACGAGTGAAGTTTATCTCGCAATGCCTTAGTCGTCTTATGATACATTGTCATATGATATGACTTAGCGTCCATCAAATTCAAAATCCAGAATTGAACGCAGGCATCATCACGGAGCCATTGCTCGTTGGGCTCAGCAGGTTGTGCCTTGGAGAGATGATGAAGCAACACCTTTGTTTGTGGAACCCAGCACGCCGAGTGCACCCACTCGATAAAATTTTAACTCCCACTGAGATAGTAATGATCCGCAGTTCATTTCGTACATCTGGAACAGAAACCGGAAAAAGAGCCAAAAGGGAGGAAGAGGAAGAGTTGACAGAAATGCCCATGACAGGTAAGGATGATGCGGCAGGTTATTGTGGCAAGGTGGGGTACGACCGGAGGGGTGCAGTGCAAGGGCGTGTAGCTGCAAGGGGGTGCAGCTGCAAGGGGTGTGACTGCAAGGGGTGCGACTGCAAGGGGGTGTGGCTGTAAGGGGGTGCGGTGCAACTAGGGTAGGTGCGTCTACAAGGATGCGGCGCAAGAGGGGTTGCATAAGAGGTTGCGGTAGAGGTGTGCAACCAAGTAAAAAAGGAATATTTGGTGTGGCTGCATACTGCAGAATGCGTGGAAACAGATGTGTGTGACGAGTGGGATGTGCGGGTCTGGGGTGCAGCAAAGGTGTGTGGCAAAGTGCCAAATTAGTTTGCGACAAAGGGATTGTTGCGTGGCAAATGGGAAGTGCGGCGCAAGATCAAAGAGAGATGCACATGATCAAAGAGTCGAGATGTGCGAGATCAAATGGGAGGTGCAGCATGCAGAGACTCGCGGTATTAAATGGGAGGTACGGTACACAAAGACTTGCGGGATCAAAGCGGACGTGGGATCGACAACAGTTCAGAACGCGCAGTGGGAGTGAAGCTTGCAGAAATTTTGATTGCACACGGGAATTAGGATTGCGGACTGCAGTTTGGGTCAAAGGACGCATAATGCAAGACGAGTTTGAGCCTTTGAAAGGAATCAAGTCAAGAGTAGATGCTCAATAGAAGAAAAAAAGAATCTGGTTCGTAGGAACCTAGCTCTGATACCATGTAGGAAAAAACAAAATTGGAGAGAAATACAATCAATGTTTTATTTATTCTCATAAAAAACATTGCATACAAAACAACTATTATTATAAGTATAAATAGATGAGGTGAGTGGTGACAAAATCGTCATCCAGGATGTGGGACTAATGCATATGTAGCAATGGGTGGCCCTTTGTATAGATTGCTTTAACAACGATAATAATAAGAGATTAGACGTTGAACATGTTATTTGGTAAACATAAGTAACAGGAAATATTGTACTGAAAATGTATACCTCCTGTGAATGGTTCATTGGTGTTGTATCTAAAAATTTAGAAGACGCATGAGAAATAGACTAGACATTTTCGTATAGGATTTAGGCTATCAAAATAAATTAAAATTGAACACTTCAGGTTAGCTTGTTGAATGGATGGTTAACTCCCAAAACAAAGCCAAGATGTAAAATTTTAACTGAAATATTATTTAAGGAACTTTTTCATTACTTTCAACAATATCAAAATGTTAATAGGAATAGCCTAAGACAATTCAATCATGTCAATACTTTTTCAACTAACAACAGTCAAACAATGGATGAGTGATCTAAAATAAAACAAAAATATGAACAAAGACTGAATCGGGTTATATAAGATTGAAAGAGGGGAGAAATCACCAACACAAATACATAAATAGAACAATTAAAATAAAATTTGAAGCAACTAGTGCAAAGTATACAATAACTCACAAAATAAGTTCAGGTAACAACCAAAATGCACAAATAAATGCTGGAAAAAGGGTAAGAAGGCTCCTTCAACTAGAAAGGGAATAAAGAGTGCTAGAAGTCTGAACCACAAAACTATTGAAGTATCAAGCCAACCATTTGGATCCATGCTTAGTTATTAAAGCCGCAAGACGCAACAAGGCACAAAAGGGTCTTGGAGCCTAGGCACAAGGCTCAAAGCGCAAGTGCGCGCCTGACGAAGGTAAGACGCAACCACATCCATTTTAAATAATTATCATTAAACACCAGTTCATCTCCCTGATAAAATTCTTCATCTATTCTACTCATTAATCATTTATTACTATCATTTATATCTCTTAAAAAATAAAATCATTGTGGTCACTAGAATCATATTTAAACTTCGACGCTCAATTATGTTTAACAAACACTACTACATCATGCAAAAATTATTTAATTCTCACATTATTATTTTTCATTTTGAAAAAAAAAATACAGCAGAAATTTCACTCAGATACGCCTTTTATGTTCCAAAGGTGCACGAAGGCGCAATCATCAGAGCCTGGTGAGCCTGGAGCCTTAGGCGCACCTTTAACAACTTAGGATCCATAGTTTAAACATATGTTAGTTTGAACAAGAAAAAGGAAGGGTTGTGGTTTGATACTAAACTTATGCATTTTTGTTACAATAAATAATAGGATATAAAGTACTGGGACGATTTCATCCTCTTAAGGCAATGTTGCTTAAACAGGTTTTTATGCAAAAGTCAATAACATACTTTATGATATGATGTTTGAATAACAATGGATAAACTCAAAGCAGATTCAAACTAGTTTATTGATACAGTTTATAAAATAACATAATTGATAGACTATGCATCTATGCCAATCCAAGAAAACCGTATATTTACTACCTTCTCAGCTTCAATCACTGTCAAAAGACGGCCAAGGATCTCTTGATCCGATAATCTTGAGAAACGAACAAGGGCGCATCTGCTCTGGATGGGTTCAATTATTTTAGATGAAGTATTGCACGCGAGAGCAAACCTGGTAGTGTTTGAGTATATCTCCATTGTTCTTCGCAAAGCTTGCTGAGCACCTGATGTCATGCTGGATTTGTTCAACAACAATGTACAAATCAATGAAAATGAACCAACCAAGCAGAAGTGAAGAGTAAGTTACAAAGAGATCCAGTGTGTTTATTTATCCTAAAGACTACCTGTCAGCCTCATCCAGAATAATTATCTTGTGACGACCAGATGGCAGAGTCACCTTTTTCTGGGCGAACATCTTGATTTTGTTCCTTACAACATCAATCCCCCTGCATAAAATGATCAAAATCAGGGGAAAAACTTACGAATAACAATCTAATGAAGCAAAAAAAAACGTCAAAATCAAACAATGCACGGAACCTGTCGTCCGATGCATTCAATTCGAGAACTGCCTCCTTCCAATGAGCTCCTAACAGCTCGTGAGCAAGGGCGAGTATGCACGTCGTCTTCCCGGTTCCAGGAGGTCCCTATAGATTCGATTAAATATTGTGCAGAAATGAAGGCTGAAACCCTAATAATTGTGAGCTCTGAATGTGAGAGCAATTGTGGAGAAATCTGGATGGTTCGTGCTAACTCTTCTTCTCTACTTAAGAAGTAGTTTGTAATGTTCCTACCGATAGAATGATGTTGGGCAAGTTTCCGTCGCGAGCGATGACCTGGAGGCGGGAGACTGCTTCGGTGTTCCCGACGACGTCGGTGACTTTGGTCGGGCGGTACTTCTCGACCCATGGAATCTCGTAGTAGGAGTTCGACGAAGGGGAGGAACGTAGCGGAGAAGTGGGAGGCGGGGCAGATGAAGAAGCCATTAGGAAGCTTGCTGAGAGACTGGCGAGCTATGGCGGCGTAGGGAGGGAAAAGCGAGGGGACACACTGAACTCTGAAACTCAGACATTCGTTTGGTTCGGCCGTGGCGGATTGGAATATTGGATGGGGGAGCTTGCTGTTCCAAACGGAGCTTTTTGGGGCATTTCTCAAGGCGAGCGGATGGAAACGGAGCAAACGCCGCCGGAGGTTCATTTGTTTACCCTCCTTCTGGCGATGTTTGCCCAAAACGGAGTATCAAAACGCCCAAACAAATAGAGCCTAAGGCTCCATTTGGTTCGGCGGTGGCGGGTCGATCCGGCGGGTGAAAACGGAGTGTTCGAACCGGAGGGGGGAGATGGCTACCCCAAACGGAGCTTTTTGGGGCGTTTCTCAAGGCGAGCGGGTGGAAACGGAGCAAACGCCGCCGGAGGTTCATTTGTTTACCCTCCTTCTGGCGGCGTTTGCCCAAAACGGAGCAACAAAACGCCCAAACAAATAGAGCCTAAATGCTGCCAGACAGAGGAAAAGTCATCAAATCGAAGCTTCTCCAGCCCCCCTCCCTCTGGTTCAACTCCTCTGTTTGGACCCGCTGACTCCTCCCGCACCGCTCAATCAAACGAACCCTAAGTCAATTAAGGCTGAAATGAGGATGTTTCTCCGACGGAAATGAGTAACCATCGACTAGACGAACTATATTCCCTCAACGCCGACCAACAACGCCGCCTCTCCGGACTTCTCTCTTCTACACGACATTCGTAACATTAACAACTGTCGACATTGATGCCCTAGAGGAGCAAAAAATGCTCAAAGAATAAGAATGAACAACCGCACGACAAAATAATGTCTTAAACATAATCATTGTAAATTAGGTACTATTAATACGATCGTATACCTGTCATATGTCAGCCGTATGTAATTTGTATTACATCAATATGTCGAAATATATTGTATTTCTCATCGTACAGGTTGGAGAGTGCCCAAATTTCTTATTATTTTCATCAATCATACCTCATTAAGTTTAGTTTTGTATTTAAATACTCTAAAAAAAATTGAATTTTGGCTTAATAATAATCTTTCTAAGATTTTTTCGTAATGCGGTCTTCACCCTAGCGCAAAAAGGATGTTGGTCAGAGTTGAGGGGATAGAGCTCATGTGGGTCATGTTTTCTCCTTTCCGGAGGAGAAACCTCCTCATTTCAGGCATAATCGTCTTCGGTGGGAGGGAAGAGAGAAAATCGTCTTCGGCAGGTGGGAGAGAAATTTTTGATCGCGCTTAGGAGGGAAACGTGGGTCTGAACGATTATAAAAAAACTTTTTTTATTTCTCTAACTTCCTCTATGTATGTTGCTCGTGCCGAATTCGGACCCCTTTCGTTATTGTCCTAAAAAAGCAGTTTTTTTGGTGCCCGCGTTCCGTCCGCATCGGCGAAATAAGTGACGATCCAACATTTTTTGTTCACTCTAGCTCGAAGCTCCTTTCCAACATTGCGATCTCCCGACGCGCTCAAGTTTTACCGTCAACCTCCTGACGACACTCTTCTCTGCACCACAGGAGGACCCACATTTGGGCACAGTTGAGCACGTGTCTGACCCTATTTTTCGCGAAATCCCACAAAAGCAATATTTTTGCCTCTTTCCATGTAGTCGACGCGAGCGAGACAGGGCGAGCCTTCCTCCGCGACTCCGGCGTGATTCCTCCAGCAGCAATATCTAGCGTCTGACGACGTCTGTCGGCCTGCCGAATGCCTTCGTCTCTTCCCTAGCCTGGTAGGCCAGTGGTTTTATCCCTTCCAGCCTTTCTCTCTTTAGGGATTTGCCCATTTTGCCGCCTGGCCACCTGTCGAGTGCCTTCCGCCTTCGTCTCTACCCTAGTCTTAGTTCTTATTTGTTTTTCTTGCAGTCGCAGAAGCATCTCAGCAGTCAGCAAGGTGGGAGTGACCCAGTGGGACAGGGGAGAGGCTAGTGCTTCCTGAATAGCCGAACAGGGGAGAAGCCGGTCCCTCTTAGCTCCTAGCAGGTTTTGTTACGATTTCCTCCTTCCCTTCGACCATTATACTCATTTCATCTAGTTTTTTACACAATTTCTCTATTTAGTAGTTGATTCACATCATTATTAATGTTGCATGAAACATATTTATTTGTGCTGAGATTGGTTCAAATTTTGGGAATTTTCTTATTTCTAGGAGGATTATGTGCAATTTGGTTTGGTTTGAATTTTCTTATTTTTTTAGATTATTCATCTACAATGGAAAAGTTTGTTTCAAAAGTTGTATTAGGTCAGAGTTATATGGATTCACGGGAGTTGGCTTCATCTGATAAAAGAAATTGAATAGAAGAGTTCAAATTAGAAGATTTACTTGTGGATCTGGGTTTAAGATACCTTATAAACTCCTTTAATGCAAATCTTCAAGATTCAATAAGAAGATATAATTTGCAAAAGGGTTATTGTCAACCTCATTTAGAAAAATTTTCTCAAATAGAAATCAGACACAAAGCTTACTGTTTCAATAAGAATTGGTTTAACGAATTTAAAGGTTAGTTAGAGTATAGCAAAGAGAAAGATACAGTATTTTGCCTATATTGTTATATTTTCCTCCAAAGAAGTTGTGATCCTACTTTTATCACTAGAGGATTTAGAAATTGGAAAGATAAGGCGATATTGGAGAAACATGTTGAAAATCACACGACTTCACACAATGCTTCTAGAAAGATGTGTGAGGCATTGATGAATCAAAAATAATGTATTGAAATTGCATTTGCTAGACAAGAAAAACAACAAACTTTAGAATATCGTGCGTATTTATGTGCTTTTGATTGATTGTGTTAGATTTCTTTTACGATAAGGATTATCTTTTCGTGGTCATGATGAGACTAAAAAGTTATCAATTGAGTCAATTTTCTTGAACTTTTGGACTTCCTTGCATCACATAATAATGACATAAAGTAAGTTGTGTTACAAAATGTTCCTCAAAATTGTCAACTTACGTCACTAAAGATTCAAAAAAAAGTAAGAACAATTGCAACTGAGAAAAAAAATTTGTTCATAATATTAGAGAAGATTGTTTTACAAACTATAATTAGTTTTAATAGTTGTTGCAGAAGAAAATTCTAATATTTTCGAGCTTTTCACACCTATTAACACAGTATTGAATGGTGTTGGTGGCTCTTATAAACGTCATGATTCTCTACGAGCATTGGAAGTTGATCGTGTTGCTAGAGAGCTTGGTTGTGGGGAGTTGAAAAGTGGCCAAGGGTTGAATCAACCTTTAGAACTCAAACGTGTTGGATACACAAGATGGGGTTCATATTATGGTACAATTTTAAATTTTATTTGTATGTTTTCGTCTATTGTTGATGTACTGGAGGTTATCATAGTAGATGAGGCAGATGAAAACCAAAGAGGAATGACAAGCGCACTATTACAAGTCATCTTTACTTTTAAATTTGTATTTGTGATTTATTTGATGGAAAGTATTTTTTCAAAAACTAACAAGTTTATGACAAACGTTGCAAAAAAAAACTCAAGATATTATCAACACAATACATTTTGTAAAGTTGTCAAAATTGTTACTATTGAAGATGAGAAATGATGACGTCGAGTAGTAATCCTTTATGGTTGAAATCTCATCTTTTTCTAGTAAACATGACATAAATGTTCCAAATATGAATGAGAAGTTCGTTCAACTAGGAAGATCAAGACGCAACACACGTGAGATTACAAATCTACATTATTTCAGGATTGAAAATTTAATGCAGTGTTTGGTTGGATGCTAAATGAGAAAAATAATCGTTTTGATGAAATAAACATAGAATTGATGATATGTGTCACCTGTCTTGACTCAAAGGATCAATTTACTGCTTATGATAAATAAAAAATAATTCATCTTGTCGAATTATATTTATATGATTTTATTCCAATAGAATTACCGTTACTTGAAGGACAACTTGACATATACATTTTTGACATGTGATATGCATCACCAAACATATTTTCAGAAGTTAAGGGAATCAATGGGCTTCTTAAAAAATAGTGGAATAAAAAAGGCACGATAATTACTAGCTAGTTTTCAGATTGTTGAAGTTGGCTTGCCTCTTATAAGTTACAACAGCTAGTGTTGAAAGAATATTTTCTACAATGAAGAAATAAAGATTCGTTTGCGAAACAAATGGAGGATGAATAGATGAATGATTACTTGATTGTTTACATTGAAAAGAATGTTGCATATACAATTACAGATGAAGAAATTATTTCTCGTTTTCAGAGCATGTGTCAACGCAAAGTGGAGGGGAAGCGCTCTATGATCTTCCGGGTGTGCGGTGGGACCTCCGTTCAGCAGCCGTGGGTCATTCTCTAATCTTGAGTTTCCAGTTGAGTGAGCTCATCTAGAGAAGTAAGTGTGTGGTCACCCCTTCTTAGGATCCGAACTCCACAAAGGCCGGTTTCTGATTTCAACACAAAGTATCATGTTGATCTGTCAATTTTTTGTAATGTTTTTTGATAAATAATATAATGTTGTATGATATTTATTAAATGATAGAAGATTTATATTGTATGTTGTGAGTTTAAGGAAGGCAACCTGGATACCTTGCGAGATGGGTTGAACCGCCGCACGCCCCTTCTAACATTATACTTATATGATTTTACTCTAATAGAGTTGTAGTTACTTGAAAGAAAACTTGACATATACATTTTTGACATGCGATCTGCATCACCAGACATATTTTCAAAAGTTAAGAGAATCAGTGGGTTTCTTAAAAAATTAGTGGAATTAAAAAGGCATGATAATTCTAGCTAGTTTCAGATTGTTGAAGTTGGCTTGCCTCTTATCAGTTACAACAGCTAGTGTTGAAAGAACATTTCCTGCAATGAAGAAAAAAAGATACGTTTGCGAAACAAAATGGAGAATGAATAGATGGATGATTACTTGATTGCTTACATTGAAAAGAACGTTGCAGATACAGTTACAGCTGAAGAAATTATTTTCTATTTTCAGAGCATGTGTCAACACAAAGTATCATGTTGATCTGTTAGTTTTTTGTAATGTTTTTTTGATAAATAATATAATCTAGTATCAGATACAGTTCCGCCACTGCTCGGTACATAATTACTCCTTTTTGGTCTCTCTTTGATCTTCTTGCTAGATGAAAAGGTGGGATTGTCATGCCAACGATGCCGATGGAATGTGCCCCAAGCAAATGCATTGCCATCTACGACTATGGCGGCGATAGATCCGGTGCTGGTGAAGATGGCCCTAAGCATCTAAATCTAAAATTTTCAAAAAATTTCTGAACATGTTTCCTTGTCTGCAGGCTCGTGGAAATCAACCTTTGTTCTTGTTTTTTTTCATTCCGGCAAGAAGATCGACCCTTTATGTATTAGATTTGTAGGAAATCATCTAATACTCTGTGTTTTCAAAAAAAAATTCATTATGACAAGCAGAACGATCTTTTATAATTTTGAACCTATTTTATTTTATGTATTTGATCTATATGATATTGATTCACTACTTCATGTTTCCAATTTCTATCAAGATTACTTTAGATAGCTTGGTGATGGTTACATTTTCACATTAACACAGTTTCACCTCTACTACAAATATAATTTTTATCACTTTATGTCTCTATTATTAGTAGGATTATGAGTTCCGGAATGACATCATAAATTCATAATCTTGATGTATGAACATGTAAATTTTTCATAAGTTTCGTTGATCCCAATTCTATTATTTTTCGTCTAGATCTTTTTCTTCAAAATCTTGATTTGCAAAATGCTATCTTTTGCAATAAGTTGAGTTTGTAGTTGTGTGGATTCAAAATTTTAATTCGTGTACTTTTTCAGTAATTTTATGAGCTTGATGATGAAATGTAAATTTTAATTTTACTAATATTTTGTCTTTCTTTGTTATGAGTATATGTTTAATTTTTATTTTATTGTCAATCACTAGTTCAAATAGATCAATTTTAAGAATGTGTAATTCTTATGGATTATTGGTTTTTTTATTGCAAAGAATGTGTAATTTACTATAGTATTTTTTTCGTAGATGGGTAAATATAAGAAAGGTGGAGTCTCAAGTACTTGGGATGCAAATGAGGTCTTCATCAACTGCGAGCTTTGTGTCAAAGAAGTAGAGCTATGTAATATGTCTACCACCCACTTTTGTAAAGATGGCTGGAATAATTTGGTAGCGAATTTCTGAGCATGCATGAGCAAACAATATGGTCGAGGGCAAATAAAAAATAAATGGGATATGTTGAAAAATGAATGGAAGATATGAAAGATTTAAAATGTAAAGAGACTAGTTTGGGATGGAACACCTCATAAAAGACTATAGATGCATCAGATGATTGGAGGGAAGAGCGACTGAAGGTTGAAAGCTAGCTCATCTTATTTTCTTCAATCCCTCAATGTATAAGTTCTAACAAATTATATATATGTAGTTTCTTAGATTGTGTTTGTCGCTAATTTTTTTTGCTATGTTGGAATCTCTCCAGAGCTAAAAGAGAAATTTGATATGATGTTCAGTGAAGTGACGGCGAATGGGGAACATTGTTGGGCATCGAGCCTAGGAGATCTTCACTCTTCTAGAGTAGGCGAGAGACTTGTTGATGATGGTGATGATGAGAAGGAGGAGGAGGAGGTGGTGGTGGCTCTTATCTCTACTCCAATGAATGCGGGCGACTTCAGTTCATATACCCGTCCAACATACAAAAATGAAGAAATGTCAAGTGAAATGGCTAGAAAACGTGTAAACATGGGCAATGCAAAGGTCGAAAGAGAGAAATAAGCAATGCGCTTGAACATTGGGTCTTTGATAGAGGAAACAAAATCTGTTGGACTTGCTCTTAGAGAAACCACCAATCCATCTGCGCAATCATTTACCATTGCGGAAGTCATAAAATAATTAAATAAACAGGATGATATTGTTTGTGACAAGTGTCAAAATGACTTCATAACTGTATTTATAATGCAAAAAATAAGATGAGGCTGGCACCCGCCTGTATTCACGGAGTGGGGTACAATCCCATATTCGCGGAGTGGGGTCCCCAAGCAAGCGCAAGGTGTAATCCAGAGAATGGTCTAAGACAAGTGAGCCCAAATGCCAAGGGGGCAAAGGGTCAGGTGCGGCGGGAGGTCGGCACCCGCCCCGACCTCATTTTCAAGGGGGTGGTTGCGGCGGGAGGCCGATACCCGCCCCGACCTCATTTTCAGGGGTCTCGGCGGGACAGCTCCCAGGGGTCTCGACGGGACAGCTCCCAGGGGTCTCGGCGGGACAGCTCCCAGGGGTCTCCGCGGGAAAGCTCCTAGGGGTCTCGGAGGGACATCTCCCAGGGGTTTCGGCGGGACAGCTCCTAGGGGTCTCGGCACAGCTCCTAGGGGTCTCGGCACAGCTCCCAGGGGTCTCGGTACAACTCCCAGGGGTCTCGGCAAGACAACTCCCAGGGGTCTCGGCACAGCTCCCATGGGTCTCGGCACAGCTCCCAGGGGTCTCGGAACAGCTCCCAGAGGTTTCGGCAAGACAGCTCCCAGGGGTCTCGGCACAGCTCCATGGGGTCTCGGCAAGACAGCTCACATGGGTCTCGACAAGACAGCTCCCAGGGGTCTCGGCAAGACAGCTTCTAGGGGTCTCGGCGAGACAGCTCCTAGGGGTCTCGGCGGGACAGACCCCAGGGGTCTCGGCGGGACAGCTCCCAGGGGTCTCAACAAAACATTTAGGGGTGAAAATAGGCCAAACGACCTATCAGGGGCCTGCGGCCTGGCCTGCCATCGGCCTGGCCTGATCTATTTTCTATTCACCATAAAAAATAGGCCTATAATTGGGCCTGTTTTTAAAACAGGCCCAGACCTCTATTACTAAAGCCTTCCCTGTAAGCCTGTAGGCCGGCCTAAATTATTTTTAAATAATAATTAAAATAAATTTATTATATAAAATTAAATATTAATCAAATATAAATTTTATATATATACTTGATTAGTAATTACTAATAGTATATTAAAATATAAACATTCCTGATTTCATTGAAAAATGAATTATTAAGTAGGCCTACAAGCCAGGTCAGGCCTACCCGTTTTATAAAATAGGCCAGGCCTATATTTTGGCCCACAACAGGCTAGTAGGACAGGCTCAGGCCCAAAAAACTAATGTAGGCCGGGCCTATTTTCCATAAAGCCTGGCCTGGCCTGGCCTATTTCCACCCCTAAAGACAGCTCCCAGGGGTCTCGGCAAGATAGCTCTCAGGGGTCTCGGTATAGCTCCCAGGAGTCTCAGCAAAACAGCTCCCAGGGGTCTCGGCACAGCTCCCATGGGTCTCGACACAGCTCCCATGGGTCTCGGCACAGCTCCTAGGGGTCTCGACAAGACAGCTCCCAGGGGTCTCCGCACAGCTCCCAGGGGTCTCGACACAGCTCCCATGGGTCTCGCCAAGATAGCTCCTAGGAGTCTCGGCACAGCTCCCAGTGGTCTCGGCAAGACAGCTCCCAGGGGTCTCGACACAGCTCTCAGAGGTCTCGGCATAGCTCCTAGGGATCTCGGCAAGACAGTTCGCAGGGGTCTCGGCGAGACAGCTCTTAGGGGTCTCGGCGAGACAGCTCTCAGGGGTCGCCCGGCTTGAGCAGCTATCTCGGCTTGAGCAGCTCGCCCGGCTTGAGGGTCTGCTATTTTGCCCCTTGTGGGCTGCGAATAACTGTTCAAAACAGCGGAGTTTGGCTGTTGGCAGACCAGCCCAGGGTATTTCAGTAATTTTAGAACAGCCGAATTACGCTTTTGGCAGACGAAATACTGAAAAATCTATAAATAGACCCTTGGGGTGCCTTAAAGAGGGATCCGTTTTTCACCAATCTTTATCTTCTTCCTTCATCCTACAAGGCACCTAGCTCAGCATTGGCTAGGGAGGTGGAGATTTCAAAGGTCTTCCGAATGTGAGGTGGGACCTCCACGCTAGATTCAAGGGTTATTTTCCAAATTCAGGTCTTTCACCAAGGGACGGTTTGGGAGAAGTAGGTGTGAGCTGCACCCCTAGGTCCGAACTCTAGGTTGAACCGTATCTCGGTTTCAACATTTTGGTGTGGTGAGCGTGGACCGCAGCTCATACAGAAGTTCCTGAGTTGTTCCATGGCGGGAGATCATGGATGTGGTGATGACCCCAATGAGCTCCCTAACTCAGTACCCTTTGTAGGGAGGGAGGAGTTCATGACATCCATCTAAGGCATCATGGAGATGCTGCGAAGTATTGATCCTCATGGTGACTACTCAACTCCCACCCCCAAGAACTAGCTCGCAGGGTTCTCGGCGAGACAGCTCCCAGGGGTCTCAGAGGGACATCTCCCAGGGGTCTCGGCGGAACAGCTCCCAGGGGTCTCGGCAGGACAGCTCCCAGGGGTCTCGACGGGACAGCTCCCAGGGGTCTCGACGGGACAGCTCCCAGGGGTCTCGACGGGACAGCTCCCAGGGGTCTCGACGGGACAGCTCCCAGGGGTCTCTGCGGGATAGCTCCCAGGGGTCTCAACGGGACAGCTCCCAAGGGTCTCGACGGGACAGCTCCCAGAGGTCTCGGCGGGACAACTCCTAGGGGTCTCGGCAGGACAGCTCCCAGGGGTCTCGGCGGGACAACTCCCATAGGTCTTGACGGGACAGCTCCCAGGGGTCTCAGCGGGACAGCTCCTAGGGGTCTCGACGAGATAGCTCCTAGGGGTCTAGAAGAGATGACGCTAGGATGGCAAGGTAGTGTTACGTCACGGCTGTCAACGCCATCTCCTGGCTAGCCAGGGCAGAGGAGATGGATAAGATCATGGAGAGCTTAAGAAGGATATAGGTATCAGAGGAGAAGGAGGTGAATGACGAACATCATACCCAAGCAGCCTGAAGAAACCTTGCTTTGTGGTTCGAAGATACAGTCTCTATCAGGCTGATGACAGATGCATTCAAGTTTCGCCTCTTCGCGATCACGTTGAAAGATAAGGCAATGAATGTAGAAGGGGTGTCCATCGGCTACGCTTGGAGTGACGATGATCTGAACGCTTATATCCATATGATGGGTAAATTTGCGTATACCATTGTAATATGTTATTCTAAGAATTGTTTCCTTACAGGTTTTGATGTGTTTTTGGTTTTGACGACCTCGGGTAGACCGGCTGTCCAGGCTCTCACTAGCTGGCAGGGTTGTAGGCTCGCCTGGGGGGTAAGGGAATACCCTGAGAGGATCCCACAACTCAGGCTCCCATTAGATGACAGGGCTGGAAGGCGCACTCGGCCCCGAGTAGACCCGCTGCTAGGCTCTCACTAGCTGGCAGGGATGTAGGCTCGCTTGGGGGGAACGGAAGAGATGGTGGTAGTTTGCAAGACCCCGAGAGGATCCCGCTGCTCAGGCTCCCATTAGTTGGCAGTGCTGGAAGGCACACTCGACCCCGAGTAGACCCACTGTCAGGCTCTCACTAGCTGGTAGGGTCGTAGGCTCACTTGTGGGGAAAGGAAGAGATGGTGGTAGTTTGCAAGACCCCGAGAGGATCCCGCTGCTCAGGCTCCCATTAGCTGGTAGGGCTGGAAGGCGCACTCGGCCCCGGGTAGACCTGTTGTCCAGGCTCTCACTTACTGGCAGGGCCATAAACTCGCCTGGTGGGGTAAGGGAATACACCGAGAGGATCCTGCTGCTTAGGCTCCCATTAGCTGGCAGGGTTGGAAGACGCACTCATCCCCGAGTAGACTCGGTGTCAGGCTCTCACTAGCTGGCAGGGTCGTAGGCTCGCTTGGGGGGAAAGGAAGAGATGGTGGTAGTTTGCAAGACCCCGAGAGGATCCCGCTGCTTAGGATCCCATTGGCTGGCAGGGATGGAGGGCGCACTTGGCCCCGGGTAGACCCGCTGTCCAAGCTCTCACTAGCTGGCAGGGTCGTAGGCTCACTTGGGGGGGGGGTAAGGGAATACCCCGAGATGATCCTGCTGCTCAGGCTCCCATTAGCTGGCAGGGCTGGAAGGCGCACTCGGCCCCGAGTAGACTCGCTACCAGGCTCTCACTAGCTGGTAGTGTTGTAGGCTCACTTGGGGGAAAGAAAGAGATGGTGGTAGTTTGGAAGACCCCGAGAGGATCCCGCTGCTCAGGCTCCCATTAGCTAGCAGGGCTAGAAGGTGCACTCGGCCCCAGGTAGACCCGCTGTCCAGGCTCTCACTAGCTGGCAGGGTTAGAGGTTTGCCTGGGCGGTAAGGGAATACCCCGAGAGGATCCCGTTGCTCAAGCTCCCATTAGCTGGCAGGGTTGGAAGGCGCACTCGGCCCTGAGTTGACCCGCTGTTAGGCTCTCACTAGCTGGCAAGTCCGTAGGCTCGCTTTGGGGGAAAGGAAGAGATGGTGGTAGTTTGCAAGACCTCGAGAGGATCTCGCTTCTCAAGCTCCCATTAGTTGGCAGGGCTGGAAGGCGCACTCGGCCCCAGGTAGACCCGCTGTCCAGGCTCTCACTAGCTGGCAGGGATGTAGGCTTTCCTGGGGGGGTAAGAGAATACCCCTAGAGGATCTCGCTGCTTAGGCTCCCATTAACTGACAGGGCTGGAAGGCGACTCGGCCTCGAGTAGACGCGCTGCCAGGCTCTTACTAGCTAGCAGGGTCGTAGACTCGCTTGGGGGGAAAGGAAGAGATGGTGGTAGATTGCAACACCCGGAGAGGATCCCGCTGCTCAGGCTCCCATTAGCTGGCAGGGCCGGAAGGCGCACTTGGCCCCGAGTAGACCCACTGCCAGGCTCTCACTAGCTGGCAGGGTCGTAGACTCGCTTGGGGGGAAAGGAAGGTATGGTGGTAGTTTGCAAGACTCCGAGAGGATCCCGCTGCTCAGGATCCCATTAGCTGGTAGGGCTAGAAGGCGCACTCGGCCCCGAGTAGACCCGCTGTTCAGGCTCTCATTAGCTGGCAGGGTTGTAGGCTTGCCTGGGGGGTAAGGGAATACCTCGAGAGGATCCCGCTGTGTCACGACCCGCATTTCCTCAACAATAAAATCATATCAGAGTACGAAAAAATGCGTGTTGTGATGCCACGTCATACAGGGATAACTGCAGATGCTCAGACAAAACACAAGACTCAAAAGCTTAAAGAGAATCATGACTTATTATGAAAGAAAATCTAGTTAATTTAGATGGTCGTATCCCTCGGCACAGTGGATCAACTAGTCCAAATCAAAAACATATATTTATACGCAGCAGAAAAATACTTTGGTTAAGGTGATTTGACATCCTACATGAGTGTAAACGGCCCCAAAAGACAACTCATGATATGCAATAGTATAAATTTAGCATAGTATAAAATTAACGTCGCCTGCGTTTGGCGTTGAGCTCACTCAACGCCGTCTAGTCCGACGTTAATTTCCTTCTAAGTCAAAAACATTGAGTGTGGTGAAGTTACTCAACGCCTTTGGCTATTAGCGTTGACAGCGTTGAGTGGGTTGAACTCACTCAACGTCGTCGGCCAGTGAGCGTTTTACGGCTAAGTCTTTTGGTGTTGAGTGAGTGGAGCTCACTCAACGCGGCGTCGAGTGGACTCGATGCCTTCCCTGCTTAGCTTTTGGTGTTGAGTAGCACTCACTCAATGCGACGTCGAGTGGACTCGGCGCTTTTTCCTTAGGCTGATGTTTTTATCCCGAGTTGGTTAGTGTGGGTTTGCTATCGGTTTGGTGATGTTTCTCGACTAGTTTTGAATGCCGATTTATGAAATATGGCAGGTGGTTTTGTTTGGTTCCTCTGAAAGGGGTGGTTTGGCTTTAAAGTTGTGGTCACCACCACTTTGGACCCGGTTTGGGCTGGTTGTGTTGGTGTGTTGGACCCTTGGGATGCCACTGGTTGTTTTCACCCTAAAGAATTTTAGGGATCTGGTTGTTGGGGTGAGGACTGTTTTTGGTCACCAACCCAAACCGGGCCATTACACGTTGCGCAGGCTCTCATTAGCTGGCAGGCTGGAAGGCGCACTCGACCCCGAGTAGACTCGCTGACAGGCTCTCACTAGCTGGCAAGGCCGTAGGATCGCTTGGGGGGAAAGTAAAAGAGGTTGATAGTTTGCAAGACCCCGAGAGGATCCCACTGTGCAGTCTCTCATTAGCTGGCAGGGCTGGAAGGCGCACTCGACCCCGAGTAGACCCGCTGTCAGGCTCTCACTAGCTGGCAGGGTCGTAGGCTCGCTTGGGGGGAAAGGAAAAGAGGTTGATAGTTTGCAAGATCCCGAGAGGATCCCATTGCGCAGGCTCTCATTAGTTGGCAGGGCTGGATGGCGCACTCGGCCCCGAGTAGACCCGCTGTCAGGCTCTCACTAGCTGGCAGGGCTATACGCTCGCTCGGTGGAGAGAAGGTTCCAAGCCCGAGAGGATTTCCTCACCCAGGCTCTCACTAGTTGGATGGGTTGAATGTGCCTCGGTGGAGATAAGGTTCCAACCCCAAGAGGATCTCCTCATCCAGGCTCTCACTAGCTGGATGGGTTCAATGTGCCTCGGTAGAGAGAAGGAACCAATCCCAGAGAGGATCTCCTTACCCAGGCTCTCACTAGCTGGATGGGTCGAATGTGCCTCGGTGGAGAGAAGGTTCCAATCCCGAGAGGATCTCCTCACCCAGGTTCTCACTAACTGGATGGGTCGAATGTGCCTCGATGGAGAGAAAGTTCCAACCTTGAGAGGATCTCCTCACCTAGGCTCTCACTAGCAGGGTGGGTCGAATGTGCCTCGGGGGAGAGAAGGTTCCAACCCCGAGAGGATCTTTAAAGTCTTTGATTATAATGGTAGCTAATCACCTAGAGGGAGGTGAATAGGTTATTGTAGTCTTTTATAGTTATTTAAAATCTTCTATGACTTATGTCCTACTATATATACATAATTCAGCTTTCAATAACACAATACTCAGCATAGCAAAATACAAGGCACAACACATCAGATTTTATAGTAGTTCCCCAGTATATGGGTACATCCACTGTCCCTCTTCGCCTTTCTAACAGTATATTAGACAAGGCCCTTCTCCAAAAACTATGGCTCCTCAGAGATTACAGCACAATCCCACCGGATAAGTCAGTCTCCATTGAGACTTACAATATAGGCTCACAGCCCTCCACATAGTAATCTCCTGACTACCAAACACAGACACAACTGCCCTTAATACAGGCTTGGAGAAACAGCCCCACACAGATTCACACAAGGATCCAATCACAGGCCCACGACCCTAACACAGATCTCACAGATCCTTCTCACAGCCTTTATAATTTAGGCTTTACAATAAGATCACACAGATCTCTCACACAGCCTAATCAATCTAGGCCTTATTACAGATCTATCATAGAACCACAGATTTTGAAAGAGGAATGTTGATTCGACTCAAGAGAAATTGCTCCCTGAGTCGATTTCTTCCTGGGCTAAGAAAATCTCAGCCCTACCTGCTTCCCGCAACAAGAAAATTGATCTTCAATGGTCTACGGCTTGTGATGGAAATTCCTCATAATCTTGATTCTGTTCTTGCTGATGAAAGAGGGGAAGACGATCTTTAAACAGCTAACCTGTAGGGAAGATTGCAATTCCTCTGTCTCATTCTTCTGTCCAGTCAGAATCTGGCACAGATATCTTCTTCTTCTTCGATTCAAAAAATGATCTTCAGATTTGGCTCAGATTGAATCGTGAAGCAATTTCAGCTAGGGATTGCCTAGACTGATTCATCTTCCTCAGAGATATCCTCTGTACTTGCTGTAGCAGATGTTGATTGCACCAGTGAACTCAAAAACGCTTCGGATTTATCAATTTGAAGTATTTGGCTCTGTAACAATGGAGGATGAAGACGAAGAACTCCTGCTTCTCGTTTTCAGAATGAATTAATGTTAATCAGAAAAGTTAATTTGATCTCAATCTCAGCTGCTATTTATTATCTCGTCGATTTGCAGGATGATTGATACGTGTCTCAGTTTTAACGGCAGTTAAAACCTCAGCTTAATCAAATTGAGATTCATTGTAGACTGACGACGACATTAATGTCAAATTACAACATTAAATAACAAATCTAAAGTTCGTTGACTTGTTGACTTTGCTAACGTCAGCATCATTCTGGACTTAGCAAAATCAAGCTTCATTCCAGAAATCCTCAATTCGATGAACTCAAAACTTAGTTCCACGAACCCAGAACTCAGTTTGAAGAAAAAGTGAAAGCTGAGTTCGACGAACTCTGAACTCAGTTCGACGAACTCAGAACACAGCTCGACGAAAAGTGGATAAGCAATACTCAACGATTCTGGACTTAGAATTTTCTTCAGCTCTGCTAGGCGTTGAGTGAATGGGTCATACTCAATGAATTTGGACTTAGAAATATTTCAGCTCTGTTGAGAGCATTGAATGTATATGCCCCACTCAATGCTTTTTGCCTTAGGCATATTCTTCTGCCCTTTTTGCTTAAAAGCGTTGAGAGCGTTGAGTGTATAAGCTTCACTCAACGCTTTTTGCCTTAGCCATATTCTTCTGCCCTTTATACTTAAAAGCGTTGAGAGCGTTGAGTGTATAAGCTTCACTCAACACTTTTATAATTAGTCTGATTTTCTGCAATCTTGCCTTATTGATGAAGTTTGGCGTTGAGTGTATTGAGTGAACTAGCCTCACTCAATGATTCTGGACTTAGTCAAATTCTTGTTTCTTCACAGGAAGACTAGACTCAAGGCCTTTTGACTTGGCGTTGAGTGAATGAGCTTTCACTCAACGCTTCTGTACTTAGTCGAATTTTCCGTCTCCTTATACTTTGGCTTTGACAGAATATCCTTGATTCAACGATTCTGGCCATATGGCGTTGAGTGAGTTGAGCTCTCTCAATGCTATTAGCTGTATGACATTGAGTGAGCTTGCCACACTCAACGCTTCTGGACTTAGGCATTTTTTTGAATTTTTCAGCCTATCACTTTGAGTCCACCTGTCATTGTCACTTGAACTATATGTCCAATCATTGTGACAAAGACCAACCTGTATGCATGAACTTAAACATACATCAAATACAACTATGTGTATATAATTGACGTGTTTGACTTCTTACAAATCTAGGACATTGGGATCAATGGACCCAACAATCTCCCCCTATTTGAAGAAGTCAAAACACCACTTGAGAACTCTTTATCAATGATATACACTAACATAAGCAATAAAAAGATTAATATTATATTAATCTAAGAGCAGGAAGAGTTACCACATTTTCCCTTGTTACCACATTTTCCCTTGTGCTCCCCCTGCTTTGATGCATCTTGCTGCTACAAGTTGCTTCACCTATTAAGCCTTTCTTGTAGTTGCTTCTTTGTTGTAGATGCTTCTTTGTTGCAGCTACTCCCCCTTGCTACTGTTCTTCCTGTACTACTTCTCCCCCTTTTTGACTTCTGTGAAATAGCTTAGGAGCAACATGCTATCTACTCTCCCTTGCAACTGATCAGAGAAACACCTAGAGCTAAACTTGATCCCCCTCAGTAAGAATAACTACTATCAATCCTCTTGATAGTTTCTTTAGTCCACACTAACCTGCAAGATTAAATTTTTCTGTTACAAACAATCATAAAGAGCAACTGAAGCTATACCAAATTCAACATACCCAATTCAAATTTGAAGGTATTGAACTTTGCTTCATCTAGTGGTTTAGTGAAAATATCAGCCACTTGCTTGTCTGTTGGGACAAACTCAAGACTAATATCCTCACATTCCATACACTCTCTTATAAAATGATATCTAATCTCTGTGTGTTTGGTCCTGCTATGTGATACAGGATTCCTAGCTATAGAGATTACACTTGTAGAATCACAAAACAAAGGGCTTTTACTTATCTGGAGGTTATAATCCCGTAGTTGATGCTGAATCTACAGCAACTATGCACAACAGCTTCCTACATCTATGTATTCTGATTCTACAGTAGAATAGATACACTAGTCTACTTCTTGCTTCTCTAGGACACTAGCCTTCTACCCAGAAACTGATAGGAACCTGATGTACTTTTCCTGTCCTCTCCGCATCCTGTAAAGTCTGCATCTGAATAGCCAATTAGCTCAAAATCTCTATTCCTAGGGTACCATAGGCCAAGATCTGGTGTGCCCTTTAGATATCTCAAAATTCTCTTAGCAGTAGAAAAATGAGTCTCTTTAGGGCATGCTTGATATCTAGCGCAGACACATATAGCATACAAGATGTCTGGCCTACTAGCAGTGAGGTATAAAAGAGAACCAATTATCCCTCTATACAAAGTTTGATCAACAGATTTCCCTGCCTCATCTTTATCTAAAGACATATTTGATCCCATGGGAGTTTTCATGGTGGAAACATTCTCCATCCCAAATTTCTTAATTAACTCCCTGGTAAATTTAGACTGTGATATGGATATTCCATTGTCAGTTTGTCTTACTTGGAGACCCAAGAAGAACTTAAGTTCACCCATGTTACTCATCTCAAACTTCTCTTGCATAAGTTTGGCAAACTTCCTGCAAAGGTTATCATCAGTAGACCCAAAGATAATGTCATCAACATATATCTGCATTATGATGATCTTGCCCTTAGATTCCCTAAGGAATGGGGTCTTGTCTATCTTTCCCTAGAGAATTTATTTTCAATGAGAAAGCTAGACAATGTTTCATACCAAGCTCTAGGGGCTTGCTTTAGCCCATATAGAGCTTTCTTTAGTCTATAAACAAAATCAGTATGATAAGGAACAACAAAACCTGGAGGTTGTTCCACATAGACTTCTTCTTTCAAATCTCCATTCAGAAATGCTGATTTCATATCCATCTGATAGACTCTGAACCCTTAGAATGCAGCATATGAAAGGAATAACCTGATAGCTTCTAGTCTTTCTACAGGGGCAAAGATTTGATCAAAATCAATACCTTCCTCTTGTCTGAACCCCTGAGCCACCAGTCTAGCTTTATTTTTAACTATAATGTCATTTTCATCAAATTTGTTCCTGTAGATCCACTTGGTTCCAATGACATTATGTCCTTGAGGTCTGGGAACCAGCTTCCAGACCTTACATCTTTTAAACTGGTTCAATTCCTCTTGCATAGCTCCAATCCAAAACTGGTATTGGTTAGCCTCTTCAAATTTCTTAGGTTCTACCTGTGACAGGAAGCAAGAGTACATTGCTGTATTGAGACATCTGCTCCTTGTCACTACTCCTTGTCTTGCATCACCAATAATCTGATGGTCTGGATGATCCCTCAGATGTCTTACTATTGGAGGCAATATTGCTTCAACATCATGTTCTTCATGATGTTGATCTTCATCCACTTCCTATAAGCCTTGTGCTTCCTCTGAAATGCACACACCCTCTACTTGGTCTTGCATTGTTGGAGCAGCTTCCTTGAGAGTGAGCTTTTTCAACACTAGTTCAGTACCTGTAGAACTAGAAGAAGAGCTTGACAGCTCATTGTTAATCATATTTGTTTCATCAATACTACATTAACTAACTCCTCTACAACTTGACTTGTCAAGTTATTGATCCTATAAGCCTTACTACGATTGTTGTACCCAATAAATATCCCCTCATAGAATTTGACAGCAAACTTAGTTTTATAGGATTTCCCATTGTTGAGCACAAAGCACTTGCTCCCAAAAATTTTAAGATATGCAAGGTTTGGTTTCCTACCCTTCATAATCTCATAGAGAGTCTTATTGTGGCTCTTGGTGATAGAAGCCCTGTTAAGGACATGACAAGCTATATTTACAGCCTCAGCCCAGAAATATTCTGGGAAAGAAGTGTCATTTAGTAGAGTTATACCAGCCTCTATGAGAGTTCTATTCTTCCTCTCAGCAATCCCATTTTGATTGGGTGTTCTTGGAGAGGAAAACTCTTGTTGAATCCCATGATATTCACAAATTCTTGTCATGCATTCAGACTGAAACTCAATCTCATGGTCACTTCTGATTTTGACCACAGTACTGTTCAGCTCATTCTGTATTTGCATGACAAATATCTTGAAGATATCTGGGGTTTCAGACTTTTTCTTCAAAAAGAATACCCAAACAAATTTGGAAAAGTCATCAACCACCACAAAGGTGTAGGTCTTCCTACCTAGACTATGAATTAGCATTGGACCAAACAAGTCCATATACAAGAGGTATAAACACCTCACAGAATCTTTAGTCTCAATGCTTTTGAAGGAAGCTTTTGTCTGCTTACCCTTTTGGCATGCAGAGCAAATACCTTCCTTAGAGAATTTCATGTTAGGACCATTCCTAACTAACTCTTTACTATAAAGCTTTCCTATAGTCTTATAATTCAAATGAGCTAGCCTCTTGTGTCATTTGACACAATGTGAGGCTTTCTCATTTACAACTAGACAAATGAGAGAGTCTGATGATAAATAAAAAAATTAAGACAATAGACATTCCCACTCCTAATACCAGTCAAAGTGACCTCTTGGTCACTTGATCTTCTTATATGACACTTATCCTTGTGGAAAGAAATGACATAGCCAACATCACATAATTGGCTTATGCTTATAAGGTTGTATTGCAACCCTTCCATATAAGCCACTTTTGTGAAAGTGACTGAGATATTAGTGATCTTACCATAACTTTTGGTGATCCCTCTGTCTGATCCACCAAATATCACCTCAGGTCCATCCTTTATTGGAATGAAATCCTTCAGGATGCACTTTGTTCCAGTCATGTACCTGAAACAACCACTGTCCAAGTACCATATAAACGTATGATAACTTGGACTCACCTGCAAGAAATAAATAATTTAACCTTAGGACCCCAATTCTTATTGGGTCCTAGTGCATGTTAGGCTAAAAATGAATATGCCTGTCTGCAGCTCTTCTGACAGGTAAGCCGACATTAGCTCTCTGGACACTATTATTGTGCCAGCAATCAATGACATAATGTCCCACTTTGCTACAGCACCAGCACTCATAGATGTTGTACCTTATTTTAAGGGCTGGTTTAACAGCATTGCTGTCAGCAACTCTCACTCCAGCAGGTACAATAATAGCCTTTTTCTTATGTCTTCCAGCCACAGCCTGATTTGGGATCTGTCTGGCAGCAGAGGTACTTAGGGTATCTTGAACCCTACCAGCAGCTGCCTTCTATTCAGAGAGCATGCTCCTGATGGCTTCAGATATGGCCCAGTCTGGTTTGCTGGCAGACTTTCCTTTGGTCTGATTATGGACAGACAGATTTTGAGAAGGGGCTGGTACACCAAACACAAATGGTCCAGGATGGGCCATTTGAATTTATTCATGGGCTATCTTATATGCACTAACACCCTTGCCATTCGTACCATCATAGTGGTGAATAGCTTTGTTCTTATTGGTGGATCCACCATACTCCCAGTGACCAAAGATGCTCTCTTGGTCATACCTGTTAGATGGTAGCAGAACTTTCCTGAAAGGAATATGAGGCTTGGAGGCTAGCGGCTACACTAGAGCTTTGTCTTTCTTTATGGAATTGGCAGCTCTAGTGTTCCCTTTGAAGCCTAACCCCTTCCTATCCTTTTGGGAGGAGAAGGAATCTATCAAAGACAATATACTGCATGGCTTTGAAAACTTAGCCACTAGCTCCTTCTCCTTTTAGAGTTTACCTTCAAGATTCCTGATATGATCATTCTAAAAGGTTATGGTGCTCATCTGAATAATAGAAATGTTCTTCAGCTGGCTAACTTCCCTGGTTTTCTGCTCTAGCAAAGTTGCTGTTTCAGAATGCTAGGAAGCACCAAGCTTTAGAGATGCAATCTCCTGAGCCTGATATTTGGTCAGCAGCTTACTCCTTCTGAATGCTTCCAAAAGTTTATCATATCTTTCAATCATTTGATTTCTGTCTTCCTCAGATTCAGAGCCATCTTCATCTCTTGATGAAGAAGCACTTGAATCTGGAGTAGTCACATACTTAGACTTAGATGAAGAGCTGGATGAAGAGTGTACCTTAGATGGTCCAGGCTGATCCTGGCAGGATTCCTTATGTGATCTTGTCATCAGCCCAATGCAGGCTTCATCATCCTCTTCTGATTCTGATGAGGAAGACTCAGTCCAGCTTTTCCCCCTCTTAGCAATGAAGGTTTTCTCCTTCTTGCTTCTCTTATGGTGATAATTATTTTCATCAGCCTCTTTCTTCTCAGTACAATCAGCCACAACATAACCTGACTTGTTGCAACAAAAATAAATAACCTTTTTAGAAAAATGTTTATCAGGTTTTGGATCATACCTACCCTCTTTGGAGGGTTTATTCTTATTTATGTAGTAGTCCTCTTTATGTTGGAAGGAAGAGGTAGGTTTGCTCCTCCACCACTTCTTCTTCATCATCTTCATAAACTATCTTGAGAAAGTACAAACTCATCATCAGACATATTACAGCCTGATTCCTCTTGATCTGAATCTTCTAACTCAACTAGCCTTCTTAGGGGAAAAGGATTCATCTTCTTGCTCCTCTTGGAGCTATTTGCCTTGAAGGCCACAATAGTTTCTTTGGTCTGGCCTCTGCTAGTCTTCTCTTCCTCCTTCCTCGCTGTAGGTTGCATCTCATATGAAAGTAGCTTACCAAATAGTGTGGATGGTGGAGTATCTGCCAGCTTTGTCACTTCTCTAATTGCACATATCTTAGTGTCCCAGTCTCTAGTAAGAGACTTAAGAAACTTATCATTTAGCTCATAATTACTAAAGGCCATGTCATAGGTCTTTAGCTCATTAACTGTCCTGAATAACCTTTCATAACAGCTAGTTATAGTCTCCTCCCTGATCTGTCTGAAAGCTTCACACTCTTGATTTAGAATTGACTTTCTATCATCTCTCACTTCCTCAATACCTTCCATGTACACTATCAAAGTGTCCCACATTTCATTTGAGGTCTTACAGTGCACCAGGTTTTGAAAGGTGGAGCCATCTATGACACTAACTATAATGTTTTGTGTCCTCTTATCCATTGCTGCTAAGATGACTTCATCCTTAGTCATTTCAGTGTACTTCTTTAGAGTCTTAAGATTTGCATCAAGGACAGATGTCTTCATTGGTTTGAAGGGTCCTTCTTGAACTGTGATATAGATCCTAGGATCAGATGCTTCCATGAACAATCTAACTCTTTTATTCCATATGCAAAAAGTCTCCTTCCTACAGAGAGGAATTTTCATGGATCCAAGCTCTTTGTGATTCTCTCCTGAACCCATCTTAACCTTTTGACAGCTACCCTGAGATCTACTCAGACTATTAAGTCTTTTCTTGAGTAACCTCCCTCTGATATCACTTGAAAGTCTTTGATTACAAGGGTAGCTAATCACCTAGAGAGGGGGTGAATAGGTTATTGTAGTCTTTTATATTTCTTTAAAATATTCTATGACTTATGTCCTACTGTGTATACATAATTCAGCTTTCAATAACACAATACTCAGTACAACAAAAAACAAGATACATCACACCAGATTTTATAGTGGGTCCCCAGTGTATAGGTACATCCACTGTCCCTCTCCGCCTTTCTAACAGTATGTTAGACAAGGACCTTCTCCAAAAACTATGGCTCCTCAAAGATTACAGCATGATCCCACCGAATCAGTCAGTCTCCACTGATACTTATAACACAGGCTCACAACCCTCCACACAATAATCTCCTGACTACCAAACACATGCACAACTGCCCTTAACACGGGCTAGGAGAAACAACCCCATACAGATCAACACAAGGATCCAATCACAGGCCCACAAAACTAACACAGATCTCATAGATCCTTCTCACGGCCTTTATAATTTAGACTTTATAATAAGATCACAAAGATCTCTCATACAGCCTAATCAATCTAGGCCTAAACACAGATCTATCACAGGTCCATAGATTTTGAAAGAGGAATGTTGATTTGACTCAATAGAAATTGCTCCTTGAGTCGATTTCTTCCTGGGCTAAGAAAATCTCAGCCCTATCTGCTTCCCAGCAATAAGAAAATTGATCTTTAATGGTCTGCGGCTTGTGCTGGAAAAGCCTCAGAATCTTGATTCTGTTCTTGCTGATGAAAGAGGGGAAGACGATCTTTAAACTGCTAACCTGTAGGGCATATTACAATTCCTCTACCTTATTCTTCTGTCCAGTTAGAATCTAGCACAGATATCTTATTCTTCTTCGATTCAGAAAATGATCTTCAGATTTGGATTAGATTGAATCGTGAAGAAATTTCAGCTAGGGTTTGCCTGGACTGATTCATATTCCTTAGAGATATCCTCTGTACTTACTGTAGCAGATGTTGATTGCACCAATGAACTCAGAAACCCTTTGGATTTATCAATTTGAAGTACTTGGCTCTGTAATAATGGCGGATGAAGACGACGAACTCCCGCTTCTCGTTTTCAGAATGAATTAATGTTAATCAGAAAAGTTAATTTGATCTCGATCTCAGCTGCTATTTATAATCTCGTCGATTTACGGGATGATTGACACGTGCCCCAGTTATAACGGCAGTTAAAACCTAAGCTTAATCAAATTGAGATTCATTATAGACTGACGACGACATTAATGTCGAATTGCAGCATTTAAATAGCGAAACTGAAATTCGTTAACTTGTTGACTGTGCTGATATCAGCATCATTCTAGACTTAGCAAAATCAAGCATCATTCCAGAAATCCTCAGTTCGATGAACTCAAAACTCAATTCGACGAACCCAGAGCTCAGCTCGACGAAAAAGTGAAAGCTGAGTTTGACGAACTCTAAACTTTGTTCGACGAACTCAGAGCTCAGCTCGACGAAAAGTGGATAAGCAATACTCAACGATTCTGAACTTAGAATTTTCTTCAGCTCTGCTAGGCATTGAGTGTGGTTGAGTGAATAGGCCATACTCAATGAATTTGGACTTAGAAATATTTCAGCTATGTTGAGAGCGTTGAGTGTATATGCCTCAATCAACGCTTTTTGTCTTAGCCATATTCTTCTGCCTTTTTTGCTTAAAAGCATTGAGAGCGTTGAGTGTATAAGCTTCACTCAACGCTTTTTGCCTTAGTCATATTCTTCTGCCCTTTCTGCTTAAAAGCGTTGAGAGCATTGAGTATATAAGCTTCACTCAACGCTTTTATACTTAACCTTATTTTCTGCAATCTTGCCTTTTTGCTGAAGTTAGGCGTTGAGTGCATTGAGTGAAATGGCTTCACTCAATGATTCTAAACTTAGTCGAATTCTTGTTTCTTCATAGGAAGACTAGAATCAAAGCCTTTTGACTTGGCGTTGAGTGTGAGCTTCACTCAATGCTTCTGTACTTAGTCGAATTTTTTGTCTCCTTATACTTTGGCATTGACAAAATATACTTGACTCAATGATTCTGGCCATATGGTGTTGAGTGAGTTGAGCTCACTCAACGCCTGTGGACTTAACTACATTTCTGCCTTTTCAATAATGTAAGCTTTGACTACCAGCCTTCTCTCAGCGCTATTAGCTATATGGCGTTGAGTGAGCTTGCCGCACTAAACGCTTCTGGACTTAGGTAATTTTTTGAATTTCCAGCCTATCACTTTGAGTTCACTTGTCATTGTTTTTGAACTATATGTCCAATCATTGTGACAAAGACCAACCTGTATGCATGAACTTAAACATACATCAAATACAACTATGTGTATACCATTGATCAGTTTGATTTCTTACAAATCTAGGACATTGGGATCAGTGGACCCAACAGATCTCCTCATCTAGGCTCTCACTAGCTGGATGAGTCGAATGTGCCTCAGTGTAGAGAAGGTTCCAACAACAATAGGATCTCCTCACCGTGGCTCTCACTAGCTGGGTGAGTCAAATGTGCCTCGGTGGAGAGAAGGTTCCAACCCCGAGAGAATCTCCTCACCCAGTCTCTTACCAGCTGGGTGGGTCGAATGTGCCTCGGTGGAGAGAAGGTTCCAACCCCAAGAGGATCTCCTCATCCAAGCTCTCACTAACTGGATGAGTCGAATGTGCCTCAATGGAGATAAGGTTCCAACCCCGAGAGGATCTCCCCACCTAGGCTCTCATTAGCTGGATGGGTTGAATGTGCCTCGGTAGAGAGAAGGTTTCAACCCTGAGGGGGTCTCGCCACCCAGGATCCCATTAGCTGACATGGCAGGTTGACCCCTTGGGGAGGTTAAGTGAATTCTATCCGGAGGGGATCTCCACCCAGGCTCCCGTTAGCTGGCATGGCAGGTTGACCCCTCGGAAAGGCCAAATATTTTTGGCTCCAAGAGTGGTACACTCAGTGAATACGTTGGGTTGGGCATTTCTTTCCGAGCATGGAACTTGCTCAAAAAGAGCGGGGATTGTGTACAACCCTGTATTCGCGGAGTGGGGTCCCTAAGAAAGCGTAAGGTGTAATCCAGAGAATGGTCCGAGACAAGTGAGCCCAAAGGCCAAGGGGGCAAAGGGTTAGGTACGGCGGGAGGCCGGCACCCACCCCGACCTCATTTTCAAGGGGGCGGGTGCGGTGGGAGGCTGGCACCCGCCCCGACCTCATTTTTAGAGGTCTCGGCGGGACAGCTCCCAGGGGTCTCGGTAGGACAACTCCCAGGGGTCTCGGCAGGATAACTCCTAGGGGTCTTGGCGGGACAACTCCCAGGGGTCTCGGCAGGACAGCTCTTAGGTGTCTCGGTAAAGCTCCCAAGGGTCTCGGTGCAGCTCCTAGGGGTCTCTACAAGACAGCTCCCAGGGGTCTCGGTACAGCTCCCAGGGGTCTCGACACAGCTCCTAGGGGTCTCGGCAAGACAGCTCTCATGAGTCTTAGCACAGCTCCTAGGGGCCTCGGCAAGACAGCTCCCAGGGGTCTCAGCAAGACAGCTTTTAGGGGTCTCGACAAGACAGCTCCCAGGAGTCTTGGCGAGATAGCTCCCAGGGGTCTCGGCGAGACAACTCCCAGGGCTCTCGATGGGAAAACTCCCACGGGTCTCGGCAAGGTAGCTCCCAGTGGTCTCGGCAAGACAGCTCCCAGGGGTCTCGACAAGATAGCTCCCAGGGGTCTCGGCACAGCTCCCAGGGGTCTCGACATAGTTCCCAGGGGTCTCGACAAGACAGCTCCCAAGGGTCTCGGCATAGCTCCCAGGGGTCTCGGCACAGCTCCCAGGGGTCTTGCCTAGGGGTCTCGTCACAGCTCCCAGGGGTCTCGGCAAGACATCTCCCAGGGGTCTCGACAATACAGCTCCAAGGGGTCTCGGCACAGCTCCCAGAGGTCTCGGCACAGCTCTCAGGGGTCTCGGCAAGACAGCTCCCAAGGGTCTCGGCGAGACAGCTCCCAGGGTTCTCGGCGAGACAGCTCCCAGGGGTCGCCCAGCTTGACCAGCTCGCCCGGTTTGAGTAGCTCGCCCGGCTTGAGGGTCTTCTATTTTGCCCTTGGTGGGCTGCGAATAGCTGTTCAAAACAGCAGAGTTTAGCTGTTGGCAGACCATATCAGGGTATTTCAGTAATTTTAGAATAGCCAAATTACTCTTTTGGCATACCAAATACTAAAAATCTATAAATAGACCATTGGGGTTCCTTGGAGAGGGAACCGTTTTTCACCAATCTTCATCTTCTTCCTTCATCCTCCAAGGCACCTAGTTCAGCATTGGCTAGGGAGGGGGAGATCTCAAAGGTCTTCCGGGTGTGAGGTGAGACCTCCACGCTAGAGCCAAGGGTCATTTTCCAAATTCAGGTCTCTCACCAAGGGACGACTTGGGAGAAGTAGGTGTGAGTTGCACCCTTAGATCCGCTCTCTAGGCGGAATCGAATCTCGGTTTCAATAGGTGTGAATGTGTGATGGTAGAAGAATCATTACGAGTGCTTGACCTAGCAGTTGGGTCTGTGATTACTTGTACTTGTAGTTATTTTTATTGTCAAAAGTTTAAGATACGAGTAGAGAAATCTAATATATGCAATTAAGTGTTGTATGTTAGACAAAATCTATTTAGGCAGTCGTGTATGTGTTATATGTTAGACATTTTCTATTATGTCATGTTTGTGTTGTATGCTGGACATTATGTATTTATGTAATCATGTTACTTGTTAAATATGTGTTGTATGATGGACACTATTTTCATATTTTGCATTAATTATATATGTTAGACACTATCTGCTTAGATAGTCTTATGCTGAAAATGTTTTACACGCTATTTTAGTGCTCTTTATTGTTATAAAGATTTCATATATTCATAGGTGCAGCTTTTGGTATGGATGATCATAATCCAAAGTTTATGAGTGATGAAAATACCGAATACATGACTGAAGATTCTAAACAAATTCTAAATTGATCGATAATTCGTCATGGATATGCTTACTATCTTATGCTTCTAAATACCACTATTTGTTTGACGTACGAGTATAATACGTTATATCAAACTCGAAAACCATGCTTGATATCATAAAATATAGGGCAAAAATGGATTATGGAGCTATTGAATGGACACCCAACTAGATTCCACGACATGTTTAGAATGTCAAAAGAAGTATTTGTTGATCTCTTGAGTTTACTTGTTCAATAATATGGGTTGTGTGGCTCTAGCTAGCAGAACAACTGCACATGAGGTGCTTGCAATTATTATGCATGTGATGATACAAAATCGATCAGTAAGACAAGCATCAGAACAATTTCAGCATTCAACGGAGATTTCTGTTCTGTCTGCAAGTACGTTCGATTTCAGAATTTGAAGGGAATAGTTCAACGTGTTGATATCTGGACATGCACTAACAGAATTTCAAAGAGAAAAATACAAATACAAACAAAGTACTGGATATCTAAGTACTTAGGTTTTACTAATATTGCAAGAGATAACACTAAATCAGTTGCACCTCTCCGGCAACGACGCCAAAAACTTGATACGCCCGAAATAGATTTACGTAATCACGCAAGTGCACGTGCCGAATCAATTAATAAAGTGATGAGATCAGTGATCGTTCCCACGAGGAAGTGAATAGTTTAATGCTCGCAATTACTAGCTCTACCATCCAAGCGGATAATTTCAAGTGGATTTTTGAATATAAAATTTGAAGAGAAACAATAACAAACTAATAATGATAACTTGTAAAATTACTTTAATCAAGTCTAGAAAGTAGTCTTGTACGTTGATTTCTTTTATCTATTGTGATGAGTTTTTTAGATTGATCTCTTATGAAATGCACAATCAACTATCCTGCAACGATTTGAAAGTGGACGTCATCATCTCTCGATCTCAGAAATCCATTTACCCTACTTTCTCTAATTATCTATAACTTAGGTGAAGAAAAATAACATAAACACACAAATCAATGATGCTAGCACAAGATTAAATCTCTTTCTCTCTTTATGCTATGTTGGAAATTATGTTGCACTTACGCTACTCCTCTCTCAAATTTCGCAGCGCAGTATAAGATGGAACTTGGCTAAGGATTTACGCGACTCCTCGCTCGAATTTCGCCACATAAAATTAAAGATTCAATACTAAGATAGCATAACTCCTCTCTCGAATTTCGTCATGCCATCTAGAAGAAGAATACTTGATCCAATCATTCCATAGATTAAAAACATAAATCCAACAAAGATAGATCACTAAACATTCATCAAAGAAAAGAAAATTAAATTACCACATCCCAACATGCAAAGTACTCTCAACATACAATGCTTAAAAGTTTAGTTCATAGCGATTGGAGAAACACACCACACAATAAGAAAGATCTTACTAGACATGATGAGGAAATGTTAAATGCTGTAGAATTTCCCTCATGAATCTCGATCCAAAACCTTCTTTCTTCTTGTCGGTGCACCAAAATCCTAATCTTCACCTTAATGAAGAAGATGGTTTTCCTTCCTTCTCTAATCTCCAATAGATCTCCCTCCCTCTCTAATCTGGTTGTTTTTTTACTTTAAAAATGTCAGCCCCCCTTTGAAGAGACACATCCTTCCATATTTGAAAGTGGAGACAATTTAAATTTGAAATTTAAATTTCGGATCCCGTCATTACTATAATATCAAAAACTGGTTGTTGCAACAACTGCCTTAGGCAAAAATTGAGTATCCAGCTTTGCTTCTTGGAGTTGATTTCTTTTACGGTTCTTGCATGGAAACCATGAAATATGGCCAAATTAATATAATATACCATAAATCTATATTTAATCATATTTTTAATCATTTAAACTCATTTACTAATAGTTTCAATAAGCAAACAAGTAGAAAACATAGGCTTAGATAACTTCATTTGAGAAGTTATCATATGTGATGACACAAAATCGATCAGTAAGACAGACCTCAGAACAATTTCAGCATTCAACGGAGATTTTTAGTAGATTAGTTATAGAGGCCTTGATGCGCTAGTAGATCCATCAATACATTGAGGCATCTGATGGAGAATTTAGACATTTTTCATCACAGATATTGTATGATTCTCATTACATGTCATATTTCAAATAGTGTATCATTTTAATAGATGGAACACACGTTGATGCTCAGATTTCTACCAAAAATAAAGTTTGATATATTGTCGACATGGGGTGTCAACCCAAAATATTATGGATGCATGTGATTTCAACAAGTGTTTCACATTCATCGTGGCCGGATAGGAGGGCTCAAAGCATGATAGTCGGATTTTCATTAAAAAACCCGCATAAGAACCTTACTAGAACTTTTCTCACCAACCTGCAGGTAATTTTAAAATGAATTATTATATGGCATGATTACATTTTACTTGCTAATACTTTTGGATTAACTTATGTTATCGTATGTGCATATAAATACTATTTGGTTAATGCAGGTTATCTTTTGGAAAGGAGAATTTTAAAGTCTTATCCAAAAATACATAATCATTTTGTAGATTTTTCGCGTGGAAATCGTCTTATTCAAGAACGTCAAGAAAAGTTCAACCAAGCACAATCATCTTTATGTAATGTCGCTGAGTGCACATTTGGTGTCTAGAAAAAGAAGTGGGCAATCTTACAGGGTATGCCACAATACAGTTTTGATAGACAACACGATATTATTGTAGCTACAATGACATTTCATAATTTCATCTGTCGTAATTCATCAAATGCAGACCCTTATTTCATGGCATATGATGTGGATGAAAATTTTGTATATTCAGAAGCTAATGAAGTTAAGGTAGGCCAACGTTGAACAAATGATGTGATTTAATGGTTGTGGGTTTGATCCTCCTCTTGTTATATTTAAGGGCATGAGGCAAACTAGTCCTTTATCACTCCTAATAGGGCATTTGTGTGTGGGTTATGTGTTCCCCCCTATTGTTACAATCAAGGACACAAGTCAAGTAGTCCCCCTATCACGTTTGCTTTGATGGTTTTAGGTCTAACCCTTATATCGCTACATTTGTGGGTGGTTTTAGGTCTAACCCTTATATCGCTACATTTGTGGGTGTGAGGAAATTTAGACCTCTGTCAATTCTAATAGGGTGATTGTAAGGTTCTAAATCCCCTCATATCTCTATAGTTGACGATAAAAGGTGATCTCATGCTTCACATTATAGTTACTGATTTGCTTGCCTTTAGATCTTAGGTCGTGTTATTGTTGGATGTCCACAACATGTGCATGATGGTTTAGAAGGTGACGCTTAGTATGCCCATTTGTTCTTTGATTTGTATGTTTTAGTTTTCACCCGTACTTGTAGGAGAGCAATGTACTCGCCCCAAATCCTACTACCATGGTTGTGGGAGGGGTAGTAACATTGTGCTGGTCTGTCCTATGCTGACCTTCGTTTGCTGTCTGTGTGTTTTTTGTTTTAGGTGGCGTATGTCATAGCAGATTGTTATGGGTCAGATCCCAGGTTTTGTTGTAAAGTTGGAGATCTTTTCTATTGTAATTGGGTTTTATTTAGTTTTACTTTTACTAGATTTGAAAGCCTTGTATGGCCTTAAGGTTGAGTACCTTATTTCTAGTACTTTACATTCCTAGTAGTTATGGACAATAAGACCCATTTGTTTTGGATTTTTCTTAGTTTCTATTTTCGCATATAACTCTAAAATGTTCAGTCGGTTTTCTTGTATCAATCATTACCATTTTAGGTTTGTGAATTTTTTTTATCACGGGTCCCAATTGAACCCATGATATATACTATTTGAAGGCCAAACTCTTTTTATCTGATAGTGAGGATGTGTACTGCAAGAGCTTAAATGACCATGTTTTGGAAGAATGTCCACTTAGGAATGACCCAAATCATTAAGTTTTGTACACATTTGGGAACTTGAGTATTCATGCTTAGTGAGTTGACCTGTTTACGATCACTAGACCATGTGTTTCACATATGTAAGTGTTGGTGATGAGTGACTGAAGTGCCTTTTTGATCTTCATTTCTTCAAGAACAACTTTATTGGAGTATGGATTTAGCGATTACCTGCAAAAGAATATGAACAACAGGTGAATTTCCACTATTATTTGGGTGTTACCAAAGTTTAGATGTTGACAACCTTAGTATTTTGATAAGTATTGTGAGCCTTTATAGCTACTCTTATGGGAAAATGAATAGTTGGACAAAAAGTCATCGTCTTTAAGACGTGAGATTTTTTTATAGTCACCCCTACGCTTGGTGGTATGACCTCGACGTACATACTTAAGTGCATAAATTCATATTTAAGTTTGATTATTGGGTATTAATCACACAATATGTTGAAATTGGTGAAGTGAAAGTGGGTGGTCGGACAGTCCGGGCGGCTTAGGCGGACTGACCGCGCAGACTGGTTCCCAGTCCGGCGGGTTGGTGGTTGGCGACCTGCGTAGTGTGCTGCGGTCTGGCTTTGCGGACTGCGCGGGCTGGTTTTGTCCGGCAGTGAGGAGCTCTGCAAGGTGGTGTGCGCGGCCTGTGCGGACTGGGCTTGGAGTCCGCACTTCTTCTTTGAAGTTGCGGTAAGCCGCGGTCTGGGCTTGGAGCTGGCGGACTGGTTTGGTATCCGCCGAGCTCGCGCTATCCTTTCTGGACTTGCTCTTCTGTGGAGTTCAGGGTTTCCGCAGTGTCCGCTGTGACCGGGCCTTTGTGCGTGGTTGCGGACTGCGCGAGGTGGAGTTGTTTTCCGCAGTGTCCGCTGTGACCGGGCGGTGTGTGTGGTCGTGGACATTGCGAGCTGAGTTGGTTTCCGCAGAGTCCGCTGTGACCAGGCGGGTTGCCTATGGTCGCGGATTGGTGCTTGCGGACAGCTGTGTTGTCGTGCCTTAGGCGGACTGTGCGGATTGACATTGTTAGCTGCGACCAAGGGGCGGTGTATCTATCTCATAGGGTGGTGACCACACTCCTCACCTGTCCTATAAATAGGACCCCCCCAGCAAGCCATTGATAACGAGAGTGAACAGTAAGTTGGCTTGGATCAAGTGCTGCGGACTTGACTTTTGTATCCGCGCGGTTTGATAAGAGTTAATCGGTTTGTTGTGTGCAGGTGGCACGGCTAGTGTTGTGAAACCAGGTGTTTGGTTTTAACCTTCAGCCAGGCTTAGTGAGTTTGCGGACTGCAGTATCAGCGGTTTATCGGTTCTCTCTGCATCAACTTTCCAAGTTCAATAACCTATCCGCGCGACCTTGGTGGTTCGGCGGTTAGGCGGTTTGCTCCTCTGTTCAGCAGCAGTTCAGCGAATAACGGGTTGTCCGCGCGACCTCACGGTCTTCGCGGACTCCGTATTGTGTTCGGCATCAGCAGCTTGGCGGTCTGTGCGGTCTCGGCGAGCTCGACAATCTTGGCGGACTCGGCGGTCTCACATTTCTATCCGCCCGGCTTGTTTGTTATTTCTGCTTTTTCATGTACTGGCGAAATCATGTCTCGCCATGTATGTCTCACCCTGTAAAGAAGATTAATGAAATTTTGATCTGCTTGCTTCTGTCTATGTTTTTGGTTATCTGAGTTGCTTCCTACTTTCCGCGGTTCAAGTTGTTATCTGGGTAGTGCCGAAGATATTGATTTGGTGTTTGGGCGACCTTGCTGATCAACTTTAGAAAATTCATCATGGTATCAGAGGAAGGTTCAGTTGCTTGAGCGGTGATCAACAAGCTTTGATTTGCTTTGTATGCTTCTGAAGGATAACCAAGTCAGTACCATGGACGGTGGTTTTGCAAGAGGTCTGGGAATTGAGCTTCTGACGCCGACTAATTTCAAGAAGTGGAAGTCGTGCATGAAGAGCTATCTTCTGGGCGAAGAGCTATGGGAGGTCGTCGGCGGAGATGATCAAGTAGAAATCACTGCTGAGTTTGGAACAGTCGAGCAGGTGAGAGTGTGGAGGAAGACAAATGTCAAGGCTGAGTTTGCTCTCAAGCGGGCAGTGTCACCTGAGCTCTTTGATCACATCTTAGGATATGAGTCTGCTGCTGAGATATGGACTTCCCTTGATGGGTTGTTCAATAGGAAGAATGTAGCAAGGCTACAGTTCTTGGAAAATGAGTTGGCTAAGGCAACTCAGGGAGATATTTCTATCTCCAAATTCTTCTTGAAGATGAAGAGCTTGTGTGCTGAGCTTTCTGCTCTTGATCCTGATGAGCTGATCTCCGAGGCCAAGCTGAAGAGGCACATAATCCGCAGTCTGCGGAAGGAGTATGTGGCCTTTGTTACTTCTGTTCAAGGCTGGGCTACTCAGCCCTCTCTTCTGGAGCTGGAAAATCTGCTTGCCTCGCAGGAGAGCCTGGCAAGGCAGATGGCTGGGGTGATCGTCTCTGAAGGAGCTAGTGAAGCTCTTTTCACTGAGAAGAAGAAGAAGAGATGGGAAGGGAAGAAGAAGCAGACTGCGGCTGGAGATGAACCTTCATCTTCTAAACAGCAGGAGGGGAGCTTTGCTCCTAAGAAGGACTGGAAGAAGAATCTAAAGTGTTACAGATATCATCAACCAGGTCACTTCAAGCAAGACTGCAAGGTCAAGCTGCAGCCTGGGCATGTTTCAGGCAAGGAGGAAGCTTCCTCTAGCAAGAAGGAAGCTGGCTGGGGTAGAGCATTTATGACGGGCACTTGTGTCCGAGCTTTGTCCACCGTTGACATGGAGGATGATTGGATCGTTGACTCCGGGTGTGGTCATCATCTCACTAGAGATATGCCAAAGTTCTCCAAGCTACATGCATACTCAGGTAACGAGGCTATTATAACTGCTGATAATATTATTCATGCAGTGGAGAAGGAGGGTATAGTTACTTTGGGTAGTGATAAGGGGCCACTCACGTTAAGAAGTGTTTATCACGTACCGGGCATGAAGAAGAACCTCTTCTCTATGACCAATGCTGTCGACGCAGGCTATCACGTTCTGTTTGGTCCAATAGAAGTGAAGTTCCTTCGCAACGTATCAGCGGTTAAGGCTGATGTTGCTCACATTGGAAGGTGAGTGAAGGACTTGTTTGTTTTATCAACAAGCTCCTATGTTGATCGCATGAGGGCCAATGATAGCGCTGCTATGTGGCATGAGAGGTTGGGGCATGTAGGGATGGATAAGCTGAAGGCTATGTCAAATAGGAGCCTGGTGAGAGGCTTGCCTAAGCTATCATCCTTCGGTGATGGTCACGTTTGTGCTGGATGTCAGTATGGGAAGTCTCACCGTCTTCCATTTGATAAGTCGCAAACGAGAAGCAATGTACCACTGGAGGTTATCCATGGTGATCTGATGGGACCAACCGCGACTGCTAGCCTCGGCGGGAGCAGGTACATGCTAGTCTTGATTGATGACTACTCAAGATACACTTGGGTGTATTTCTTGAAGGAGAAGTCTGAAGCCTTCCGGTTGTTTGTGGAGTTCAAGGAGCTGGTGGAGGGTCGGCTTAACCTGCGGATCAAAAAATTTAGAACTGATAACGACAGAGAGTTTGTCTCCTCCGAGTTTTCTAGTTTTTGCAGGAAGCACGGAATCCAGAGAGAGCTGGCTTGTGCTCATACTCCACAACAAAATGGAGTTGCAGAAAGGAAGATCCGTCATTTGACGGAGACTTGCAAATGTTGGCTTCATGCCAAGAGTATTCCAAGGTCCTTCTGGGTGGAGGGAATGTCTTGTGCAGCCTATGTCATCAATCGGATGCCTCTAAGTCTGATCAACATGAAGTCTCCCTTCGAGATGTTGCTGAAGGAGAAGCCAAGTGTTGAACAACTTCGGGTGTTTGGATCAACTTGCTATGTGCATATTCCTAATGCTCTGAGGACTAAGCTTGATGGTAAGGCAAGGAAGCTTGTCTTTGTTGGCTATGATGAGCGGAAGAAAGGATGGAGATGCATGGATCCGGTGACAAAGAAGTTCATGGTGTCAAGAGATGTTGTCTTTGACGAACTGACGTCATATGGAGGAAGCTCGGTTGAGCTACCGGAAAGCAAGGTTGATGAAGGTCAGGATATGACTGTCGTTGTTGATCAAGAGGAGCTGGCTGTGTCACCAGCAGTTCTTGTTGCTTCAGGTTCTGGGGGAGAAGCTTCTGGATCAGGAAGCAGGGGGAGCATTGGTCCAAGCTTGTCGGAGAGCAGAGGTGAACTAAAAGAAGCAGCGGAGGTGGTGAGCAAGGAGCAGCCTCTTCGGAGATCAAAGAGGGTTATCAAGCCTCCAGCTTGCTACTGCGAAGGAAACACTGTGAGCTATGTCTCATGTTTCTTTGTAGGTCCTCTTGATGAGCGGGAGCCTGCTAGCTTCAATGAGGCCACTGGAGTCAAGGAGTGGGAAGATGCCATGAGAGAGGAGATGGATGCTCTCAAGAAGAATGAAACTTGGGATCTTGTGCCCAAAGTTGATGGCATTACTCCGATGACTTGCAAGTGGGTGTTTAAGTTGAAGAAGAAGGCTGATGGGAGCATTGAGAGATACAAGGCTCGCCTGGTGGCTCAGGGATTTTCTCAATAGTATGGAGAAGACTATGAGGATACGTTCAGTCCAGTTGCAAAGATGACTTCAATTCGGATGGTGATTGCATTGGCTGCTTGCCAAGGATGGAGGATGTGGCAGCTTGATGTAAAGAATGTCTTTCTTTACGGAGAGATTGACAAGGACATCTTCATGGATCAGCCTCTTGGTTTTGTTTCTGAAGTTCATCCGGGTTACGTCTGCAAGCTCAGGAAGGCTCTCTACGGGTTGAAGCAAGCTCCTAGAGCTTGGTATAGGAAGATAGCAGAATATCTTCAATTCTGCGGATACCTGGCTTCAAACTCGGACTCTAGCTTGTTTATCAAGAAGAAGGGGGGCTTCGAGTCTTGGTCCTGCTGTATGTTGATGATATGATCATCACGGGGAATTCTGAGGAGGAGGTAGCTAGGCTCAGAGCTGAGCTAGTAATTTGCTTCGAGATGAAAGACCTGGGAGAGCTTCATCACTTTCTTGGTCTCGAAGTGGAGAGGAAGAAGAGTGGGTTACTCATCTGCCAGAAGGGATATGCTGAACGCATAGTGAACCGGTTTGGTTTGACTGAAGGGAAGACTTGCTCTACTCCTCTGGATCAAGGCCTAAAGCTTCGTCGAGATGAAGGAAGGATTCTTCCTGATCCCTTGGTGTTTAGAGCTCTTGTTGGGAGCTTGATCTACCTGACGATTACTAGACCTGATATAGCTTATGTTGTTGGTCGAGTAAATCGGTTTATGGCAGGGCCAAGGAAGTCTCATCTTGTAGCAGCAAAGAATATTCTGAAGTATGTCAAGGCAACTTCTGACATAGGACTTCTTTACAGAAGGGATGCGAGGTTCTCTTTGCTAGGGTACACGGATGTTGATTATGGTGGTGACTCGGATGACCGAAGGTCAACTTCTGGTTATGTGTTCACTTGTGGATCAGCGGGCATTTCGTGGTGCAGCAAGAAGCAGGACTCGGTATCCGTCTCTACTACAGAAGCAGAGTACAAGGCTCCGGCTTTGGCTGCTCGGGAAGCCATTTGGCTAAGGAGGCTAGTAGAGGACGTCCATGAGGAAGTGCAAGGTCCTACCTTACTCCGAGGGGATAATAAAAGTGCTCTCAAGCTGGTAACCAATCCAGTTTGTCATGCCAGGACCAAGCATATTGAGATCGATCACCACTTCATAAGGGAGAAGGTGCTGGAAGGATCTCTTGTGGTCGGTCATGTTCGGAGTGAAGATAACTTTGCTGACATCTTCACCAAGTCACTGTCGAAGGGGCCTTTTCAGCGGCTACGAGGTCTACTCGGCCTGATCACCACTTCTCACTTCAAGGGGGAGTGTTGAAATTGGTGAAGTGAAAGTGGGTGGTCGGACAGTCCGGGCGGCTTAGGCGGACTGACCGCGCTGACTGGTTCCCAGTCCGGCGGGTTGGTGGTTGGCGACCTGCGTAGTGTGTTGCGGTCTGGCTTTGCGGACTGCGCGGACTGGTTTTGTCCGGCAGTGAGGAGCTCTGCAAGGTGGTGTGCGCGACCTGTGCGGACTGGGCTTGGAGTCCGCACTTCTTCTTTGAAGTTGCGGTAAGCCGCGGTCTGGGCTTGGAGCTGGCGGACTGGTTTGGTATCCGCCGAGCTCGCGCTATCCTTTCTGGACTTGCTCTTCTGTGGAGTTCAGGGTTTCCGCAGTGTCCGCTGTGACCGGGCCTTTGTGCGTGGTCGCGGACTGCGCGAGGTGGAGTTGTTTTCCGCAGTGTCCGCTGTAACCGGGCGGTGTGCGTGGTCGTGGACATTGCGAGCTGAGTTGGTTTCCGCAGAGTCCGCTGTGACCAGGCGAGTTGCCTGTGGTCGCGGATTGGTGCTTGCGAACAGCTGTGTTGTCGTGCCTTAGGAGGACTGTGCGGATTGACATTGTTAGCTGCGACCAAGGGGCGGTGTCTCTATCTCATAGGGTGGTGACCACACTCCTCACCTGGCCTATAAATAGGACCCCCCCAGCAAGCCATTGATAACGAGAGTGAACAGTAAGTTGGCTTGGATCAAGTGCTGCAGACTCGACTTTTGTATCCGCGCGGTTTGATAAGAGTTAATCGGTTTGTTGTGTGCAGGCGGCGCGGCTAGTGCTGTGAAACCAGGTGTTTGGTTTTAACCTTCAGCCAGGCTCAGTGAGTTTGCGGACTGCAGTATCAGCGGTTTACCGGTTCTCTCTGCATCAACTTTTCAAGTTCAATAACCTATCCGCGCGACTTTGGTGGTTCGGCGGTTAGGCGGTTTGCTCCTCTGTTCAGCAGCAGTTCAGCGAATAACGGGTTGTCCGCGCGACCTCGCGGTCTTCGCGGACTCCGTGTTGTGTTTGGCATCAGCAGCTTGGCGGTCTGTGCGGTCTCGGCGAGCTCGGCAATCTTGGCGGACTCGGCGGTCTCACATTTCTATCCGCCCGGCTTGTTTGTTATTTCTGCTTTTTCATGTACTAGCGAAATCATGTATCGCCATGTATGACTCGCCCTGTAAAGAAGATTAATGAAATTTTGATCTGCTTGCTTCTGTCTATGTTTTTGGTTATCTGAGTTGTTTCCTGCTTTCCGCGGTTCAAGTTGTGATCTGGGTAGTGCCGAAGATATTGATTTGGTGTTTGAGGTACCTTGCTGATCAACTTGAGAAAATTCATCACAATATGTCAATGGCGATGATGAATTGCGATTCAAGAATGATGATGTGAAATTTTGATAAATTTCTTGTGATGAAGTGTAATGACATGACTATAGGATTGAGAAATATCACTTGTACTATCCGAGCACACTTTGTAAGACTACACATGTGATATCGATTTCAAACCCGTGTGTAGTTGTACCTGTGATGTTAAAATTTTGAGTGGTCTTGTAGGATCATTTTCAGAATGAGTTAGATCTCCACCTATAATGGGTGGTAGATGTGATAACATGTGTAGGATGTTTGATTAAGTGTTTGAGTATATGCTTTAGTGTGAGAATGTTTGAATGGGTAGGTAAGACACATATGCATCGTGTAATACGACAGAAAAAGTCAAACCTTTGGAATGAGCATCGTCTTTCGGCGGGAAAAGTCAGATCTATTAGAATGAACATTATTTATGTGATAATTTGAGTAGAGTGTTGAGGCTGAACCAATCCCAAACCACGGATGGACAACACTGTGAGAAGCCTATTTTATATGATGAACCAAGTCACGCCCCGGCCGGAAAACTCGAATTAACAAGGCAGGAACAAAGATGGGATTTAGGATAACACATATAATATTATAAGTGATTATTAGTTCTGCTTTGAGTTATTGCTTATACACAAAATTCCATATACACATATACACATACATATATAGGACTACGGTCTATCAGTGCAACATAAAGTTTCTTCGTACAAAACCCAAAAGTCCATATCTACAGTACAAGATAATATACATAAAACATTGTGGTGATTGTCCTTGCCTCACAACCCATTCTTGTGATGCTCATCCAGTGTACCTAAAAAGATGGAATTACTTGGGTGAGTAATCTAACCCACCAATATACAACATGATAAATTATAAATGATGTATAGTAAAGAAATATCTACGCAATTATTAGGCTATACCAGAGCTAGTAGCAGTAAGTATATTAGTGTAGTAAATAATCAGGGAGTAAAATGAGCTTTTTTTAATTATTCATAACTTTCTTGAATGTCAAGTACTTCTTGATTTAGCTTTATGTTCACCTCTCCCATTCACTCATCCCACGCTTACGCCATAGGATCTCCACGCTTCCGCTAAGGAGTTCATCCATGCTTTCGTCATGGATTCATACTAGGCAACTCCACGCTTCCACTATGGAGCCTCATACGCTTCCTCCAGATGCTAGGATAACCTCACTCTTACGCCATGAGTTTTCCAGGCTTCCTCCATGGAATCATCCTAGTGCCTCTATTTAACCCCTCTCTGCAAAGCAAACTAGGGAGTAAAATCATATATCATAATTCTTTCAAGAACATTTTAATTCTATATTAAGGATACTAATCAATTAAAGTGCAGAAACTTGCACTCTATTTCTCAAGAATCTAAACAACTTGTAATACAAAAAGGAAGATTAAATAGCTTGCATGTAAATGTAAGTAGTAAATGAAAACACATTAGATCTTTATTCATGTATATTTATTGATCGGTTCCCTCGAGTTGGTTCGACCGGGCACAGAACTGCACACAACCACTCAAGGTGTAACCGTCGCGAAAGTCGTCATCATCACCACCGCCAGCGTCGTCTCCGCCAACATTGCCAAGGGGAAGCCGCCTCATCTAGGGCATGAGACGACCCTGTCTGGGCAGCCCTCTGGCCGCCCATGGCAGGAGGCCAACATGCCTCCTGAGACGGGCGGCCTTATGGCCGGCCGTCCCCTTCACCTTGCCCCGCATGGGGGCAAGGACTCCCTGATCAGGCAGTCTCTTGGTCGCTCAATCTGGGCAGCGCCTCTGCCGAATGGGGCATGCAACTTCTTGGCCGCCTGCTATGGGCAGTGTCCCTGCCAGTCAAGACGAGCGGCAATTTTTGCCGCCCCCCCCCATTACCGCCCAAGACGGGTAGAAAAAATTGCCACCCGTCCTGCTCCCGTATTGCCCAGGACGGACAACAAAAATTGTCGCCCGTCCTACTCCTTTGCCGTCCATTACGGGAGGCATTTCTGGCCTCCAGCGTCGCCAGCCTCCCCTCCCCTTGCGGGAGGGGCGGATACTTTTCTGATAAACTCAAAACCACCTGGGGAGGTCTCGTCATTTCCATAAATTTGGTGATCCGCGTGCTCTATTTCAAATAATTCTATTCGCCCGACCGGTAGTTATGAGGGGAAATTACCGGGTGGCCCCACCTAAAATCTATTAATAGACCCCTCTCCCTCTCATTTTTACCTTTTCCTCACCCGGAAAATCATCCTATGAGTTTTATCTCTCCACTCCTCCAACTATTTTCTCTCTCCACTGCTACCCTTCCTTTTGCGCTTCTGTGCACACCTCTTCCATGACCGCTCCTGTGCGCACCTCTTTGATGTGCACTACCACGCGCACCCCTTCCTTGTGCGCTCCTGCACGCGCCCCTTCCTTGCGCGATCCCGCGTGCTTCTTCCGTGTGTGATCCCACACGTGCCTCTTCCGTGCATGCTCCCTCGCACTCCTCTTCCTTACGTGTTCTCGTGTGCTCTCCTCCAGCAAGCGCCCCACGTGCTTTCCTCTAGCAAGCACCCTGCACGCTCTCCTCTAGCAAGCACCCCACACACTCTCCTCCAATAAGTGTCTGCTCGCTCTCCTCCAGCAAGCACCTCATGCGCTCTCCGCCAGCTAGCACTCTGCATGATCACCTTCAGCAAGTGCCTCTCACTCTCTCCTCCAAAATACACCCCTCGCGCTCACCATCAACAAGTTCCCCGCGCGCTCTCCTCCAGCAAGCACCCCACACGCTCTTCTCCAGCAAGCTCCCCATGCGCTATCCTCTAGCAAGCTCCCCGCACGCACTCTCCTCCAACAAGCGCACTGTGCTCTCTCCTCCAGCTAGTGTTATACATGCTCACCTTCAACAAGTGCTTCGCCGTCAAGACCATCCAAGCGAGCCTCTGCGTGCTCTGCAGTCCAAACCGTCCAAGCGCGCTCTGTGCACCCCGTCGTTTAGATCGTCCAAGTGCGCCTTCGCGCACCCTGAAATCAAGACCATCCAAGCTTGCCATCACGCGCTCCATCATTGAGATCGCCCAAGTGCGCCCTGCCGCCAAGACTGTCCAAGCGCACCTCCGCGCGCTATGCTTTCCAGACCATTCCAACTGCGTCTCTGCACGCTCTGATGGGACCACCAAGTATCCTCAATGTAAGTAGACCAAGCCAACCAGATCACCCAAAGTTTGTGTGCCCTGCACCGCTAGTAGTTTACAAGAGAAACTTCAGATCCCGCTAAAGATCGCTAGACTGCAGCCCAATATGAAGAATGCTCAGCATTCCCGGCGCTCTTGGCTCAGCAGCAAGCTCATCGGACGACGACAAGTCTGCCACTCCAGACTCCTCTAAGCACAACAGAAGACAAACCATGGAGGACTAGGAGCGTGAAGCGTGCCATCTTAACTTTCAAGCCCAAGATGAATAAACATAACAAGTTGCTCACACCTTCAAGCTAACGTCAAAGACTCCAAATCCTCCACAATGTAACGCTCCCAATTATAGTAGAAATATAAATAGCCCAGTGAGTGGTGGCTTGTCACCCTCTGATTCCTTCCCATTCTCTCTCCATAATTATAACGAGAGGCGGACTATCGCCCTCGAGTTCTTCAAGAAAGCTCTATACATCACAAGTAGATAGTGGAGGTTTGGCTGGCACAGACCCAGCCACGTGGTTTTTCACCTAGTTGAAGGATTTTCCATGTTAAAAAATTACTTTTCCAGCTTTTTACTTACTGTGACTGTTGGTGCGCTCGACCGATCCCGAGCTATGGCAGTTCAATTTAGTCTGGTCTACCAGAGCGTTAAACGATCCCTAACAGTTTGGCGTCGTCTGTGGGAACACGGTTCACAATATTCCTAGAATAGAGTACCCTCAGCACAACGATACTCATTACTAGAAAGTATGGCAGGAAAAGCCGCCCGCACAACCGAAAGAACGGTCCCTGGGGGGCACATTGATCAAGTTCTTCCCTCGCTCGACAACATGCTTGAAGTAGTACTCCCCATCACAGATATTCAAGGCCATGGATCACGTCCTGATAGAGGACCTGAAGCTCAGTATCACTACGACTGCCCTAAAGCAGCAAGCCTCGATGGGAGGCTCGCGCATGAAGAAGTTCATGACATAGTAACCAAATATTGCGAATAAGAAAGACAGCATGCCGCTTCGGCCCCATCCCTCTCCATCATTGCTCTTCATTCGCACATGAGATATCGACACATCCAATCCCACCAAGTTTCAAGCTCCCAAAGATCGAGATGTACGACGGAACAGGCGATTCGTCAGAGCATGCCAAACACTTCACAATCCTGATGCAACTATGCAATGCCCCAGATCCCCAGCTATGCCAAGCATTCTCAGTGACTCTGAATGGATAGACTCGCACGTGGTTTCTTTCCCTGAAGGATGGTGAAATTAAGAATTTCACAGAGTTGGCTCAATAATTCATAGACCAGTTCATCACCAGCCGACGGATAGTCAAAGATCCTTCCCACTTGTCTGAGATCTGCCAAAATGACGGGGGAAACCCTTAAAGAATTCTTCTGTCATATCACCACGGAGGCGTGACAAATCCCTGAGGTAAACCCGGAGCTCCTTCGAGGGTGTCTTCTCGGAGGGCTCTGCCCTGACAGCTTTCACTCTAAGCTAGTATGGGAGACTGCGCCAAGCTATGCTAACCTCATTCATTGAATCAATTCCCATATTGCAACTGATGATGCAGTGGAGGCACACCTCTAATAGTTTGAAAGGGACTCCAAAAGACATCAAAAATAAGAGTCAACACCACTGATGAAGAACGACTCACACCGCAATAATTCTCGACGAGCCTGGGGGGCATCACCTCCAACAAGCTTTCACTCCCCTCAATGCTTTGCGAGCAGAAGTGTTGCACGTCATACACAACCATCCCTCTCTTCAGAGGCCAAGGGCTCTCTCTCCAAACTCCGGGAACCAGTCTAAATACTGTCACTACCACCAGGGACATGGGCATATGATGGAAGAATATTCACTACTGAACATAGAAATAAAAAGACTCATCTGCCAGGGATTTCTTGAAGAATTTCTACAGCACAGGGGCCCTGGACTGGTAGTCCTGAATGAAACTGTTGAAATCGAAGAATCAGTCTCTGTGGAGTTCAACCATTGGGAAGGGGTGATCACACAATTACTTCTCTCACACAAGCTAAACAATCAAAGAGTTAACACAAGGAACAGACCCAAGGATCCAGCACGGAGGTCCCACCACACACCCGGAAGATCTTAGAGTGCTTCCCCTCCTTAGCCAAGTGCTGAGCTAAGGATACCTCAGAAAGCGCAAGAAGACCAGGGCATAAGTAAGAATGCCTTCAGAGGTACCCCCTTGGGTCTATTTATAGTTCTCTGAAAATGGTCTGCAAATAGCGTACCTCCGCTATTCTGAGGAGCTAAATGCAGACCTCTAAGGGCATACAGGTAAATTTACCTCTGGACCCTACTAGGGCATTGAGTGGAGAAGCATCACTCAATGCTAGGGACTAGGGCATTGAGTGGAGAAGCATCACTCAACGCCAGAGACTAGGGCGTTGAGTGGAGAAGCATCACTCAACGCTAAGGACTATGACGTTGAGTGGAGAAGCATCACTCGACGCCAAGGACTACGACGTTGAGTGGAGAAGCATCACTCAACGCCAAGAACTATGACATTGAGTGGAGAAGCATCACTCAACGCCAGGGACTAGGGCGTTGAGTGGAGAAGCATCACTCAATGCCAACCCTAAGGGGCTACGACGTTGAGCGGAGAAGCATCACTCAATGCCAAGGACTATGGCATTGAGTGGAGAAGCATCACTCAATGACAGTGACTAGAGCGTTGAGTGGAGAAGTATCACTCAATGCCAACCCTGAGGGGCTCCCACTGACCCCGGGGCAAACCTTCCCGCAAGTCCTGGGCAGGAGCCCTTCCACCTAGTCCACTTGCCTGACCCGATTAGCTTAAAGCCCACTCAAACTTAGGTCATAGACCCTTAGATCCCACTCGGCGAGTGCCGAGGAATGGAGGTCCAACTCGCCCTTCTATAGGGGGGATGCGAGCGCGAGCCAGGCTACCATGGCTCACTTTCCCTATACGGAGGCGAGCCGGTGATGAGGTCGCCTTGGCAGGCGCGGACTGGATGTACTGCTCGCACGGATCGCTCCCCTAGCCTTGGTGAGAGCGAGACGACAATCTGGGTCTGGACGAGTATTTCATTGACGCGGGCCGGTCATTCTAGTTCACTCGTCTAGGCTGGTGGACCCACTTGACGAACACGGGGTTGTACACAATCCCCGCTCTTTGCGGGCTTTGGCAAAGCTCAAAAAGAATCATCCAACCCCACGTTTTCGAAGAGTGCTTTGCTGATTTGGAGGGAATCTTTTGATGGATCCCACCAATACACTATAAATATGACACCGAGCCTACGGGAAAAATCCCGTCTTCTTTCTTCAATCTTTCTTGCGAACAGTAGCTAAGTGATTCCTGTGTCAAAAGAGATGCGAGCATGCCTAGTAGCCACGAGGGAGGGGACGCGGGAGCAGGTCCTTGATGCTGCCCTGTGGATGACACGTGGATCATTCAGCCCCCTCTTTAAGCCGAAGCAAGGGAAAATAATCAAGCAGTCTTCCCCGAATGGTGCCCTTGTGTCCAGTTCGGCGGCCAGTGCCGAGGCCGCCCATGAGGTATGCGGGTCTCTTGTCTGATTTGTCACTCCACTTCTGATTTCTTTTTCTGCAGGAGACACCCCGTGAAGATGGAGGCGAGAGAAGGGAACTGGGGCATTCCTCCCCACTGATAATTGAGTGGGCCGCAAGCCCTTCGACCCAAGGGCATGCTCCTCCTGCGATTCCTCCGTTGCCAACCCGCCCTGGGTTAGGGAAATCTTTTGCAGCTCTTGAAGTAGAGCTCCTCCAGGGCTAGCCGGGTACCTCCCGGCCGCATTCCAATGCAGGGGACATGCTGATTCCCGGTGAGTTTGTACACTTGCTTGCTTATGACTGCTTGCCTTTTCTGATCTCCCTTACTTCTATAGGCTTCAATGCAATCTCCTCCTCCGATATCGACATCAGCGGGGGGTACTCGCCTCCCCCCTTATACGGACCACATCTCGGAATACCTGGGCAACCCGCAGGACGTTGAGGGGATGAAGAGGCGGGTGACATGGTTATTCCAGAAACAATCCCTGCTACTACAGGAGGTTTGCGATAGGGTGGACGAGGATAAGGCCGAGGCAGAGGAGCGGTTCGCGGTATTAGAGGGCATGAGGAGTCTAGCTGATGGTGATGGGACAACATCTCCCAAGGTGCACATTACGCGAGCGGAGGAACGACTCAGACACGCTACGAAGCAGGTCGACCTGGCTCAGCGGGAATTATTGGCGGTCCGCGAGTACTTCTATCCTCACGTGTCGCCACATTCCGGGATGCGAGGGCGGGGGTGGGGGTGGAAATGGATTCAGCACTGAGCCACCCGCCCCTTCCTTGCTATCAGTCTCCAGGCCCGGGTCGCACCTATATCTTGGATCAGCCCACGTGATAGGTCTATGAAATTTTATTCATCTTTTCTCAGGACATCGAACTATTCTTATTTATAACTGTTTGAGACTTCTCGCCCACTGATGGGCTTATGTTTGATGTATATTACTTTCATAGCTTGTTACTGCTTAGCTTTCTTTAGGCAAGTGTGGACGAGGTGCCCTTGCTTTCCTACCCTTTCCTTAGGCGGGCGCGAGGCTATTGGGCTTGCTTGACCCTCTACCGAACGTGAGCCAGCTCGACTCGCCTGCCTCTTCTCCGGACGCGAGTCAGCACGGCTCACCCGCCTCTTGGGTGGATGCAAGCAAGCGCAGCTCGCCTGCCTCTTGGGCAGATGCCAGTCAGCACAGCTCGCTGCAGAGTAGGGTCCTGGTGAGTTGGAGGGAACTATTGGCGGGCTCGAAAGCCGAAGTGTCAGGCATATCTTTGCTATCCGCACTTTTCCCGCCGACAGGACATTTTCCCGTCGATTCCTTTCCTATAAATAGGCCCTGATTCTCCTTCCTACCTACCACATTTAAGACTTTCGCTCCTTCTCTACTTCCTTCAACTTCCCGACCCACCCGCTCTTTGCGAGAACTACATCATCTCGCTCGGTGATCTGACTGCGAGATGGGCGGTGGTGGCGGTGATGCTGATGGGCGAAGCAAGTGCACCTGGACCTTCTCCGACCATTCCTTCTCCTGCTCTGCCATCACTAAAGACGAATTTCTTGACGCGATTGGCGAATTCATCTCGCCTGGCTTTGAGGCGAGGCGGCCTAGAGGGCAGGAGAATATTAATGATCTTTTCGTTGGGGAGCTTGTGAAGTACTTCGGAGTTATCCCCGGCCAGATGACTCCCAACTCGGTGGCCTCCGTGGTTGGGTTTATTTACTACCTGCGAGAGGAGCGGATCGAGTTCAGCCTTGCGGTCTTCCGCAAGCTGTTCTCCTTCAGGGTGAACAAAGATGACACTGCCTACTTCTCCAGCACGCATGTCAAGGTTTCGTGAGATGGTGAAAAAGAGCCATAATTGGCTCAAGAAGTTTGTCTTCATCAAAGGAGACTTCGGCAACATCCCTTTCTCGTCGGTTCAACTCAATGAGGCGAGCTACCGCCCCCTAGCCTGGGGGGCCATGAAGCCGAGCTGTGCGGGTTCTTCCATGGGAAGAACTTTGAAGTCGCGTTCCTCCGCAGGAACATAGATAGCCTCGCCCCCATCCCGCCCGAGGGAGGTAAGCTACTCGCACCTTCGTCTTTACTCAGCCCATTCTTTTTTCCTTTGCTATAACCCTCTTTCCGTAGGTGAGCGAGACATTTCCCTACACCCTCCTTACGAGAGTGCGTGAGCCGCCCCCGGCGAGCTTGCCCGTGCTGAGGTGGTGGCTACCGTGCATCGCGAAACCCTGGCCCTCGCTACTAAGAAGCGGGCAACCCGCGAACAACCTTTGCCGCCGCCACCGCCCAAGAAGCCGAAAACCGCGAGCGGTGCACCTATCGTAACCCAGGTGAAAGGCAAGGCTCCGACGTACCAGCCAACTGAAGATCCCACCCACCCGAGCGCCTCGACTGGTGGCTCTCCTGATGAGGCGGCCGACACCTCTATGTCACGAGGAGAGGAGCCTTCCACTAAGCCTATGCCAAAAGGGCACCATAACTTTAGCTTCGGCGAGCGGCTTTTGGATGAACTCGGCGTCCCCCTCCTTCAGTGGGACAAGGAGGCAAACTGAGCCTTCATCTCCACCATGCTGCTGAGTTGGTTAGAGAAGGAAACCATCAGTGGGGAGTCTTATGCCTTCTCGTTCGGCCTCTACGCGTGGGAAAACGCTTGGATCTTCAATGAGGAGGCCACGCGAGTTCTCATTCATGAGAGCGCGCGGGCCCAGCTCCGCGGCCTGGAGCTGACTCACATGGTGGACAGGCGGTGTACAAAGTTGGAACGGAACCCCCCCCCTCCGCTCAAAATGCTCGATGATGACAAGGAAGAGGCTCGCCGTCTTGCTCAAGAGGAAGCGGAGCACCAGAAGAAGCGGGCGGACGCGGCCGATGCTATCCTCGTCAAATACCTGGGGGGTGGTAAGTCCCATGACTTGCTCTAGTCACCTTAAGATTGCTTCGGCTTTTATAAAGCTCTTTTTATCTCTTCTCGTAGGATGCGGGGACGGCTATGCGCCCCGGTTTCCAGATCGCCACTCTCGAGAAGGAGAAGGAGGCACTACAGGCACGGGTGTGAGAACTCGAAGCCGCAGCTCCTCCTCCGCCCTCTAGTAGCAGCTGCCAATTCGCACATTATTCTGAGTTTGAGCTGGAGGAGATGATGCAAATGAATACTGCCAAGGCCGTGAAGTACACGTTCCAGACTCTGCAGTGGGCATGTCTCATTACGAGCGAAGGCGCGGGTCTTTCAGTGAGCGAGGTGGTACCAGAACTATTCCTTCTGGTACCGAAGCCAGGCGATAAGTCCTACCAACCTCTTTAGGAGGGCTCGCCGCCCGAGATCTCGCCTCGCTGAACCCCCATGCCGCACTTTAGTAACATGTACTTTTATTTCTGAAATGTAAATGCGGCCTGAGTCCCCTCTTTATAACCTTTTGTAATTAATAATATATGACTTTCTGAGTTAATATTGTTTGTGATATTGCTTCTTTTAAATGTTCATGCCTTTGTTTCTTTGCGCACTCGCGACCTAGCTCGACCATCCTGCTCGCTGCCTCCGGACCCATATTTCGTTGGTGAGATTGCACGTTCCTTAAGGACAACTTAGTAAACATGGGGATCTTAGGTAGCCGACCCGTGAGTGGAGACCCATCTCCCTTATCCAGAAACTCTCTACGCTGCTCGCGAGATAAAGGGGGTGAAGCGGCTTGACTCGCACCCGGGCCGCTCGGCTTCGCGCGAGCTGGGTCCCATGAGGTCGCAACATGGCATGAGTGCTCGCGACCTTGGTCGCTTTTCGAGCGCTGAGCAGTACTGTTAGGGACATCTATTTATCTTCCTTCAGTCAGCAGATAGGAGCCTGACGATGTGAGATGAGTGTCAATCGATCCTTTGCTTCGGTCGAGCATTGGGTGTCCCCACTAACCCATTCAGCTAGATGAAAGTCCTGTCAGTAGGAGTATCTTGGGACTAAACTCCAGGGTCATAACGATGTCCATCAAGGATCCCAACCCTGCCAGTTAGATGGAAGCCTGGCAGTGGGAGCATCTCGATACCTAACCCCAGAGCAAGGATAATGTCCATCGAGGATCCCGACCCTGCCAGCTAGATGGGAGCCTGACAGTGGCAGCATCTCGAGACCTTACCCCAAAGCAAACCACCGAGCGCTACCATCGACCCAATTAGCTAGGTGAGAGCCTGGCGGCGGGTGTTGAGCATCAACCAGAATTTTCCTTAGCCAACCATTGGGCGCTACCACTGGCGTAATCAGCTAGGTGGGAGCCTGATGGTGGGTGTTGAGCATCAACTGGACTTAACTCCAGGGTCATAACGACGTCTATCAAGGATCTCGGCCCTGCTAGCAAGATGGAAGCCTGACAGCGAGAGCATCTCGTGACCTAACCCCATAGCAAACCACTGGGCACTACCACCGGCCCAGTCAGCTAGGTGGGAGCCTGACGACAGGTGTTGAGCATCAACCAAACTTTTCCTTAGCCAACCACCGAGCGCTACCACCTGCCCAATCAGCTAGGTGGGATCTGACAGCGGGTGTTGAGCATCAACCGAACTTTTCCTTAGCCAACCACCAGGCGCTACCACCAGCCCAATCAACTAAGTAGGAGCCTGACGGCGGGTGTTGAGCATCAACCAGACTTAGCTCCAGGGTCATAATAATGTTTGTCGAGGATCTCGTCTCTGCTAGCTAGATGGAAGCCTGACAGCGGGAGCATCTCATAACCTAACCCCAGAGCAAGAAATGTCTCCACCGAGAACCCTGCCCTGCCAGCTAGGTGGGAGCCTGATAGCGGGAGAAAGCTCGGGACTTAAGGAAACTTCGACATGCCATGAATATCATTGCCAAGAAGAGATGAAAGGTCAAAGGGTTTCATTATTCAGCAAAGGAAAATACATACATGATTTATTGGTAGAAACATTTCAAGTCGTCACCATTCCAGGTGTGACTTGAGGCCTGCTCCTCCGGGACCTCTTCCATTGTCACCACTTGGATGTGTATCTCTTCCTCCTTCTCCCCTGTCTCCTCTGCTTCTCCCCCAGCCTCCTGTCTGCACTCCTCTTCCATCCTCCTCTCCATCTCCTCAGCTCCTCCCTGCCAAGAGATGGAGTTCACCGTAGTGACATAGCACTCCCTCGCCACCTTGGGGTCTCCCCGGGCCCTGACCTGGATGCCCTTAGCGTTGAACTACAAGCACTGGTGGAAAGATGAGGGCACGTAGCGGAAGGCACTAATGAGGGACTGTCCGAAGATAGCGTTGTAACTACTAGGCGTGTCCACGATGAAGAACCTGTAGTTTCTGGACTCCCCCAGGTAACATGGAGTCCTACTCCTCCTTCATCTCCCCCGAGAATTCGAAGAGAGGTCCATCCAAGGCCAGCACCCTCCTGGCTCCACCTTTATTGCGTCAAACACCTTCTTGAAGATAACGTTGACCGAACTCCCGTTATCGATGAGGATCCAGGAGACAGTAAAATTCTCGACCGCGATCTGGATGACCAATGCATCACAAAAGGGATCCTCATGATCCGGTATGTCCTTCCTAGAGAAGGTGTTTTTCTCCTCCGGGGGTGGGTCTAGATATGTGGAGGCAACGCTCCGGCGGTATATAGTATGGAGACTTGCCTTCCGGGCAGCCATAACTCCCACCCCTCGTGGATCACTCCGATCCCTCCTCGGGATCCAACATAATCTCGGTCCTCACACTTGTCCTTCTCTCCCCTGGGCAGAACTTACTCGATCCGCACCTCTTGGGGAGGTTGTTGTTGCTTCTCCCTGTTTTCCCTCATCTCGAGGAACTCCGGGCACGTGGTCGTAGCATGGCACTCCTCCCGGTGGAAGTCATAATATGGAAACTCCACCCTGACTCCCCGTCTTCTCCTCTGCTGACCTCTCCTCCTTTGGGCTATCACCATAGCCTAACGTTGATCGGGGAGAGGAGGACTTTGGCCCTGCCTCCAGCCCCAGGGGTTGAACTGAACTTGGCCCCCCTGGCAGTTGTCTCCTCTATGGAAACCTCTCTGCTGTCCTTAGACCTGCCATTCTTGCTGCCTCCAGCCGAGCCGATTGTTCGGCTCCTTGCAGCCCCACCTCGGCTGTTGTTGTTGTTTTTCCCTCTACTGGGGTTTAGCTCTCCTCACCTCCTGGCACCTTCTCCTCCTCTGTTCATGGCCCACCTGGCCAGCTTCCTCGCAAACTTGGGGTTCGATGCCTCCCTGTCGACCTCCCTTACCGCCCTCTCCATTAGCTCCTCATAGGAGTGAGGGGCACCCTCTTCAGCTCCATCCTAAAGAAGCCCTGTTGCATCCCTAAGATGAAGGCCATCATCAGGGATTGCCCTGGCATCTCCTAGACCTGGGTGACCTCTTCCTAGAACCAATCCACATAGCACCCCAAGGTCTCGATCACTCCCTTCTTGATGTGGAATAGGGACTCATACTCCTTCTTCCTCTTCTTGGAGGTGGTGAACCTTAACATGAACCCCCGACGTAGGTCCTCGAAGTAGTAGATAGAGCTGGCTGGCAACTGGTGGAACCAATCTCTTGCATTCTCCTTGAGGGTGATGGCAAAGAGTCTACATTTGAAGGCATCTGACATCTTCCTTATCAAAACCACATCCTCGAACCACTGGATGTATTGAACCGAATCATCCTTCCCGGTATAGTAGGACATCTACAGCTCCCGAAACCCCTCTGGAACTAGGGTGGATGAAACTAACTCACTGAAGGGGCTGCCTCCCCCTAATGGACGAGTCGGGGGTATCGCACACCCATCGAACTGAACCGGCCTCCACTTGCCGAGATGCGGAACAACACTCGCTCGCGAATATCTCGCCCACTCTCCTCCTCCACTGCCTCCTTCCCAGCTCGCCTAGCTGGGGAGTCCTTGCCTAGGGCTGGGTCAGCGACGACTGGAATGGCCGGCATCGAGCACTTGATGCGTGTGCCGAGTGCGAACTTGAGGAGGCTGATCACCTCGTTCCGGAAGTCCTTGAACATCCTTAGGGTGGTGAGAGGAGGATGGGGTGGCGAGTCGGCTCTGCCCGAACTTTATCCTTCTCCTCTAGTCATTGAGCTCGCAAAAGATTTTCGGTGATGATCACACTCCACACTCACCGCACCAAAATTTTGAAACTGAAGAATCAGTCTCTGTGGAGTCCGACCCTTGGGGAAGGGGTGATCGCAGACTTACTTCTCTCTCACAAGCTAAACAACCAAAGACTTAGCATAAGGGTCAGACCCAAGGCTCCAGCACCGAGGTCCCACCACACACCTGGAAGATCTTAGAGCGCTTCCCCTCCTTAGCCAAGTGATGAGCTAAGGATACCTCAGAAAGCGCAAGAAGACCAGGGCACAAGTAAACATGCCTTCCGAGGTACCCCTCTTGGGTCTACTTATAGTTCTCTGAAAACGGTCTGCAAATAGCATACCTCCTTTATTCTGAGGAGCTAAATGCAGACCTCTAAGGGCATACATGTAAATTTACCTCTAGATCCTACTAGGGAGTTGAGTGAAGAAGCGTCACTCAACGCCAGGGACTAGGGCGTTGAGTGGAGAAGCATCACTCAACGCCAAGTACTACGGTGTTGAGTTGAGAAGCATCACTCAATGCCAAGGACTACGACGTTGAATGGAGAAGCATTACTCAACGTCATGGACTAGGGCGTGGATTGGAGAAGCATCACTCAACGCCAACCCTGAGGGGCTATGACGTTTAGTGGAGAAGCATAACCCAACGCCAAGGACTATGACATTGAGTGGATAAGTAATTCAATGCCAGGGACTAGGGAATTGAGTGGAGAAGCATCACTCAACGCCAACCCTGAGGGGCTCTCGCTGACCAGGGCGCAAACCTTCCCGCAAGTCTTGTGCGGGATCCCTTCCGCCTAGTCCACTTGCCTGACCCGATTAGCTTAAATCCCACTCAAACCTGGGTCCCAGACCCTTAGATCCCACTAAACAAGTGTCGAGGAACAGAGGGCCAACTCGCCCTTCTATAGGGAGGATTCGGCCTGGCTCGCACAGCTGGCCTCCTATCTCTAGGCGAGCGCAAGTTGGGATGTCATGGCTCACCTGCCCTATACGGAGGCGAGCCGGCTGTTGGAGCTAGTGGAGATCGGGCGGACTTGTGTCTAACCGTAGTGGTCTACTGTTCTTAGCGACCTGGCGGTTTGGTCCAGCGGTTTGGTGTTGAACCTCATGTTGCGGTCAGGAGCAGCAGCAACTGCTTGAAGGAAGCCGCAGCGGTCTGAAGGAAGCCACAACGGTCTAGCAGTAAGCCGCAATAGTGGGATATTGGTTAGCCGTAGTAGTCTGGATGAAGCCGCAGCAGTCTGGCAGAGAGCTGTCGCAGTAGTCTGGATGAAGTCGTAGTGGTCTGGTTGAAGCCGCAGCGGTCTGGTTGAAGCCGCATCGGTCTAGTTGAAGCCGCAGCAACAGACAGGTGGTTAACCGCAACTGCGGTCTGCCACCAGACCGCAGTTGCAGTCCTATAGCTTACAACATCTGCGGTCTGGTGGGTAGCCGCAACTGTGGTCTGGTGTCAACCCGTAGATGCAGTATGGCGGCCTGTGTCAGCGGTCTTCCCTGGAGCAGATAAGAGACTTTGTTAGTTGCCGCTTGTTATTTTATTATTTGTTGTATAGTGGGCGGTTTGACCGTGTCAAACTGCGTAGGCCGCCCTACTTATATTTAGTCCCACATCGGTTGTTGTATTCTCTCATCTCCCCCGATTTCTATAAATAAGGGGGCATACCTATGTAATGATTTCCTTTTTGGAGTAATAAAGTTTGCCTTTATTTAGCTCTTTGTCTATTTTTCACTTTGTATCAGAGCTCTCGATCCTTTGCTCCATTTCACGTGGTTTTTAGTCTGTCAGCGCGGCTTCTCTTCTGTTTGCGCGGCGTTCATTCTGTCCGCTCGGTTTCCCTCCCTGCGCTCCCTTGCTTCTCTTTCTGGTCATGTGGTTTCCTTGAACGCGTGCTTCCTTTGCTTCTTTCTTCTCACTGTGATTTCTCTAACCGCTTCGAGTTCCGCATTCTGGTCGTGGCTTCTTTTTCTTGTCGCTGGCGTGTTGTCACCTTGACCGTACTGTCTTTTTTCTTCTCGTTGATTGTCTGTCCGAGCATCTTCTCTTCCCTTTTGCGGACTCCACATTTTGTTCGTGGCATTTTTCTTGTTGCTGGTGTGTTGACACCGAGACTGTGCGGTCTCTGCTCCTATTCACACAGCTTGTTGCGATGTTTGTCCGTGCGGGTTGTCCTGTGAAACCGTGCGGTTTATTTCTATTTTTATGGACACTCCTTCCTCTTTTACTCTCTTTATTCCCTCTTCTTTTTCTACTTCTTCTTTCTCTGCTTCTGGTAGTTTGCCGACTGTTTCGAAGCTTTCAGGTCCAAATTATCGTGACTGGAGTATCTCTTTTGTTTTTCTCTTGCGTTCTCAGTGCAAATGTCATCATTTGACTGATGACCCTCCTCCTACTGGATCTGTTTATTTTGATGATTGGGATGCTTCTGATGCGTTGTTCCAGACTTGGTTGGCCAATAGTTTATCTGACGAGTGCCTTCCTATCATTCAGCATGATCTGACGGTCAAGGTTGCCTGGAATCATCTTGCCGTCTTGTATTCCAAGGGAGCCCAAACTTCCTTGATATATACTATGTATGCTGACCTTTTTACTCGACCAGTAATGACTCCTGCTTCTGCCTATCAGGAGGTTCAGACTTTTGGTACTGAACTTCTTTAACACTGCCCTTTTTCTGTGGATCTGGCCAAGCAACACCGGCATTTTAAGGAACTTCTGGTTGTTTGTTATTTACTTTGCCTGTCGGATTCCTATGATATGATTCGTCAACAAATTCTTGGAGAGGTAAATACTCCGACTCTTGATGCTACTACTGCTCGGATATTTGATGTTACCACTCTTCTTCAACATCCTTTGTTATCCTCTCCATCTCCGTCTTCTAATCTTGTGGCTCATCCAGCTCATCATGATATCTCTACTAGCCATGGTGGCCATGGTGGCCGAATTGGTGGTCGAGGTGGTGTACATGGTTCTTCCAAGCTTCTTTGCTCTCATTATGGCCGGCTTGGTCACTTGGTTGACCGGTGTTGGACAAAGTATCCTCATCTTCATCCAACATCTGTTGATTCCTCCAAGCCATCCACGTCTTCTCTTGTTACTTCTAGAACTGCTCAGTTGGCTACTACGGGTAGGTGGCTTATTGATTCTGGTGCCAAAAATCATATGACCGGCAATTCTCTCCTTTTCTCTTCTCTTAACAAGAGCAACCGGTAACCTCCAGTGATTATTGCGGATGGTTCTCCTTCTCCGGTTTGTGGTACTGACATGGTGCATATCACTCACTCTCTTCCTCTATAGGACACCCATTATGTCCTGAATTTTCCAAGCAATCTTCTTTCAGTTATTGCTCTTTGTAAACAGTTGCATTGTGAAGCTATTTTTACTGCTTCTACTTGTGCTTTTCAGATTCCTAATTCCAAGGAGGTGATTGCTACTGGGACTGAGAGCGGCGGCTTATTTTACCTTGATACTGCTTCTGCTTTTTCTGCCTCTTCTCTGCTTCAGTGGCATCTTCATCTTGGACATCCTCCTCCTCAGATTCTTTATCAGCTTTTCCCAGATTTACCTCGCAGCGATTCTACTCTGTAGTGTAAAGCTTGTCAGTTTGGCAAGCATCACCGATCATCTTTTCCTGCTAAGCAAGGCCACAGTTCCTCTCATCCTTTTGATTTAGTTCATTCTGATGTTTGGGGTCCTGCTCTCCTTTAAACTATTGGTAGGGGTAGTTTATATTTTATTATATTCATTGATGATTTTTCCAGGTGTACATGGTTATATTTGCTCCACAAATGATCTGAGATTTTCTCTATTTTTTCTGCCTTTTATAATGAAATACGTACACAATTTGATACCCCTATTAAAATTATTCGTACTGATAATGCTAAGGAATGCCTTAGTCATCAGTTTACTTTGTTTTGTTTGGATCATGGCGTGGTCCATCAAACTACTTGCACTTATACTTTGCAATATAATGGTGTTGCTAAACGTAAGAATCGTCATCTTTTAGATGTGGCTCGTAGTCTTCTTACTCATATGCATGTTCCCCGGTCCTATTAGGGTTGTGCAGTTCTTCTTTCCTATTTTCTCATTAATCAAGTTTCATCTTCGGTTCTCCATGGCAAAACTCTCTTTTCTATTCTCTATCATGATGGGACACCCTTTCCGTTACCTCTTCGTGTCTTTGGTTGCATAGCGTTTGTTCACACTCCTGCTTCTGGATGTGACAAACTTTCTCCTCATTCTGTGAAGTGCATCTTTTGGGGCTATTATCTGACACAGAAAGGGTATCGTTGTTTTGATCCTGTTCTTCGAAAATAGTATGTGTCGGTTGATGTTACTTTCTTTGAGAATGCTCCCTTCTTTTCTTCTCCCTCTCTTCCTTCTGCTTCTAATAGTTCTTCTCCTTCTCCCGTTGTTTCAGCACCGCTTCTGGAGCCAGCCTTGCTTTCTTCTTCTCCTATTTCTGATTCTTCTTCTAACTCCTCTACTGTCCCTGCTTCTTCTCCAGAGCCGCTACAACCACTTCCCAGGCCAGTAGTCTCCTCTTTGGATGGGGCTGATACTGTAGACAGGTCAGATCTCGATCTTTTGATTGCTCTTCGGAAAGGTGTTCACTCCTGCACCCAACATCCTGTTCAGGTTGTGGTCTCTTATGCTCAACTCTCTCCTTCATCTAGGAGCTTTGCTCTAGCCCTCTCGGCTAATGTTGTTCCTGCTTTGTATCAAGATGCTCTTGTTATCCCTCATTGGAAAGCTGCTATGGATGAAGAGGTGCATACTCTTACTGAACGGGGTACTTGGACTCTTATTCCTACGCCTCCCGGTGATCACGTGGTTGGTTGTCGCTGGGTATTTGTTATTAAGTTTATACCTGATGGATCTATTGATCGTTATAAGGCCTGGCTTGTTTCCAAAGGTTTTACGCAGACTTATGGAGTGGATTTCTTTGACACTTTCTCTCCTGTGGCAAGGATTACTACAATTCGTGTCCTTTTTTTGGTGGCCATCAACAGAGACTGGGAAATGTCTTAGCTGGATGTGAAGAATTCCTTTCTTTATGGTGATTTACAGGAAAATGTCTATATGGAGCAACCTCCTGGGTATGTTGCTCAGGGGGGAGTCTCAGTAAACTGCGAAAAGCAATCTACGGCCTTAAGCAAAGTCCTAGGGCCTGGTTTGAAAAGTTCAATGAGGTCATTTTGTTGGTTGGGTTTGCTAGAAGTGTTGCAGATCACTCATTATTCATTCGCAAGACATCAGCTGGTCTTATTATCCTTGCTGTTTATGTGGATGATATTCTTCTCATTGGGGATGATAGAGAAGGTGTGGAAATGACCAAAAAGCATCTCCTTAAGCATTTTGTTACTAAAGATACGGGATCTCCGAAGTATTTCCTGATCATTGAGATATCCAGGAAACTAGGGTCTGTTATTCTTTCACAGAGAAAGTATGCCTTGGACCTTTTGAAAGAGACAGGTCTTCTTTAAGCTAAACCGGCTCGTTCTTCGATGTCAGTTGGAGATGACAAGTGTTGGAGTGAGGACTCATCTCTTCTTGAGGATGTCACCAGGTACAGATGGCTTGTGGGGAAACTCATTTATCTGACAGTCACAAGACCGGGTATTTTCTATGTTGTTGGAAGAGTGAGTCCGTTTATGCAAGCTACTAAGGAGTGTCATCTACAGTCGGCAATGAAGATTCTAGAGTATGTGAAAGGCGCTCTAAAAAGGACTTCTATTTTAGAAAAGGGGACATTTGAAGGTTGAGGCATATTCTGATGCATGTTATGCAGATGATAAGGAAGATAGGAAGTCCACGTCTGGGTTTTGTACCTTTGTTGGCGGGAATTTGGTCAGCTGGAAGAGCAAGAAACAAGTTGTTGTCTCCAGGTCAAGCGCAGAAGTTGAGTATAGGAGCATGGCTCAAACTACTTACGAGTTGAAGTGATTACAGACACTTATGTTTTATTTTGGAGAGATTTATGATCATCCTCTGCCAATATTCTGTGATAACAAGGCATCCATATATATTTCGAGGAATCCTGTCTTCCACGAGAGAACGAAGCATATCGAGGTTGATTACCACTTCATTAGAGAGGAGATTTCGAAGAATCAGATATGCACACCATTTGTTACTTCAGAGAGAGTACTGACTGATTTCTTCACTAAGTCAGTTACTCCTTTCAAGAAGGTTTATAGCAAGCTGGGCATGGTAGATATATATGCTCCAGCTTGAAGGAGAGTGTTTGAGCTAGTGGAGACCGAGCGAACTTGTGTCTAACCGCAACGGTATACTGGTCTTAGCGACCTAGCGGTTTGGTCCAACAGTTTGGTGGTGAACCTCAGGTTGCGGTCAGGATCAGCAGCATCGGTCTGAAGGAAGCTGTATCGGTCTAGCAATAAGCCGCAGTAGTGGGATATCGGTTAGACGCAGCGGTCTGGATGAATACGCAGTAGTCTGGCAGAGAGCCTCCGTAGTATTTTGGATGAAGCCGCAGTGGTCTGATTAAAGCTGCAGCGGTCTGGTTGAAGCCGCAGCATTCTGGTTGAAGCCACATCAGCGGACAGGTGGTTAACTGCAATTGCGGTCGGGTGGCAACCCATAGTTGTAGTCTGATAGCTTGCAGCAACTGCGGTCGGGTGGGTAGCTGTAATTGCGGTCTGGTGGCAACCCGCAGTTGCGGTATGGCGGCCTGTGTCAGCGGTCTTCCCTGGAGTAGATTGGCGACTTTGCTAGTCTTCGCTTGTTGTTTTATTATTTGTTGTATAGTGGGCGGTTTGACCATGTTAAACCGTATAGGCCGTCTGGCTTGTATTTAGTCTCACATCGATTGTTGTATTTTCTCATCTCCCCCATTTCTATAAATAAGGGGGCATGCCTATGTAATGATTACTTTTTTGGAGTAATAAAGTTTGCCTTTATTTAGCTCTTTGTCCATTTTTCACTCCGACGATGAGGTAACCTAGGCAGGCGCAAACTTGATGTGCTGGCTCGCAAGGCTTGCTCGCCTAGCCTTAGCGAGAGCGAGTCGGCAATCTGGGTCCACTCGACCATTGCATTGAAGCGGGTCGGTCATCCTGGTTTGCTCGTTTAGGTTTGTGGACCCACTCAACGAACACGGGATTATACAAAAACTAGTAGGGCAATCCTCAATAAGGTCCTTCCAATGAAAGGCTCGTCGGTGGAATGTCCAAGAAGCTCACCAAAGTTATCTTACATTTTCAATGCTTAAGTACACAAATAACAAGTAACACTTTCAATATAATTGGATGTTGCACTACTCATCTTACAGATTATTCGAATCTCCATAAAGGAGACTCCGACATTTACTTTACAGAGTGTTCGGATCTTCGCAAAGGAGACTTCGGCCTTTACTTTACAGAGTGTTTGGATCTCCTCAAAAGAGACTCCGGCCTTTACTTTACAGAGTGTTCGGATCTCCGCAAAGGAGAGTCCTGCCTTTACTTTACAGAGTGTTCAGATATCCACAAAGGTGACTTCAGCCTTTACTTTACAGAGTGTTCGGATCGTCGCAAATGATACTCCAGTCTTTATTTATAGAGTGTTCAGATCTTCGCAAAGGAGACTCAGGTCTTTACTTTACAGAGTGTTCAGACCTTTGAAAAGGAGAATCTGGCCTTTACTTTACAGAGTGTTCGGATCTCCGTAAATGAGATTCTGGCGTTTACTTTACAGAGTGTTCGGATACCCCAAAAGGAGACTTCGGCCTCTCCAGTTTGAAGGCCTACCCTTCATCATCTCTTAAGACTACTTCCCTGAGACCTCCCACTACCGACGATCAAAGGTCTGCCCTTCTCTTTGTAGTAGGTCGCGACATCGCCAGGGCTTGCCACCCTCGCACTCGCCAACAATTTGTAGGTCTGTCGTTCATCATCTCTCCGGGACCATGTCCCTGCAGCCTCTCACTGTTGATGATCAAAGGCCTGCCCTTCTCTCCGAAGTAGGTCGTGGCACCGCCAGGGACTGCCCCCTCGCGGTCGCCTAGGTTCGAAGGTCCGCGCTTCATCAACACACATTCAATGATATCCCTCAGCCTGGTGAACCCAACTCCACTCTACTTAGTTAGAAGTGTTTGCCCTTTGCCCTAGTAGTGGGTCAAGAAATCATTTGGGTCTCGTCCTTTAATAGTCAGTCTCAAAGGAGTACCACAAAGTTGCCCAAATATGATGGATCCAACATTACAAATTTCATAAGAAAAGTGCAAAACAACAAAGGGCCAAGCCCCAACCCTAAACTCCGAAGGAATGTGCCGGAGAATCACAGAAGGCAAAGTGATAAACAAAAGCATAAAGCCAAAAATGAACTACAAAGAGAAGCATAAGATCGCAAGCTAACACACAACAAAAGTACAAGAATGTCACCAAGGCAATAGGTATACAAGACAATACTAAAAACAACAAACTATGGAGCCTTCTCCTCCTCACCAACATCAAGCTTAGCGCACTCATCCTCAGAAAGGTCATCAAAACCCGGATAATCAATGACACACTCATTCTTACAGAATACCATCCGCCCTTTGCCCAGGACCACAATGTTTTCTTGACCTTGCCCACCAACCACCAATGTCTTAGAAGCAGAACTAGTTTTCTTACACGGAGCGATGGTTCCAACACCGCTAAAGCTCAACCATCACCGCGAGCAAATACTTAAAGCTAGAACTATAAACAAACAATCAAGCAATGCTCGAATAGATACCAAAGCTCAGTAAATAAAGTACGACAATACTACATAACACGGTGTGCAAAGGATCAATTAGGGCAGAGCAATACCTCATCCACATCAACATCATAGCCCCACACTCATCCTTGGAAGGATCTCCAATGCCAGATTCGTTTACGCTGCAACAATGCTTACGTCCATATAAATCTTCACCCTCAATCTTGCAGGTATCTTATACCATTTTGCACACATTCTACCTTACACGCACAATGCACAATATATATTGCGCGCACATCGCGCCTGGCGCGCATAACGCACATCACGCCTCGTGCGTGCATAGCGCACATCGCGCCTCGCACGCGCATAGCACACATTGCAACTTCCACACATGGAGCACACCTCACTCTGCACAGACGTTATGAAAACTTCACGGCTACACACGTATAGCAACTCTTCCGCACTGATCACCTCTACCATGATCATCGCAAGTTATCACATGCACGACTTAGGGAAAACTCCCATCCCTCCATTCACTTAAACTCTGAGCTGCAGGGACTTGGAGGGTAAATGATGGGATCCTCCAAGCCAGTTTGACCGAACACATAAAACTGCACGCAGCCGCCACCATCATGGAAACCACCGTCATCACCACTATCATGTAACCGCCAGTATAGTCTCTGCCATCGTCATCGAGGGGAAGCCGCCTTGTCTATGACACGAGACCACCCTGCCTGGGCGGGCCTATGACGGCCCATGGCAGGATACTGCCATGCTTCCTGAGACGGGCGACATTTAGCCACCCATGCTGCCTGAGACGGGCGACATTATGGCAGGCGACTGCCATGCTGCCTGAGACGGGCGACATTTCGCACATGTCTTTCTACAAATCCCCAACCATAAATTTCAAAATACACTAGAAAACGTAGGATTTCACCTCATAGAAAGCTTAGAGTCCCCATGGAAATTTCAATTAGAGATTGTCCTGAAAAACACTAATTGACAACACCAACAAGCCTCCAATTGACCTCAGATTCTAGCAATAAAGGAGGAGAAGTAAGAGGGATGAAGATTTTGTGAGAGGAAGGTAAGAACGAGAGGCAAAATGCCCTTAATTATTTTAGTTTTTTTAGAAAGTTCTGTGTCCTCTTTCCCACAATAAGATATATATATATATATATATATATATATATATATATATATATATATATATATATATATATATATATATATATATATATATATATATATGTGTATATTAATCATAGAAGATGGTTATATACTAATTTATACATGTGATTTTACCTTACATTATGTCTTTTTTCTAAAGATTTTTGGGAGTATATACAACAAAATAAAAACAAACAATAAAACTCAATGTTTGATTATGTCAAGATATTACTCATCAGAGTAAAATGAAATTTACGTTAAAATAAATATGTTTTATCTAATTTATTAATACTTATATTCTAGTTAAGCGCGCAGCATGGGAACTTCCCATGAGGTCATCCATCCTGAAACTACTCTCATCCGAGCATGCATAACTATAGAGTTTTTTCACTTCCCATCAAAGGGAGGATGCGGTATACAATAACCTGCTGTGGTCGAATGGGCATGGAGAGGGTTGGGGTGGCATAGGTTGCCACCCATGATGAGGGTATGGAATGAAATCAATGCTATTACGCCAGGCTGTTTAGGGTCCTCACATAAAAGTGCAATTTTATGTAAGGACCCTGACCAGCCTGGCGCACCAGTGCTGTTTTCATCTCAGGTCCCCATCATGGGCTACAACCCATGCCACCCCCGCCCCTCTCTGCACTTATTCAGCCACGGTGGGTTGTTGGAGATCAAAACCACCCTTTGATGAGAAGTGATCCAGTCAAGCACGCAACATGGGAACTTCTTAGGAGGTCACCCATCTCGGAACTACTTTAATTCGAGCACACCTAACAATAGAGTTTTTCGCTTCTCATCACCAATTGAGTTGTGGTCCATGATGGGGACCTGGGATGAAATCAGTGTTGGTGCGCTAGGCTAGTCAGGGTTCTCACAAATCATGAGATAGACCATGAGTCTGACTTGAGAGTACGGACCTATAAGAGGTTCAATGAACTTGAGTAGTGTGTACACTTAGTTTTAGTTTAGGTGCTTTGTATGCATCATGCTTGCATTTTGGGCCATAGTTAGTTCATGAGTTTGTAAACTTTATGACTTGGGTGCTCAATGAAAGAGTGAATAGTTATGACTTAAGCATCTGAGAATTCTCTAGAGGGGGTGAGTTGAGATTTTAAATTATTTTCTAAACCTATTGATTAAACTTAGATAATTTTAGGTTAACATCCACAGATTAACAGACAGAGAATATAAGCATAGAAAAAGTAAAATCATACAAGCAATATAGATAAGCAAATCACAGCATAGAAAAACACCAAAACTATTGTTGTTCTCCAAAATCTATGCGCATCCACTCTTCTACCACTTTGGTAAGAAATACACTATCATAGTGCCCGAGTATTTTGATAAGGAGACTCTCAAAACCAGGGACTGAGTTTTTTGATAAGGAGACTCTCAGAATAAATACACTAGATCTTTGATAATGAGATCTTGAAATAGGGACTAAGTCACTTGTTAAGAAGTCTCTCAGTATCAAGATTGAATCCTTTGAAGAGAGATTTTCAAAACTTTTTTCTCACTTACAGGATGAGGAGTAAAAGAGAAGAAAAATAACAGTCTCCTAGTATAAGTCCACTTTCAGCAGATTTTTAAGGACTTTTCAGGCACTAAGTGTTATGGATATTCTTGATAGATAAACCCATAATGAGAAAAAGATGCAAGGGTTATAAGTGTTAAGATCCACATCTTTCAAACTATTCTCTTTATCTATTATTGTAGCAGCAGTAAAGATGAAGAAGTAGAGGAGAAAGCTGATGTAGTCGACAATCAGATTGTTTTTCTATGTTGTATATTCTTTCTGTGTGTCTATGTGCATTTTTCTATTTGAAAAGTTGATATATCAAAACTCTAGAGAAGTTTAAAAGTATTCCCCTTAGAAGATTGTTATCAAAAGGAATAGAATATAATCTTTTTATTTCTGACTTCATAAATCGTGTGAAGCTCTTCAAAATTCTTCATTATATTCTCTTGAAAATTCTATTACAAATCTTTCCTTTAATCTTCTCTCTAAGATTCAAATAACTTTCATAGTTATTCTTTTCTCATAAATCTGATTGAAAGTCCTCTTAAATTTCCTTTCTAAACATTTGTATTGAAGCTACTTCGACTTCTTTGCGTCAAAATATGCTTTAGAATAAGAATATGTCAACTTAACTTAGTACTCAACGTTATGTCGACATCCTATTGATGTATGCATTAAAGTCTGTCTTAAGGTGTCGTGAACTTCACTTTAGAGGATGCATCGACATCTAATCAGAGTCATGTTGACTTTTAATCACTATTGAGTCGACTTCTAGTCGGCGCATATTTGTCTTTGATGAATTTCTTCCTATTTTAATATTGTCTTTCTTACACCCTTGACTCAACTGACATCCTAGGACTTCTATGATCAAATTACCATCTTTATACAACATGTGTAATTATTCTATGGTGTAAAATAACTTATGCATAATTTGTTAAGTTAAATCAATAAGGGTTTTCCCAACACTCAACATTATGGTGTGGTTGTCCGGATAGGTAAAAGCCCAGGTGCATTTACAGGATTTTGTGGAACCTATACTGCAAGTTCCATGAGAGCTCTAGGTTTGGCTCAAGTCTAACATTTGACTTTGTTGGAACACCCTATTACTATTTGGACCAGGATGACTATACTTCTATAGGGATTTTGGTTTGTGACCTCCTTGTTGATTATAAAGGTCACATAGGCTAGGTAGAATAATCCTCAGCTCGACGCAGAGTCGACCTCAGCTCGACGCAGAGTCGACCTCAGCTCGACGCAGAGTTGACCTCAGCTCGACGCAGAGTCGACCTCAGCTCGACGTAGAGTCGACCTCCGCTCGACGTTCCGTCGAACCCAGTTCTACTTACAGAAAACACTCTCTGGCCGACGTGTGTCGTGCTCAGATCGACGTTTTATTGTGAGCTCGACGCTTTTCAGACCTCCGTCAGTTTTGGATAGGAATTCAAATTCCCTCTGTCAGACAATTAATGCTGAAGATTTATTGGCCGTTACAGCATATCTGGTGCATGGCTCAAGGAATTTTCTAAGGAATGTCTGCCTGTCATTTCCTTTGAGGCATGGACATTTAAGGAAAGAAATTAATGCTGACTTCCAACGGCTATCAAAGAAAAGGAAGGAGAAGACCCAGATATATAAAAAATTTTTCTTGGATATACAGAATATATAGAAGAACATACACAGGACTTCAGCTTCTCTCTCTGTGTGATATTGTTTTGAAAGCTTACTCACAGGAATTCTGATTGCTTCAGACACAACCCTCCAACCTTCTTGGATCATCTCTTGCTGGAGCAAATCAGATCTTTTGAAGACCTGTCACCCTTGTGCAGAGCTCTCCTTCCTGAACCTCTTCTTGATCTCAGGGGGAGCTTTGACAACAACTACAGATCCACTTTTGCTTCTCTCTGCTTGTTGATAGAGAAGACAACATCATTCTTTTTCTTTTTCTTTCTGTACAGGGTTTTAACTCCCTTCAAAAGTTACTTTTGGTTTTGCTGAAACCTGGTCAAAATCAGCTTCTTTGGTTTGTGAGAACCTGGTCAAAAACTCTCTGGTGCTCAAGACACCTGATCAACTCATCTTGAAGTGGATTCCTATCAAGGGTGATAGAAGAGTGGATGTACCCAGATTTGGGGAACCACTATAGCTCCTTGTGTCGTCTGGATTGCTTGTCTCTTTGTGTTTTGTTTTGTGCTGTGAATTTCCTTTTACTCTGATTATGTGCTATAGCACCATACACTAAGTAAATACAAATTTTCTCTGCACACAAGTTTTTATTTGCAAAATTATTTTAAATAACTCTATTCACCCCCCTCTAGAGTTAGGATTGATCTTATCCTGCACTTTCAATTGGTATCAGAGGCAGGTTGATCATTCATACAGGCTAACACCTGGATCAAAAGATCCCTGATAAGATCATTTCTCTCAAAGGGTTATTTTCCTTAGTTTTACTTATCCTTAAAACTCATGGCACAAAACAAGGACTTTGCTAGTACCAGACCTCCTATGTGCAATCTATCCAAGTTTGCACTATGGAAGGCAAGGATTAGACTTTACATGAACTCTTTTGATGAAGACATTTTTAATTCTGTGTTGACAGATTGTCCAAGACCTCCCACAGGAACAAGTACATCAGCTGTTCCTCCTCCTTCAGGGACTGATGCTGACATAAAGAAGTGGAAGGCAGCAGATGCTAAAGCCATGAACATCTTGGCTCAAACCATGTCAGATGACATTTTCCAGAAAGTAGCTGATTGCAATACTGCTAAAGAGATCTGGGAAAAACTTTCAGAAATTGTATCAGGTTCTGCAGATGAAAGAAAGGATAGGAGATCCTACCTCATCACCCAGTATGAGAACTTCAAAAAGGCAGAGTCTGAGTCAGTTGCTGACATGTACAACAGACTGAGCCTAATCATCAGTGAGCTTAGATCACTAGAGAAGGACATATCTCTCACTGAGATAAATGACAAGATACTGACTTGTTTCCCTAGCTCTTGGGACTCAAGAATCTGGTCAATTAAAGATGGAAGAAATGTCTGTGAGTTATCCACAGAAGCCCTTCTAGGAAAGCTCAAGAGTTATGAGCAATTCATTAAGAAGAGAGAAGAAGAGCAGAAGACATCCACAACAACAGAAAAGGTTGAGAAAACCATTGCCTTCAAAGCACAGGAAGAAGAACCTAAAGAAAAGGTGTTGGGAAATGAAGAGCTTATGAGCCTACTGGTCAAAAGATTCAATAAGCTGAATAAAAAGAACTTCAGAAGATGGTCATCCAAAGACAAAGACAAGCCAAGGTATGACAGATCTAATAATAAAGACATTATCTGCTTTGGCTGCAGGAAACCAGGACACATCTTCCCAAACTGTCCAGAAAATCAAGACAAGGATAGAAGGGACAAGAAGGAAAGAAAGGATAAAAGGAAGGATAAGGAGTCAAGAAAATACCATGACAAGCCTTCCTCCAGCAACAGCAAGCACACCAGAAAAGGATTTGTGGCTGAATCCTGGAGTGACTCTGATGAGTCTGATTCATCATCCAGTTCTAGTGATGATGAGGATGATGCAGAAGAAAAAGGATTCTGTATGATGGCCATCAGTGCATCTCAAAAGAACACTGATTCAAGGCCTGATGCTGACTACCCATCTGATCAGGAACTTACTGAGGATCAGGTAATAGATTCATTTGACTTTACTTCTGATGATTTCAAATCTGAGTTTAAATCTATGTGCATTGACTTGATTGAGTCTCAAAAGTTGATTAAAACTCTAAGTGAACAATTAATTGAATGCAAATCCATTAACTCAGATAATCTCAGACTCTTAGAAGAGTTGAAGCAGTGTGGGGAGGAGATAGCCTCACTGAAAAGTGAGCTATCTAAGGCCAAACAATTTGAAGAAACCCTTAATGGGAGAAGTATCAAATTGATGGACATCACAAGTACAGTGAACTCAAGATTGAATGGTTCACTGGGCTTGGGTGCTTCATCCAGCCAACCCATAGTGCTGACAACTCCAATCAAATTTACCAGTGAGAAAGGTAAAGGAGTCTTAATAGTGGCTAGGAAGAATGCTGACTTAACCCAGGAAACTGGACAAGAAGCGTCGAACGAAGCTCGACGGACGTCGAACAGAGCTCGACGTAATCGCAAGAAAACGTCGAACTCAGGTCGACGTCTTCTACCCTCTGAACAAAGCAAGCCTTCGCCGTCGAATGGAGCTCGACGCACTCACCAGAGTCCGTCGACCGAAGCTCGACGTGCGTCGAGCCAAGCTCAGAGCAAAAATCAGTTCTCAGGGGTTAACTCAAGATTTAATTCCAGCTCCACATCTCATCACTTTAACCCTTATGCTGAATGGATAATACCTCCTAGGAGATATCATCCTGTAGGCTATAAGAGTCAACCTGAGATGTCTTTTATTTCAGAATTTAAAGGATATCAAAAAAGGCCCAAGGTAAACTGGGTCAAAAACAATTGATTTGTTGTATGTGCAGATAAAGACCTATCCAATTGAGAACCAGTAGTGGTACTTGGATAGTGGGTGCTCAAAGCACATGACTGGCAACAAGGAGAACCTTGTGTCCTTCAAAGCCAAACATGGACCCAAAGTAATCTTTGGAGATTCAAATTTTGGACAAACAAAAGGCTATGGCCAAGTCAAGATAGGGTCAATCACATTTAAGAAAGTGGCCTATGTGGAAGGACTAAAGCACAACTTAATCAGCATCAGCCAGCTATGTGATGCTGGTTATCAGGTTTGGTTTACCAACTCAGCATGCAATATTGCATTAAATAACAACATTGTCTTAATTGGTAATAGACAAGATAACATATATCTAGTTGATTTCAATTCATCTAAAGTAGATATTTGCTTATTTAACTCCCTTAGCAAACCCAATGAACTTTGGCATAAAAGACTAGGACATGTGAACCTTAGAACCATTGCTAAGTTATCCCAAGACAACCTTGTTAGAGGACTACCTTCTGGTCCCTACAAGAAGGAAGGACTTTGCAAGGCCTGTCAGTTAGGCAAGCAAACTAAAAACAGCTTTAAGTCACTTAATAAGAGTGACTCACCTAGAATCTTGTACTTATTGCACATGGACCTTTTTGGACCAATTAATGTACAAAGCCTAGGAGGGAAATCCTATGCTTTAGTAGTTGTAGATGACTTCTCAAGATTCACTTGGGTGTTCTTTCTGAGGAAGAAGTCTGATAACTTCAAGATTTTGACAGATTTTCTCAAAGGCATACAGATTGAGTTCAATACTCACATTGCCCTGATCAGAAGTGATCATGGGACAGAGTTTGATTCTCTTCTCATGCTAGAGCTCTGTCAGAAGGAAGGTATCAGGCACACCTTCTCAGCTCCAAGAACTCCTCAACAAAATGGGGTAGTTGAAAGGAAAAACAGAACCCTTATTGAATCTGCCACAACATTGTTGACAGATGCTCACCTCCCTCTAACCTTTTGGGCAGAGGCAGTGAACACCTCCAACTATGTTTTGAATAGAAGCCTGATACATAAACTAAAGGGTAAGACTCCCTATGAGTTACTCAAAGGGAAGAAACCTAAAGTGAATTATTTCAAAATCTTTGGTTGCATTTGCTTTATTCACAATAATGACAAGAAATACCTAGCTAAATTTGAAGCCAAAGCTGATGAAGGAGTGTTTCTGGGATACTCCATGACTAGCAAGGCTTATAGGGTTTTTAACAAGTGCTCAAATAAAATTGAAGAATCCATGCATGTTACATTTGATGAAACTAACATGTCTTATAAGGAGAAGGAGACTTCTACCATAAGCAATGTGCAGGAACATTCAATTTCAGAAAATCTGAAGCAGCTTACCATCACAAACAAAGGGTCATTACCTTCACCAATTCAGCAAGACACTGAACTCAGTGACAATGAAGAGGAATTTCAGGTTCTGGAAAGTTCAAAAGGCCAACAAATTGAAGAACCAGTTGTTGTTCCACAAGAGGAAACAACAACACAGGTTGGTGCATCATCAACACCCCTTGTTGATCTTGCAACAACAAGAGATCACCCAATCTCACAAGTAATTGGAGATATCTCAGTGGGTGTGCAAACAAGGAATCAAGTTAATCAAAATATTATGCACACCTGCTTCCTCTCTCAAATTGAGCCTCAAACCATACAAGATGCAGAGCAAGATCCAAACTGGATCATTGCAATGCAGGAAGAGTTGAATCAATTTGAAAGGAATAAAGTTTGGGAATTAGTACCAAGACCAAGGAACCAGCAAATTGTTGGAACCAAATGGGTATTCAGAAACAAGTTGGATGATCAAGGAATAATTGTGAGAAACAAGGCAAGACTTGTTGCACAAGGATATTGCCAAGAAGAAGGAATTGATTATGACCAAACCTTTGCACCAGTTGCAAGGTTGGAGGCCATAAGAATCTTCCTTGCATATGCAGCTCACAAGAGATTCAAGGTATATCAGATGGATGTCAAGAGTGCTTTTCTCAATGGAGACATCAAGGAAGAAGTTTATGTAAAGCAACCTCCAGGTTTTATCTCTCCAACCTTTCCTGATCATGTTTTTAAATTGCATAAAGCTTTATATGGTCTCAAGCAAGCTCCTAGAGCATGGTATGAGACCTTAGCTTGTTTTTTGTTGGAAAATGATTTTAAAAGGGGTAGAGTAGACCAAACTCTCTTTGTTAGAACCCATAGGTCCCATACCCTACTAGTACAAGTTTATGTAGACGATATCATATTTGGGTCTACAGATTCAAACTTATGCAAAAAGTTCTCACAACTTATGCACTCAAAGTTTGAAATGAGTAGCATGGGTGAGCTTGCTTTCTTTCTTGGATTGCAAGTTAAACAATATGTGGATGGCATTTTCATTTCTCGAACCAAGTATGCTAGAGAATTGGTTAAGAAATTTGGAATGTCTGAAGCATCCTCTATGAAAACACCTATGCCTACAAATGCTGTTTTAGATGCTGATGAATCTGGAAAACCAGTTGATCAGACAAGCTATAGAGTAATCATTGGCTCATTACTTTATCTAACAGCTACTAGACCAGATATAATGTTTGCCACATGCATTTGTGCTAGATTCCAAGTAAGCCCTAGAGAGTCCCACCTCACATTAGTTAAGAGGATTCTTAGGTATGTAAAAAGTTGTCCTAATCTAGGTCTCTGGTATCCACATGACTCAGGATTTGATCTAACTGGATTTTCAGATTCTGATTATGCTGGATGTAGAGTAGACAGGAAAAGCACCAGTGGAACTTGTCAATTCCTTGGTGATAGACTTGTCTCCTGGTTTTGTAAGAAACAAACCTCTGTGTCCACATCAACTGCTGAAGCTGAATACATGGCTGCAGGTAGTTGTTGCTCACAGATTTTGTGGATTCAAAACCAGCTCCTAGACTATGGGTACAACTTAGAGATGTCTAAAATCTTTTGTGATAATACCAGTGCAATATCTATTGCTCAAAATCCAGTTCTCCATAGTAGGACCAAGCACATAGAGATCAGACATCACTTCTTAAGGGATAATGTAGAAAAGAAAAAAATTGCACTAGAATACATTTCCACTGAACTACAGAGAGGAGATATCTTCACCAAGCCCTTGGATGAAAAGAAGCACCTCTTTTTCCTCAATCAGTTGGGAATGCTAGATGGAGACAGCATAAATTAAAACTCCAAGATTTTGAAACCCATAATTAATAGGAATAAGAAAATTTCATTTTAAAATTTCCTGTCTGAGTGGTTGTTCTTAGCTCTGAACTAAGCTCGACGCGGCATCGAACGGAGATCGACGGTCCATCGCCCTCAAAAGCGTCGAACGTCGAACTCAGCTTCCAGCGTCGAACTAAGTTCACAGCTCCCTGGCTTCTTGAGTTTCTCTCTCCCCGGTCGACGTCTTCGTTCAACGTCGACCTGAGCTCGACGTATAGCTTCAGCCAAAGCGTCGAACGTCGACCTAAGCTGCACGCTGTTGAGTCGTTTCAGTTCTCCTAGAGCCTGAGAGCGTCGAACTGAGCTCGACGTTCTTTCCTTTTCTGCGTCGAACCCTAAGTATAAAATCATTTTCTCATCGTCGTTCGCAGTTGCGCTTTCATATCTTTCTGCTCAAGCTTTCTCCCTCCAAATTCCTTACTCTTGATCTTGGAAGGTATTCTTTTTGCAGGAAAATGGCGATCACAGCAGGAGCTCTGGCGGCTATGAAGTTTGATTCTGGATTCGATATCGACTTCGACTCTTTTGATGGATCTCCACAATATTTTTTGGATATACTGGACCTCTTCAAGGAGCAGCAACTGGTTAACTTTATGTCAACCAGGATCCCTCTCCCAGAGTCAGAAATCAAAGAGTGGAGTCTTACAGCAGTTATTTCAGATAACAATACATTGACTGGGAAAGTTTCAGGAAATGAGGTAGCCATCTCACCTCAAATCATTACAGAAGTTTTCAACTTTGCTGCTGGAGATGATGGCATAGAACTATCTGTGGAAGAGTATGCCTTGATGCTGGACAGGATGGGGCATGCTGCTGGTAACACCTCTAAACTCCTCAAAGTTAACCTAGCCATTGAATATAGGTTATTAGCCGACATTACAGGCAAAGTGATCTGTGCAAAGAGGACTGCACATGATGCAATTACTAGGCATCAGTTCTGCCTCATGGCTGCAATTATAGATAAGAAACATCCCAACTGGGGATTGATTGTGTTTGAATTGATTAAGAAAAAATTGGATAAAAACTCTGTCCACTTTGGAAGAGTTCTTGGGTTGATTCTCAACCATTGCTGCCCTCAACTGCTTGTGTCCTCCAAGAAGCACATCAATGCTTCCAAGAGGCTCACATGTGCCCTAATTGGCAAGTGGGACAGAAGAATTGTGAATCCCAGGGAAGCAGCAGCAATGAAATCCTCTGCAGACACCAGGACTGTAGAGGTCACTCCCTCTCAGTCCACTAGTCCAGAAGCAGAGTCTGTGCCATCTGACTCTCTCACCCTCCCATCCACTTTCATCCCCTCAACCACAGTTCTCTCATCCTCTCAACCTCTACCTTCCTCCATCTCTACCATTGCCTCCTCCCTTCCACCTCACACTACTTTCTTTCCCATAAGCTTGGATTCCTCCCCTCATGAGGATCTCTTTTCTTTTGACATGCATGAAGACTCCTTCATGGATGCCTCTACCTCCTCTCCTCATGAATTCCCCCATTCATCTACTTTTTCAGAGCTACTCTTTTCCTCCATCCATGAGCCAGTTACACCTCCACTGTCTGCACCTCCCTCAACATCCTCCTCATTTACAGTTTCTGCTACTCCATCTACCTCTACTCAAGTTCCCATTGAGCAAGTAGCCCTCCTGCCCTTAGTTAATCAAATCTTTGACCTTCTGTCCCCTAGGCTCTCCTCCCTGCTGGATGCCAAGCTGGCTCCTCTAATTCTTTCCCTGAGCACTCTTTCTGCCTCTGTATCCTCCCTCTCCTCTCAATTGGCATGCCCTTATTCTGGGGGCCTAGAGTCAGCTACCACTGATTCTAGGCAGGGGGATATGTCAGCAGAAGAAGAGCTGCCTCCTTCTTCAGTTCAGTTTGTTCAGACATGTTCAGAGACAGTATCAGTTGTAGAAGTTCAGATAGTATCTGAGGCTCCTCCTCCAGCTTCTGTTCAGAGCTTCTCCCCTCCAGCTCAGATTCAAGAAGATCTGTCCAGGGCTATTGTCCCTTTTCTGAAGATCCCTGATGTAGCAGTGGTAGCAGTGGCTCCTGCTAATGATGTAATTGAAATATTAGTAGCTGTTGAAACCTCAGGTGAAGAAATTGAGACACCTGATGCAGTTGAGACCCATGTCTCCCAAGCCCTTCAGGAACCAGCCTCTTTAGTCTCTATGGCTCCTGAGGCTGTGCTCTCTCCTGCAGTGGTAGACTCCTCCTCCCCACTGACAGCAGTTCTTCCTTCAGTTTCCTCCTCAGCAGCTCCAGATTCCATCAGTTTTCCTATCTCTAAAAGGAAGTACATAGATCCATATGAAGAATCTCAAAGTTCAGAAGATGAGTTTGCTACAGATTCTGATGACTCCTCTGCAACTATTGCAAGGAAGAGGAAAGCTAGATCAAAAGCTTTGAAAAGAGTTCCAATTGCCAGAGCTACAGATCATGACATTCCCTACTATATCAAATACAATTGTGAAATCACAGAACCATGGATGCAGTACTCCCAAAATCAGAGAAAAGCAATGAAGAAGAAAAGAAAGTTTAATGAAGGACCATCCAAACCTGTCCATCAGCCTCCACCTCCACCTCCTCCAGATGCAGGTGCAGGTGCCAGTTTATCTTCCAATCCAGCCCCTTCAGCTCTACATGGAAAGACATATCAAGCTAGAAGATATCAAGGAGACAGTCAGCAAAGGGGAGGTCAGCAAAGAGGAAACTATAGGGGCAGGCAGTCCAGAGGAAGATCAGGTTCTCAACCTTATCAAAGGGGAGGAGCCATTGATCCAACCTCTGGCGCCTATCCCTATAGACCTAGAGCTGACCTCACCCCAACTACCTCTCAAGAACTCTCCTCTAACAGATTTGAACCAGCTGTACCCTTTGAAGATCCCACCAAAACTCCAGCCTACTGGAAAGCCAGAATGACAGAAATGGCTGCTTTAAATGAGATTAATAAAGCTAGAGAAAAAGGTCTGGACACCTCTCATATCAGTACAATGTCAGACCAAAGAAAAGAGGAATTGGAGAAATATAAGTCTAAGAAATTCTTTGATTCAGACAGATATATGCAACTCCATCCTGCAGCTGTACCACCCAGTGCAAGAGATCAAAAATCTTTAGGTGCAGCTGATGACTACAGATCTAAAAAGGAAGCTTCAAATCCAAACAGAGAAATCATCTTCAAAAAGAGTGATCAAGACAAAGCCTCAAAGGGAAAGTAAAGTAAGATGCTTTAATTCTTTATATATATGCTGGACTCAGGACATTTGAACATTTGTGCTGCTATATAATGTTATATATATGCTGCTTTTTATTCTATCATGTCTGGTTGTATTGTAGTGTATTGTATCTGCTTTATCTTTCTTTGAATCCCAAAAATCATGTAAATAGTAATCCTAATCCAAACAGGGGGAGATTGTTGGAACACCCTATTACTATTTGGACCAGGATGACTATACTTCTATAGGGATTTTGGTTTGTGACCTCCTTGTTGATTATAAAGGTCACATAGGCTAGGTAGAATAATCCTCAGCTCGACGCAGAGTCGACCTCAGCTCGACGCAGAGTCGACCTCAGCTCGACGCAGAGTCGACCTCAGCTCGACGCAGAGTCGACCTCAGCTCGACGCAGAGTCGACCTCAGCTCGACGCATAGTCGACCTCAGCTCGACGTAGAGTCGACCTCCGCTCGACGTTCCGTCGAACCCAGTTCTACTTACAGAAAACACTCTCTGGCCGACGTGTGTCGTGCTCAGATCGACATTTTATTGTGAGCTCGACGCTTTTCAGACCTCCGTCAGTTTTGGATAGGAATTCAAATTCCCTCTGTCAGACAATTAATGTTGAAGATTTATTGGCCGTTACAGCATATCTGGTGCATGGCTCAAGGAATTTTCTAAGGAATGTCTGCCTGTCATTTCCTTTGAGGCATGTGTTGGGTACATTGGAAAATGTGTACCTGATTTGAAGAAGCCCAACCTAGCTCAATGATATACATCATGTTGTATTTGATGTTGTTTTGAGTTGACATGTGCAGGTAAAGAATTGTTAAAAGTTTACAGAAAAAAATTCTAAGTCCAAGTGTCGACACAAAGGAACATGTGTCGTCACATAGAAGAAAGTTGTCGACACAACACTGGGAAAGTGTGTCGACACAGAAGGTGTAAGTCGACACTACTCTGGGAAAAAGTGTCGACACATAACATAGTCTACAACAACACTGGGAAATTGTGTCGACACAGAAGAAGTAAGTCGACACAGCACTGGGAAATTGTGTCGACACAGAAGAAGTAAGTCGACACAGCACTGGGAAATTGTGTCGACACAGAACAAAAACGTCGACCTCAACATTGGGAGAATGTGTCGACACTAAAGAGTATAGTCGATCTCCAGTTTGTCGACATCATCTGAATATGTCGACACAGAAGAAAATAGTCGACACCTGAAGGCCCAGTCAACACTTACTAAAGTTATGATTCTACAACAACTGTGTCGACACACAGGACTTGTGTCGACACACTGCAGAGTCAAAGACCAAGTTATTTTCAGAAGAAGATGTGTCGACACAAAGGCAATTTTGTCGACATCACTGAAGGCAGTGTCGACACCAAAGTTAATTGTGTCGACACAAATAGACAGATGGTCTCGACACTTTCTGACAGACTGTTTCAACACTAAGGCACAGGACTTGTTTGAAGACTTGACAGCTGTGGGTTATCACCAGTTAACTGAAGTTGTCAGACTTGTCAGAAAACGGTTAGAAACCGGATCAGCCGGTTACCATGAAGAATGTCTATAAATAGACAGATTCAGAAGGAGAGAAAAAAGAACAACACACACAATTAAGAACATATAGAACTGACCTTTTGAAATACATTGGATCAGAAAGTGGAGAAGGATTACATTCTACTCATTTCAAGAAAGTGCTAGGCACTTAAGAAGATCTTCTCCGGGAGATCTAAGAAGACTATCTAAGGATAGATCTAAGAAGAGTTCTAATCAGAATTCAGAAGAATCATTCAAAGTTCTGGACAGAGAGAGATCAAGTCAGAATTTGAAGAAGAAGAAAGAATCCATCTGTGGATTCTCAAGAAGCTGTTTGGAATCAACTCAGCTAAGTACATTTTCAAGAAGCTTTGAAGAAGGCTAAGAAACAGTTGATTGCATCAGCTGATTAAGAATTGTCATTGCCTCATCTCTCTCAACTTGGCAAGACAATTTAAAACAATCTTTTCTATATTTCTGTAGGATCTGTTTATACAGATCTGAGTTGTAAGCCTATGTTATAAAGGCTGAGTGTAGGAGTGTTGAACTCTGAGTGGTAGGGCTGATTGCCTGAGTGTAGGAGAAGGATATTCTCTGAGTTGTAGGCCTTGGGGCAAGGCTGAGGTAGGGCAGTTGTGCCTGAGTTGTAGGAACCAGTTGGGTTCTGAGTTGTAAGATCTATTGATCTGAGATAAGTGGAAGTTTGGCCGAATCTAGCATACTGCTAGATAGGTGAAGGGGGAAAGTGGATGTACCCAGACCTTGGGGAACCACTATAAAACATAGTGCAATCTGTGATGTGTTGTTTTCTGTGATTGCTGTGTTTTTGTATTAGTTAATAAATTGAATTCTGTCTAGAAGTTTTAGAAAAAGCAGCAGGACCTATTCACCCCCCCCTCTAGGTGTTTAGGCTGCCTTGAAAGTTAAACTATCAAGTGGTATCAGAGGGAGGTTCCTCAAAAAGGACTTAACAGTCTGAGGTAGATCTGATAGGCAGAATCAAGAATCAAGAAGATGGGTTCTGGAGAGAATCATAAGGAGCTAGGGTCAATGAAATTACCCATATGCAAGAAGGAAATCTTTGGGATCTGGAAAGAAAGAGTCAGATTGTTTATGGAAGCATCTGACCCAAGGATTTACATCACAGTACAGGAAGGCCCCTTCATACCAATGAAGATATCTGTTCTTGATGCAAATATCCAAACACCAAAGACTTATTCTGAAATGACCAAGGATGAAATCATCTTGGCAACCATGGACAAAAGGGCACAGAACATCATTGTCAGTGCCATAGATGATTCAACATTTCAGAATCTGATTCACTGCAAGACCTCCAAGGAGATGTGGGACACATTGATTGTCTACATGGAGGGATCAGAAGAAGTAAGGCTGGACAGAAAATCTATGCTAAATCAGGAGTATGAAAGTTTTAGACAAGGAAAATCTGATAGCATAACTGAGTGCTATAAGAAATTCTATAGAATTGTGAATGAACTAATTTCCTATGGAAGAGTCTTCAGTACCTATGAACTGAATGACAAATTCTTAAGATCCTTATCAAAGGATTGGGATACAAAGATCTGTGCCATAAGAGAAGTGGCAAAATTGGCAGAGATATCTCCTCCAACTCTGTTTGGAAAGTTGCTATCCTATGAAATGCAACTTATGGTAAGGAAGGAGGAGGAAAGAAACTCAAAAGGAGAGCATAGAGAAAAGACTGTGGCATTTAATGCTGAAGCCACCAGAAAGAATAGGAGGAAATCACCATCTCCTCCTAAGGAAGTTGAAGAAGGTAGTTCTGAAAATTCAGATAGGGGTTCAGTCAGCAGTGATTCAGATGCAGACTTTGCTGCATTCACTAGGCAATTTCAAAGGTTCTTGAAAAAGAAGCAATGGAAGTCTAGGCCTTCATCATCACAGCAAGTAGATGACTATTATCAGAAAAGAAGGTCATCTAGGAAAGAGAAAAGCAGGTCAAAGCCCAGCAAAGCCACTACTTCAAAGATTGTCTGCTATTGTTGCAATAGGCCTGGACATGTAGTGGCTGAGTGTCCTGACAAAAGGAAGGAATCTTCAGAAAAGAAGAAGACTTATCAGAAAGGCAAGAAGGAGAAATCCTTTGTAGCAAAGAAAGATAAAAGTCTGTCAGACCAGTCAACTTCAGAATCAGGATCAGAAGCTGAAGCATATATTGGATTATATGCTGCATCTGAGGAAGAGGAGTTTATGCAGTTGCTAGACTCCATCAATGAACATCAATGCATGGGTTTGATGACTAGATCAGAAGAGGACCTATGCCAAAATCAGTCTGGTCCTAATGAGGTAAACAGTCCTTCCAGTACATTTGTTTGTAGTACAAGTGAAGAATCAGCTACATCTGCATCAAGTGATGAAGATGCATCTGGATCTGAAGGAGATGTCTATCAATTGATAGACAAGTATGGGGACTTGTTGCAGGCCCTTAAGAAAAGCAAGAACCTGGTTAAATCACAGGCTCAGGAAATTGCTGATCTAAGGGTTACAACAGCTGAGTTAGAAAAGGTCCTTGATCAAAAGTTAGCTGAAATTGCCAAGCTGAAAAATATAACTATTATTCAGATGGGCACAATTAATTATACTAATGATCAAGTAAAGAGTCTGGAGGACAGACTTAGAATTGAAAGGGATTTAGTGGCTAGTTACTCTAAGCCAAAATCTGTCTTACCCTTGATAGATGAATTTGTCACTCAGAAGGGTAAGGCTGGATTAGGATTTAAGGGTAACTCCAGGGCTAGCAGATTCAAGAAGAAAGGCAAAGCCCCTATTCAGCCACTAAACCTTTCAGTCCCCATAAGGTTTGGTAAGAAGAAAGTGCCTTCTAACATATATGATCATGAAGACATTCAGGATCATATCAAGACAAATGTTCTGAAGAACAAGGGTGTTAAGGCAAGCAGGCCTACCTATGGTCATAAGCCCTATGGTTTTAAGAAACCAGCAGGAGAAGTTGCAACAGCACCAGCAATGAACAGAAATGCTTCTGACAAGGATGTATCTAGATCTAGATACAATAAGTTTGAATGTTGGTGCTGTGGCAAGAGGGGTCATTTTGCATTGGACTGCTGGTATAACACAAGTGTTATAAAGAATAAGAGTCTACCTGTTAGAAGAGGTTATGATAACTTTATTAAGGCTAACCTGAACCAAGGACCCAAGACTTACTTGGGTTCTAAGGGTAAGTAATTCTGTATTGCAGGTGAATCCAAGTTACCATGCCCCTATATGGTACTTGGATAGTGGTTGTTCCAGGCACATGACTGGAACAAAGGGGCTGCTGAAGGAGTATTCATCTGTCAAAGATGGACATAAAGTGATCTTTGGTGGATCTGAAAAAGGAGTCATCAAAGGATTTGGTAACATCTCTTCAAACCTAATTACTATCACCCAAGTGGCCTATGTAAAAGGTTTGAAACATAATCTAATAAGCATAAGCCAGCTGAGTGATCTAGGATATGACATTTCATTTGGTAAGGATGGATGTCATATCAAAAGGTCAAGTGATCAAGAGATCATATTGACTGGGTATAGGAAGAGAAATGTGTATTGCCTTAATTTTGAATGTGAGAATAAGGCATCCCCCATTTGTCTTGTAGCTGATGACAATGCTTCTCATTGTGTTAAGTGGCACAAGAGATTGGCTCATCTAAACTACAAGACAATTGGCCAACTCTTTAGTAAAGAACTAGTAAGGAATGGGCCTCAAGTTAAGTGTATAAAGGAAGGGGTATGCTCAGCTTGTCAAAAGGGCAAGCAGACAAAAACCTCATTTCAAAGCCTTGAAAACAAGGATTCTGTGAGATGCTTATATCTCTTGCATATGGATCTTTTTGGTCCTATGCCAGTTCACAGTCTAGGTAGGAAGGTCTACACACTAGTGGTTGTAGATGACTATTCTAGATTTACATGGGTGTTCTTTCTGAGACAAAAATCTGAAACCCCAAGTGTATTATTTAAGTTTGTAAAGCAAATTCAGAATGAACTGAACAGTACAGTGGTCAAAATCAGAAGTGACCATGGTACTGAGTTTCAATCTGAAAGCATGACAAACTTGTGTATAGACTTTGGGATTTTCCAAGAGTTCTCCTCACCTAGAACACCTCAGCAAAATGGAATTGCTGAAAGAAAGAATAGATCATTAATTGAAGCTGGTAGAACTCTATTGAGTGACACCTCTCTCCCAGAATATTTTTGGGCTGAGGCAGTTAACACTGCTTGTCATGTCATCAATAGGGCTTCTATCACCAAAAGCCACAGGAAGACTCCCTATGAGATTGTGAAAGGCAGAAAACCAAATCTATCCTATTTTAGGATCTTTGGCTGCAAGTGCTATATACTTAACAATGGTAAGTCTTATTTGACTAAGTTTGCTGCCAAATCCCAGGATGGGATATTTGTTGGGTACAGCACAAATAGTAAGGCCTATAGAGTCTTCAACTTAACTACTCAAGTTGTTGAAGAATCTGTGCATATTGTATTTGATGAAACAAGATTAATCAATTGTGAATTGTCTTGTAGATCAAATGACTCAACAGGTATAAGCAAGAAGATGGACAAGCTCTCCATTGCTGAAGCTTCAAAGGAAGAGGGAGCATTGGAAAATGAAGGCTGCTGTCCAGGGGGAGTACAAGAGATAATGGAAGCTGATGAAAACCAAGAGGAACAGCAGAATGAAGAAGCTGGAGATGCTCAACCTGAAGGGAATCTACCTCCAGCTATAAGATATCTAAGAGATCATCCTACTGATCAGATAATTGGTGATCCAAGACAAGGAGTGCAAACTAGAAGCAGAAATCAAAGCACAGTTTTGCATTCTAGTTTCTTGTCTCAAATGGAACCTAAGAAGTTTGAAGAAGCTATCCAAGACCAGCACTGGATTGATGCTATGCAAGAGGAGCTGAATCAGTTCAGAAGGTGCAAGGTCTGGGAGCTTGTTCCTAAACCAAGAGGCCACAACATAATTGGGACTAAGTGGATCTATAGGAACAAGCTAGATGAAAGTGGAATAATAATAAAGAATAAAGCAAGATTGGTTGCAAAAGGATACAGGCAGGAAGAAGGGATTGACTTTGATCAAACCTTTGCTCCAGTAGCAAGGCTGGAGGCAATCAGAATGTTCCTTGCCTATGCAGCCTACCAAGACTTCAAAGTATACCAGATGGATGTAAAGTCAGCATTTCTGAATGGTGATCTTAAAGAAGAAGTATATGTAGAGCAGCCATCAGGTTTTGTAGATCCTCTTAAACCTGATTCTGTGTACAAGCTTAGGAAAGCTTTGTATGGGTTAAAACAAGCTCCAAGGGCTTGGTATGAAACCCTGTCTACCTTCCTCATTGAGAATAAATTCTCAAGAGGAAAGATAGACAAAACTCTATTCCTTAGGGAATCCAAAGGAAAGATCATCTTAGTCCAGATCTATGTTGATGACATAATCTTTGGATCTACTGAAAACAACCTTTGTAAAAAGTTTGCCAAACTTATGCAAGGGAAGTTTGAGATGAGCAGTATGGGTGAACTTAAGTTCTTCTTGGGACTCCAAGTAAGACAGACTGATGATGGATTGTCCATATCCCAGTCTAAGTTCACCAAGGAATTAATTAAAAAATATGGTATGGAGTCATCCTCCTCCATGAGAACTCCTATGGGCACAAGTATGCCAATATGCAAAGATGAGGCAGGTAAACCTGTTGATGAATCATTGTATAGAGGAATAGTTGGGTCACTACTATATCTTACTGCTAGTAGACCTGACATTATGTATGCAACATGTGTCTGTGCTAGGTACCAAGCCTGCCCTAAAGAATCTCATTATACTGCAGTAAAAAGGATTCTGAGATATCTAAAGGGCACTCCTACTCTAGGTCTTTGGTACCCTAGGAATAGAGATTTTCAACTAACAGGCTATTCAGATGCAGATTTTGCAGGATGTAGAGAGGATAGAAAGAGTACTACAGGTACTTGTCAATTCCTGGGAGGAAGACTAATATCTTGGAGTAGTAAAAAACAAACTAGTGTGGCAATTTCCACAGCTGAGTCAGAGTATATTGCTGCAGGAAGCTGCTGTGCACAGCTATTATGGATGCAGCATCAGCTTAAAGATTATGGTATTCAGATAAGTAGAACACCCCTTTTATGTGATTCTAAGAGTGCTATTTCTATTGCTAATAATCCAGTTTCTCATAGTAGAACTAAGCATATAGAAATCAAATATCATTTTCTTAGAGAACATGTAGAAAAAGGTGACATCTCATTGGAATTTGTAAAAACAGATTATCAAATAGCAGATGTATTTACTAAGCCTTTAGATGAAACCAAATTCAATAAATTCAAAATTGAATTAGGTATGTTAACCATTGATTAATGTATTAAACAAAATCATTAACAATGCTATTGAAATGGTTAATAAGTAAGTAAAAGTAGTAACAACAATAATCAAGTGTTAAAAAGGACACATTGAAGTTACAGAAATTGGCTAAGTAAGAATGTGTCGACACATTCAGTAATAATGTGTCGACTCAGAGAAATTATGTCGACAAGTCAGAAATATTGTGTCGACACAGAGAATATGTGTCGACACTTAAGAGTTTTATTGTCGACTTAACCAGGAATGTAATGTCGACTCAACCAGAATTATGGTGTCGACACTTACAAAATATGTGTCGACACTTGTCCTTAGTGTCGACACAGAATTTCTGTCTTTCTACTATATATCCAAGGTGTCGACATAACCACAAATTGGTGTCGACACATAGTAGACTGAAGAAATGTCGAGTTAATAGAAGCTTGTGTCGACACATTCCGTCTGTGTCGACACATTTAGACTGTCTTTGGCGCCTTTTGAACTTCTTTCAACAGAAGCTATAAATAGGTCAAAAAGCTCTTTGTGTCGACACGCTTTCAAGGTTTTCGAAACTCAAACCCTGTGTCGACAGTCTTTCTTTCTCTCTTCTCTCAAGCTTTCTCGACACAACGATGGCGCCAAGGATTGAAGACAATGTTAATGAAGGGTATGAGCTGGTGCGCCAGGCGTTTGCAGAGGCGCCGCCTGATGTTCAAGGAGTTATCACCCTTCTCTCTGCATCAGGGTTAGAATTTCTTGTCTCCGAACCATCCAAGATCTGGAAAAAGGAGGTGCATGAGTTCTTTATCTCAGCAACAGTCCATTCTACTGAACTCAAGATCAAGTCCATTGTTCACGGGACTAAGATTAAGATTACTCAAAGAGGTTTGAGAAAGTTTTTGCAATTACATGTGGTTGAAAATGAAGAAGAGGTTCCTAGTTCTAAGACAAGGGAAGCCCTTCAATGGTGTGGTTTGGATTCAAACATGAAGATTGGTGCTGCATTCAATAGGAAGGGTATGAATCAGCAAGGAAAGTTCTTGTCTGAAATAGTTGGGAAAGTAATTATCTGCAAGACAGGTGGACATGATAGGATTTCTGCCTATATGTTCAACCTTATGACCAGGATTGTCTTTACAATTCCTACTGATTGGTCAGTAATCCTATTTGACAAGATTAAAGAAGGGATCAAGAAGCCTAACATGGCTAGGATCATAAGTCTATATCTCAATGGAGCAATTCCTGAAGTGATGCAGCAACTGCCAGGATCTAAAATCAATCATATGAGAAGGATGGACATGAGACTATTCTCCAGGTGGGAAAGGGTGCTGACTAAGGATGTGCCTGAAGAGAGCAGGCCAGACACCCCTGTGAAATCCCCTTCTCCAGCTCACGAGACTGAGCAACAACAAGAGGACCCACTAAGGATACAGAGTGAAGAACAACCTACCTCCACTACAGTTCATCAAGTAGATACATCTGCACAGATGCAGGGGGAGCCTGTTCAATCTCCTGCTCAAAATGTATCTACCCCTACTCAGGTACAAGTGGTACAGGTGTAGGGGGAGCAAATGTATTTTACTATAAAAGACTTTCTAAAAGTTTTTTTTTGATCAGGTTCAGGGGGAGCATGTGTCTTCTCCTACTCCAGATATGCAGCTGCCTGAGAATGTGCACAAGGATGCACCTAATGACTTATCCTCAAATGCTCCAGTTCAAAAAGAATATACTCTGGATGAGTTATTTCCTAATGATGACATAGCTACTGAGAGAATAGAAGAGGACCAAGATGTTGAGCAGCCTCTTGACATAGAGCTAGAACAAGAAGTGGAGAAAGTTCAAGAGAATGAAAAAGTTCAAGAAATAGAGGAGGAGCAAAGAATTGAGGGGGAGCCAGTACATGTTGAAACTGAGCAACATGGCACTGAAGCAGATAGAGTTCACATTGAGAGTACTTCTGAATCTGAGACTGAAGAAGCCAGGTTGGCTAAGAGAAGAAAACTGGTTGTATTTAAAAGAAGAAGCAAAACTTATAAGCAGGCTTTACAGACAACACCTCCACCTCCACCTCCTGAAGTTGATTATAACAAGTTCTTGGTGGATTTACAGGTGAAATTGGATGACCACAGGGTGGCCATTGAGAAATATGTTGATGAAAGAAACAAAACTCTGCAGTTTGACTTAGCCCAAGATATCAAATCTATCCAATTTCAAGTCAACTTGAATAAAACTGAAATGACAGATTGCTTCCACAAGGGTGGCAATGCTGTAGTTTATCTGGCTAAACAACAGCAGGATATCTCTACAAAGGTGGATGATATTGCTTTGAAGCAAGGTTATGTTCTGGAAAATCAAATAAGAATGAATGACAATTTAACTGAATCTCATAATGAGATCATTCAAGAGGTGAAGAAGATTGTTCCAGGGATGCCTGCAAATAAAGCAAAAGAAATGGAAGAATTTGATAAGAATTTTCAAGCTGCTATTGCATCTGTTAAGACTGCCATCACAACCTCTCAACAGGAAATATCTGAAAAGCTTCAAAAGTTAAGACCATTTTTCAAGGAGGGAGTGAATTATTTGGATGACCAAATAAGATTTCAGAAAGAAGATCTTAGAGATCATGTATCAAGAGAAGCCATAAAGGGGGAGAGGATGCTAATTCATGCAGGCTCTGAGCATGCCAAATGGGTGACCAATAGCATAAGAGCCACATTGGGATATCCACCATTGTGTGATGATAACATGGTGGCTGAGTCTGGTCTACAAACAGGACTACTTGAAGGTGACCAACCTGAGGTTGCCCAAGTCATATACCCCCCTCCAGATTTTGATATATTGGATCAGCAAGTGCAATATATGTATAGTCCTTCAAAGGAAGTTGTAAATGTTATCTTTGGAAAGGTTGATAAGCCTGAGGTAAATTTGCAAGAACAGCAAGATGCTCTACTGTCAAAGAAAAGATTTAGAGAGCAGGCTGAGCTGAAGCCAGATTTTGAGCAGTGGAGTCCTACTTCCAGAAATATAATACTCACTGCATGGAAAGCTGTCAAAGATCAAGTTCATGAAAGGGGCAAGTGGTACAATGAGCAGGAATGGCAGAAGTATGAGGCAAGACAAGAAGCCATTGTACAATTCAGAAGGAAAGCTAAGATGGGAAGACTTCCAACTGATGCTATGGAGCCAAGCAAATACTTCCCAAAGCCTTTTCACTATTTTGAAAGGCAAAGGCTCAAGGAAGAAGCTAAGAAGAAAGCTGATCTTAAGGGAAAAAAGATGGCTGAAGAATCAGAAGCTCCTGTGACAGCTAAAATTAAATCTGGCCAAGGGATTGTTATTAGAGAGCCTGATCAATCCTGATAATGTTTTAGTTCTTTCATAATGTTTTGTAATGATGTAATGTGATCAGTCAAAGAAAAAACCATGTAATCAAACATTACCCAGTAATAAACAAAATTTTGTTAAATCTGTGATAGATTGTTTTATCCATGATGTTCTTATTATTTTGTTTATAATTAAGTATCCCTGTGTATTGTCATTTATCATCATTTTATACTATTTCTAAATGGTGTATATCATTGGCTATAAGGGTTATGACTTCTCCAAATAGGGGGAGATTGTTGGGTACATTGGAAAATGTGTACCTGATTTGAAGAAGCCCAACCTAGCTCAATGATATACATCATGTTGTATTTGATGTTGTTTTGAGTTGACATGTGCAGGTAAAGAATTGTTAAAAGTTTACAGAAAAAAATTCTAAGTCCAAGTGTCGACACAAAGGAACATGTGTCGTCACATAGAAGAAAGTTGTCGACACAACACTGGGAAAGTGTGTCGACACAGAAGGTGTAAGTCGACACTACTCTGGGAAAAAGTGTCGACACATAACATAGTCTACAACAACACTGGGAAATTGTGTCGACACAGAAGAAGTAAGTCGACACAGCACTGGGAAATTGTGTCGACACAGAAGAAGTAAGTCGACACAGCACTGGGAAATTGTGTCGACACAGAACAAAAACGTCGACCTCAACATTGGGAGAATGTGTCGACACTAAAGAGTATAGTCGATCTCCAGTTTGTCGACATCATCTGAATATGTCGACACAGAAGAAAATAGTCGACACCTGAAGGCCCAGTCAACACTTACTAAAGTTATGATTCTACAACAACTGTGTCGACACACAGGACTTGTGTCGACACACTGCAGAGTCAAAGACCAAGTTATTTTCAGAAGAAGATGTGTCGACACAAAGGCAATTTTGTCGACATCACTGAAGGCAGTGTCGACACCAAAGTTAATTGTGTCGACACAAATAGACAGATGGTCTCGACACTTTCTGACAGACTGTTTCAACACTAAGGCACAGGACTTGTTTGAAGACTTGACAGCTGTGGGTTATCACCAGTTAACTGAAGTTGTCAGACTTGTCAGAAAACGGTTAGAAACCGGATCAGCCGGTTACCATGAAGAATGTCTATAAATAGACAGATTCAGAAGGAGAGAAAAAAGAACAACACACACAATTAAGAACATATAGAACTGACCTTTTGAAATACATTGGATCAGAAAGTGGAGAAGGATTACATTCTACTCATTTCAAGAAAGTGCTAGGCACTTAAGAAGATCTTCTCCGGGAGATCTAAGAAGACTATCTAAGGATAGATCTAAGAAGAGTTCTAATCAGAATTCAGAAGAATCATTCAAAGTTCTGGACAGAGAGAGATCAAGTCAGAATTTGAAGAAGAAGAAAGAATCCATCTGTGGATTCTCAAGAAGCTGTTTGGAATCAACTCAGCTAAGTACATTTTCAAGAAGCTTTGAAGAAGGCTAAGAAACAGTTGATTGCATCAGCTGATTAAGAATTGTCATTGCCTCTTCTCTCTCAACTTGGCAAGACAATTTAAAACAATCTTTTCTATATTTCTGTAGGATCTGTTTATACAGATCTGAGTTGTAAGCCTATGTTATAAAGGCTGAGTGTAGGAGTGTTGAACTCTGAGTGGTAGGGCTGATTGCCTGAGTGTAGGAGAAGGATATTCTCTGAGTTGTAGGCCTTGGGGCAAGGCTGAGGTAGGGCAGTTATGCCTGAGTTGTAGGAACCAGTTGGGTTCTGAGTTGTAAGATCTATTGATCTGAGATAAGTGGAAGTTTGGCCGAATCTAGCATACTGCTAGATAGGTGAAGGGGGAAAGTGGATGTACCCAGACCTTGGGGAACCACTATAAAACATAGTGCAATCTGTGATGTGTTGTTTTCTGTGATTGCTGTGTTTTTGTATTAGTTAATAAATTGAATTCTGTCTAGAAGTTTTAGAAAAAGCAGCAGGACCTATTCACCCCCCCCTCTAGGTGTTTAGGCTGCCTTGAAAGTTAAACTATCAGCATGGACATTTAAGGAAAGAAATTAATGCTGACTTCCAACGGCTATCAAAGAAAAGGAAGGAGAAGACCCAGATATATAAAAAAATTTTCTTGGATATACAGAATATATAGAAGAACATACACATGACTTCAGCTTCTCTCTCTGTGTGATATTGTTTTGAAAGCTTACTCACAGGAATTCTGATTGCTTCAGACACAACCCTCCAACCTTCTTGGATCATCTCTTGCTGGAGAAAATCAGATCTTTTGAAGACCTGTCACCCTTGTGCAGAGCTCTCCTTCCTGAACCTCTTCTTGATCTCAGGGGGAGCTTTGACAACAACTACAGATCCACTTTTGCTTCTCTCTGCTTGTTGATAGAGAAGACAACATCATTCTTTTTCTTTTTCTTTCTGTACAGGGTTTTAACTCCCTTCAAAAGTTACTTTTAGTTTTGCTGAAACCTGGTCAAAATCAGCTTCTTTGGTTTGTGAGAACCTGGTCAAAAACTCTCTAGTGCTCAAGACACCTGATCAACTCATCTTGAAGTGGATTCCTATCAAGGGTGATAGAAGAGTGGATGTACCCAGATTTGGGGAACCACTATAGCTCCTTGTGTCGTCTGGATTGCTTGTCTCTTTGTGTTTTGTTTTGTGCTGTGAATTTCCTTTTACTCTGATTATGTGCTATAGCACCATACACTAAGTAAATACAAATTTTCTCTGCACACAAGTTTTTATTTGCAAAATTATTTTAAATAACTCTATTCACCCCCCTCTAGAGTTAGGATTGATCTTATCCTGCACTTTCAGACTTGATAATTTTACACTATTGTGTATGGCGTACGCTAGATTATGAGTGTGGTGATCACTTTTGGGCATGGTCTTTAACAATGGTGCAATGAACCTTGTTACTGCCAAAGTGTCACATGTAAAACTTAATCATATGATTGATCTAGCAGTCAAGCATAGAAGGTGGTGATTATGGACTTGAGTGTTATTTGCATGTCGATTACTTGCCTGCGATTTATAATGGTTATGCACGTATGCTGAGTTCCATTTACCATTTTGAAAAGATATGCATCAGAAGTGATTGGGGTATGCTCATGAGCCAATTATTTAGTTTATATAATTGAGTTCAAATGGTAGAACGACTCATGGTTTATAACCATTAACTTGTTGTCCTGAGTTATTGTGATGTTTATAATACATTTGAGATTATGGGAGTATTTGACTCATATAATGGATAATTGTGACGGTTATAGTGGTGAGTGAGTGGCTAATTTGAAGCCTCGCTTAAATTAAAACCTCTTGGTATTATAAATCATTGATGTGACATGAAGTCAAATTTGTTGTCAAATTTTTGGGTGAAACCATGATGATGTTTGAAAATATAGAGATCTAAGATTATATATGATGGGCCAAAACCCGAGCAGGCAAGTGTGCCTGTCGAATCGTAGTATCAAGGTCGTATTTAAAACTCGGGGTGGTCAAGTACTACTACTCACGCTTTAACTATTATCCTACCGGAGAACTGTTAGGATTTGAGAATTTTTAAAAGTAAAATAAAAGACGATTTTTTAGACGAAAAACTTATAATAAAGAGATAGCATTCGATCAATGAATCACCATAAAATGAAATGAGAGGGATAAAAAGATATAGTTTTAAATTTATAAATCATACTCGACCGTGACGGATCCGAAAATAAGACAAAATCTCGCTAGAGCATTAGGTCTCCTAACTTATAGACGCTTTGATTGAAATCTCTTTACAAATCAAAGAAGCCTAAAGTTGCATTATCGAGATGATCCGCACTATTGGATTTGACTCCAATCCGGAAGATTTACGTCATCCTATCTCTATGGTTGCGTGCAAATCCTTCCTTCTTTGAGTGATCTTTCACATTCACGAGCCTCTCGGCTACTTAAATATGAGATCCAAAGCCTACTACCGTATACTGGAAATACGGAGTCGGCACAAAATAAATCAAAGAAGGATCAAGCATGAAATAACAAAAATAAAACTAAGAAAGAAAATAAACTCTCATCTCACTTCATGGATCCTCACGATCGAATGCTAAGTAAAATTAGTTACTCATAATTGAAAGAGAAGACAAGATAAGATAAGAGAGGAACATTTTTATTACTTGCAAAAAGATAGAATACAAAACAAGGAAATAAAAGGGCAAAATTATTCTACTAAAAAAACTATTACAACAACAAGGAAATTATAACATGGAAGAAAAATCATACATAGCAATGAAAGATGAAAAACTTGCACTAGAACTCTCTTGCTCTCTCCAAAAGCCAACCTCAAATTTTACTTAAAAACTTCACTCCAAAAAATTTTCTTCCTTTGGCTTGAGGGATGGGGTGGCTTTTATAGGGGATGGAGAAGCTTCTAGATTTTAGGAAATATGAGAGGACAAAGGGGGGTGGCCGGCCATGCTTTGAGATAGGTTCATGCATTGCTTTAAATGAGGGGAGAGAGAATGTAAGGATTCATTGTATTGTATTTAAGGGAATAAAAATATAAAATAAAGAGGGGGGATGAATGGGAGTGTGTAGAAGGGGCAAAAGAGGGGGGCCGGCCACATGCTTGGAGATATTCATGCATGTAATAATGAAGAGGAGAAAGAGAGAAAGAGGATTTAATGTAAATGGAGAGGGAGGTGATATAGTGGCCGGCCAATGCATGTAATATATTTAATGATAGGGATAATATTCAATGTAAATAGAGAGGGAGGTGGCCGGCCAAGTGCAAGGGGGGATGTTAGTGGGCTGCTCATGAGATGTGGACTAGGTGAAGAGGGCTCGGGTAGGGGCTGCATGTTGGAGTGGGCTGGCTGCACATGGGCTCGGGCTGGCTTGCAAGTGAGGGGCTGCACCAAAGAAGGGTCGGGCTGCATGCATTAGGCTCGGGCTGCACCATATAAGGGCCATGTAGGCTCGGGTTTGCATGCTTGGAAGGGCTGCATGGTGGGCTTGAACCTACAAATAAAACAAAGCAAATATATAACTAAACATTACAAACATACATACCATTAATTAGTTTATTAAAAAAAATAAAACTAAACAAAACATAACATAATATAACTTATTAAACAAGAACAAAAAATACAAAACATATATAATAAAACTTAAAAATAATAGAAACAAAACATGGAAGACATTAACAAGAAATAAAACTAAGCATGCATAAAAATACTTAAAACATTTAAATAAACTATGAATTTTACATACTAAACTATCCTAAAAATGATGACTAAAACAAGTCATCAAACTCCCCCATGCTTAGGCATTTGCTTGCCCTCAAGCAAATAGAGGTAAAAACTAGGGAAAAAGAAAGCAAAAGATATATTTTTTTTAGGTTCCATAGTTAAGAAAACCAAAACATGAAAAATTAAACTATCTAATTTCCATGTTATCAACTAGTGGGGTGAGAAGTGCACAATAGAAAACTTGAAAGTGAAGACCTAAAAATCTCATTAAAACATAAGTAAAGTTTCCACATTTCTAAATCTTAAAACAAGGCATCCAAAATAAATGAAAATAAGGAAAACAAAAGTAGAGGTTCTAAATAAGCGTCGCATTAACGAACTACTAGGTTTCTAGATAAAAATTAACCCTAAAACACCTCAAGGTAACCTCCAAAGAAATCCATTAATGATGGTGGCCATAGGCTTGTACGTTCACAATCTCTCTACTACGCGAATTTACGTTCTAAAGATCAATAGGACTTAAAATAGGCGTTAAGACTTGGCTTAGGTAAATAATTAGGGAATGAAAACAAGGATAAACATGAGGGCTAAGACACACACTAAACCAAGGTTGAGCTCAAAAATAAACAAACCATAACCAAAATGAGAAATGGAAAGTATGTCATTTCTCCAATTAAAACAAAGATACAAAACAAGGCCATATATTTTTCTTATATAAATTTGGCCAAACATAAACCCCTTTTTTTTCATTTTTTTGATTTTGATTTTTTCATCATTTTTTCCATTCATTGAAACACAAATATTTTTGAAAGCTCCAAATGTAAGATAAAAAATTTTCTTTTCATTTTTTTCATAAAGAGATAACCCATCACACAATGATTTTTTTTAAAATGAAGCTCAAGGTTTAGTGTGCAATAGGAAAGACATTTTTGGCTTTGGTGAAAATAATGAAAAGCAAGGTGGAGCTAAATTAAAAAAACATGGAAAAGGCCCAAAATTATTTTGCAATGGTAATTTTTTTGGTGGGCAAGAAAAGCTCAAACTAGTCAAATGGGTGGCCTAAATCATTTCTAAAGTACGTAAAAACGACGCAAATGTTTCGAGAGTAGCTTGGGACAAGTTCTAGACACCAAGAAAGACTACCCCACAAATGAAAAAGAGCTAATATTACCTAGCAACCATTCGTAAGCAATTTGACCGAATAAAAAGACATAACTATAAATTGCTAACTTATAACGTAAAAAACGGATGCCTATATTTAAGAAAGAGAAACTAGTAAAGCTAAGCTATGTTAAAATGATAGGTTTAGAAAAACCGCTTCAAAGAAATCTAAATAGAACTAAGAAACCGCACGGGCCTACACATCACTAGAAGAAACATAAAAATGAAGATAAAAAATAATTTTAGGTTTTGTTTTTCAAATATATTTTAGCACAGTTTTTTTTTCTAATTTTTTTTTGGGTTTTGTATTTTATAATTTTTTGGATTTTTTTGCTGAAGTTAAAATAAAAGGCAATATTATTAAAATAACTATACTAATTTTTTAGAAATTTTAAAACATTGTTTTTTTTAAAACATTTTTTAAGAAAGGAAAGAACAAAGAAAGAAACTAAACCCTCCCCCATGCTTAAATTCTTCATTGTCCTCAATGAAGGAAAAAAGATAAGGAGACTGAGAAGGAAAGAAAAAAAGAAAATGCAGAAAGTACAGTAAATAAATTAAAAAAAACAGGACTTCCCCGGGTTTGTGAGATGAAGGCGGATGTCGCTCCCCCATGCTTGCTTTTTAGCGCTCTTGATTGTCAGCAGTTTGACTGGATCCATCTTGATATCAGCAGCGTTGGAGCGGCGATCACGAACTTGCTTGGTTGGCCTCCGGAAGGAAGAGCAAAATAAAAGCAAAAAAATAGAGTCCGTGGACATGTGCCCAAAATTGTTCTTTATTACAACAATTTAAAGTCCGAATAAAAGTTTCAAAATAATAATAATAATAAGTCCAAAAAATAAAATAAAAATGTTCCATAAAAATTTAAGAGTCCAGAATAAGATTCTCCATTGCAGAAGACACAGAATCATTAAAATATATAATTTAAGTCTATGCCCATTTACTTTAAAGTCACCCTTATCCGAGTGCGAGAGTAGCACAGTTCCATAAGAAAAAACGTCCTTGACCGTAAATGGTCCAGACCATCTAAATTTAAGTTTTCCAGGGAAGAGACGTAAACGCGAATTAAAAAGAAGAACCTGATCGCCTGGTTTAAACATTTTAGGATGGCGCAGGTTCTTATCGTGATACAGTTTCGGGCGTTCTTTATAAATTTTATTATTTTCGTAAGCGTACGCTCTCCATTCATTGAGTTCATTCAATTGATTTTTTCTATGCTCGCCGACCGAATGCGGATCAAAATTAAAAAATTTTAACGCCCAATACGCACGGTGTTCTACTTCTACCGGAAGATGACACGATTTTCCATAGACCAATCGAAAAGGAGTACAACCGATGGAGGTCTTGTACGTTGTTCGATAGGCCCAAAGAGCATCGTCTAATTTTAGGGACCAGTCTTTACGAGAAGTAGAAACAGTTTTTTCCAAAATTCTTTTTAGTTCTCGATTGACTACCTCGACCTGACCGTTAGTTTGGGGGTGATAAGCAGTGGATAATTTATGCGTAACGCCATATTTAGTTAAAATCTTAGTTAGTTGGGCGCTACAAAAGTGGCTCCCCCTTTCACTAACGATCGCTCGAGGAAAATCAAAATGAGAAAATAATTTTTTTAAGAAATTTATGACTATACGAGCATCATTACTTGGTAAAGCCTGGGCCTCTGCCCACCTAGAGATGTAATCTACGACGACTAAAATATATTTATTTCCTAAACTCGAGGGAAATGGGCCGACAAAGTCTATGCCCCACAAATCAAAAACTTCGCACTCGAGAAAAAAGTTTTGTTCAATTTCATTTTTATTAGAGATATTTCCAGTCTACTGGCATCGATCGCATCCACCCACAAAGATTTGTGCATCTTTAAATATGCTTGGCCAATAGAAGCCAGCACTAAGTACTTTGTGTGCGGTGCGGTTTGCTTGAAAGTGCCCGCCAGTCAGACCTTCATGAACATGTTTTAAAATCTGTTGACCCTCTTCCCGGGAAACACATCTTCTTACCACCTGGTCGGCACAAATGCGAAATAAAAATGGATCCTCCCAAAAGTAATACTTCAACTCAGAAAAGAATTTCTTCTTTTGCTGAGATGAGTATTCCTTTGGGAGGACGCGGGCCACCAGATAATTGGCCAAATCGGCAAACCAGGGGGTCGAAGAAGAAACGTTAAAAATTCGTTCATCCGGAAAAGAGTCATTAATAAAATTTTCATTTAAAATATCAAGTGTGGGATTTTCAAGATGAGAAAGATGATCAGCTGCTAGGTTTTCCGCTCCTTTCTTATCCCGAATCTCCAAGTCAAATTCTTGAAGTAAGAGGATCCAACGAATCAGACGCGGCTTGACATCCGGTTTAGAAAGGAGGTACTTCAAAGCGGAATGATCCGTGAAAACAATAACTTTAGAAAGAGTAACGTACGGTCGGAATTTATCAAAAGCAAAAATAATAGCTAAGAGTTCTTTCTCCGTCGTGGTGTAATTTTCTTGAGCAGAAGTTAGAGTTTTACTAGCATAGAAAATCGGATGAAAGTTCTTAGCAATTCGTTTTCCTAGAACCGCACCTACCGCATGATTACTCGCATCACACATAATTTCAAAAGGTAAATCCCACACTGGGGCGATCATAATCGGAGCATTTATAAGTTTGGATTTAATTAAGTCGAACGCCGCTAAACAAGAGTCGTCAAAAACAAAAGGAGCGTCTTTTTCGAGAAGGTGAGTGAGAGGCTTAGTAATTTTTGAAAAGTCTTTAATAAATCTTTGATAAAATCCCGCATGCCCTAAAAAACTTCTAATCGCTTTAATATTTGTAGGTGGCGGTAACTTTTCAATTACTTCATTTTTGCCTTGTCCACTTCAATTCCCCTAACGAAAATTTTGTGGCCAAGGACTAAGCCTTCACGTACCATAAAGTGGCACTTCTCCCAATTTAAAACTAGATTCGTTTCTTCGCAGCATTTTAAAATTTTTCCTAAATTCTTTAAACATAATTCAAATGAGTCGCCAAAAACTGAGAAGTCGTCCATAAACACTTCCATAATGTTTTCTACATATTTATCGAAGATGGCTAGCATACACCGCTGAAAGGTAGCTGGTGCATTGCATAGCCCGAAAGGCATCCTACGGTAGGCAAAGGTTCCAAAAGGGCAAGTGAATGTTGTCTTCTCTTGGTCCTCGGGTGCGATAGGGATTTGGAAATATCTCGAAAGACCGTCGAGAAAACAATAAAAACTATGCCCGAATAAGCGTTCTAAAATTTGATCGATAAAGGGAAGGGGGAAGTGATCTTTACGAGTGGCATCATTTAATTTACGGTAATCGATGCACATCCTCCATCCCATTACCGTCCTAGTTGGAATTAAATCATTATTGTTATTTGTTACCACCGTGATCCCACCCTTCTTAGGTACAACCTTAACCGGACTTTCCCACTTACTATCGGAAATATGATAAATTATCCCCGCATCTAATAACTTAAGAACCTCGCCCTTCACAACCTCTTTCATATTAGGATTAAGACGACGTTGAGGTTGGACTACTCCCTTAGAGTTATTTTCAAAGAATATTTTGTGGGTGCAAAAGGAAGGGCTAATGCAAGGAATATCAGAAATTTGTCACGCTATAGCTCGGCGATGCTTTTGTAGTAGTTCGATCAATTGATCGTTTTCGGATTGAGAAAGCAAAGCCGAGATTTTAACGGGCAATTTAGAATTTTGTTCAAGAAAGGCATATTTGAGATGTTCGGGAAGGGGTTTGAGTTCTAAGTTGGATGGTTCATCGTAAGAGTTCTTTAAAACTTTTTCATTTTCAAAAACAATATTTTCATAATTTTTTTGTCTAAACACTGGTTCATTTGCAAAGTTGGCTTGCGCGGACATAGCCGTGTCTTCAAAAATATTTGTAGAAAAATCAGAAAAAGAGAAAGAAAAATCATTGGAACAAATATTTGAAAGAAAAAAAGAGGAGTCTTCATTTAAAACATCGAGGAAAAAACATGAATCGTCATTTTTTAAAGAATTTTTCATGGATTGGTTTATTGAAAACGTCACCTCGTCATCTCCCACGCGAAGCAAAAGTTTTCCATTACACGCATCGATGACCGCATGAGAGGTGGCTAGGAAGGGACGACCAAGGATAAGAGGGACCTCGATGTCCTCTTCAATATCGAGAATGACAAAATCCACCGGGAAGATGAATTTGTCGACCTTCACTAGCACATCTTCAACGATACCTAACGGATACTTAATCGATCGATCGACTAACTGTATACTCATGCGCGTAGGGCTGAGAGTGCCCAAACCTAGCTTCTTGAATAAAGAAAAAGGCATCAAATTGATGCTCGCTCCTAGATCCGCTAACGCATGTTTAACAAAAAGGTCGCCAAAAACACAAGGAATTGAAAAACTACCCGAGTCATTTATTTTTTTTGGAAGATTTGAGTTTTTAATGATCGCCGAGCACTCTTCATTTAACGTCACGTGAGAAAGATTTTCTAATTTCTTCTTGTTTGTTAATAAATCCTTAAGGTATTTTGCATACTTCGACATTTGATTAATCACTTCATAAAATGGCAAATTAATGTGAATTTGTTTGAACATTTCAAGGAAGCGTTGGTACTGATCGTCTAGTTTTTCTTTCCTAAATCGAGCCGGATAAAGAGGTGGGGAACGTCCTTGATAATAACCGGGACATCATTTTGAACGTCATCTTTTTCTTTTATAAAATCAGACAAAACAAAAATATCTTTTCCTTTATCAAAAGTAGATTTTTCATTTTCCATAGGGCTAATTGTTTCCGCAGTAGGAGAGATAGTCACCTTTGGCTCTTCCCTTGTGGTGGGCTCGTTAATAACCTTACCGCTCCGAAGGAAAATCATATTTGCGTGCTCCCTTGGGTTAGGTTCAGTGTTCGAGGGAAGAATTCCAGGTGGTCTCTCGGAAAAAGCCTTGGCAAGTTGCCCGACCTGGTTTTCTAAACTTTTCACAGACCCAGTTAGACTTCTAATATTGGCTTCGTTCGAATTTATATATTTAGAAAGAATCTCTTCTAAAGGGGAAGGATTTTGAAAGCTTTGGTTTTGTTGTTGTGGTGGTGGTGTAAAATCGTGCAGTGGGTGTACGACATTAGCATTATTACTCCAAGAAAAATTAGGATGGTTACGCCATCCAGGGTGATAAGAATTCGTAGCAGCATTAAAACCAGGTGGAGAAGAAAAATTCGAAAAAGCAGAAAAATTGTTTGCAGAATTATTTTGAGCAGGCCTGGGTATGTTCCCCAGATAATCCACCTGCTCGGCAGCAGCAGCATTCACATTTTCAAATACCTTAGCAGCGGATGCAGCAGTCATCTCTGAAATCTTCTTGTTCAGCATTTCCACTTGCATCGCCAGTTGCGTCACCGAATCCACTTCATAGATACCTGCAGGTTTAGCTGGGTAAGTCCTAGATGAATTCCACTGATAAGTGTTCATCGCCATGTCCTCGGTAAGCTCAAGAGCGGCTTCCGTAGTTTTGTGGTCTAAAGAACTAGCGGAAGCGGCATCTATCATTTGCTTAGTTTCTTGATTTATCCCATTGTAAAATGTCTGGACCTGTAACCATACAGGCAGAGCATGATGTGGGCATCTTCTCAAAAGTTCTTTGTACCTCTCCCAAGTGTAATAGAGGGTCTCAAAAGCAATTTGAGAGTATGAAGTTATATCATTTCTTAACTTAGCAGTTTTGGCGGGGGGGGGGGGGGAATATCTTGCAAGAAATTTTTCAACTAAAATGTTCCAAGTAGTGATTGATCCTCTTGGAAGAGAACTCAACCACTGTTTGGCTTTGGTTCTTAAAGAAAAAGGGAAGAGTCTTAGCCTTATAGCATCGTATGAGACACTATCGATTTTAAAGGTGTCACAGATTTCAAGAAAACTAGCAATATGTAAGTTCGGATCTTCATCTTGTAATCCGTCGAACTGTACATATTGTTGCACCATTTGTATGATGCTAGGCTTAAGCTCGAAGTTATTGTTCGCAATCGCAGGTCGAACAATACTTGTTTCAGTCCCCTCCAGATTGGGTCGAGCATAATCGGACATGGTCCTTTGCTGAGCCATTTCTGGGTTAGGGTCTCCCATTTCAGAATTAAAATTGCAATCGCTGTAAGAATCCTCAACCGCTGTTTGAGAAGTGGAAGCCCCGAATCGTAGTTGTCTCCGAAAGGAGCGTTCGATTTCTGGGTCCAAATCAACAAGTAGCGACAGATTCGCTCGGGTCATGCACTAGAAAAGAAAATGAAGGAGAATGGAAATGAAAACTTGAAAAAAGAAAAGGAGAAGAAAGGATTTTTTTTTTTTTGAAAATAAATTTTTTTATGGATTGGCTCTCGAACTTCCCAAGGGCTACCCGGTGAAGGGTTCGCAAGGTACTAGGTAAAATGGTGGCGCTTAAAGCCCCTTACCCTTTTCGAGAGAATTTAGGTTGGGTAGAAATAAGATGATGTGAGTTGATTATAAAAAGAAAAGAAAATATATTTTTTGTTGATTTTTGCAGAAGTAATAGCGAAAGCGTTTTCAAAATATTGACGAAGAAACTCCCCAGCAACGACGCCAAAAACTTGATGGGCCAAAACCCGAGCAGGCAAGTGTACCTGTCGAATCGTAGTATCAAGGTCGTATTTAAAACTCGGGGTTGTCAAGTACTGCTACTCACGCTTTAACTATTATCCTACAGGAGAACTGTTAGGATTTGAGAATTTTTAAAAGTAAAATAAAAGACGATTTTTTAGACGAAAAACTTATAATAAAGAGATAGCATTCGATCAATGAATCACTATAAAATGAAATAAGAAGGATAAAAAGATATAGTTTTAAATTTGTAAATCATACTCGACCGTGACGGATCCAAAAATAAGACAAAATCTCGCTAGAGCATTAGGTCTCCTAACTTATAGACGCTTTGATTGAAATCTCTTTACAAATAAAAGAAGCCTAAAGTTGCATTATCGAGATGATCTGCACTATTGGATTTGACTCCAATCCGGAAGATTTATGTCATCCTATCTCTAGGGTTGCGTACAACTCCTTCCTTCTTTGAGTGATCTTTCACATTTACGAGCCTCTCGACTACTTAAATATGAGATCCAAAGCCTACTACCGTATATCGGAAATACGGAGTCGACACAAAATAAATCAAAGAAGGATCGAGCATGAAATAACAAAAATAAAACTAAAGAAAATAAAGTCTCATCTCACTTCATGGATCCTCACGATCGAATGCTAAGTAAAATTAGTTACTCATAATTGAAAGAGAAGACAAGATAAGATAAGAGAGGAACATTTTTATTACTTGCAAAAAGAAAGAGTACAAAACAAGGAAATAAAAGGGCAAAATTATTCTACTAAAGAAACTATTACAACAACAAGGAAATTATAACATGGAAGAAAAAGCATACATAGCAATGAAAGATGAAAAAATTGCACTAGAACTCTCTTGCTCTCTCCAAAAGCCAACCTCAAATTTTACTTAAAAACTTCACTCCAAAAAAATTTCTTCCTTTGGCTTGAGGGATGGGGTGGCTTTTATAGGGGATGGAGAAGCTTCTATATTTTAGGAAATATGAGAGGACAAAGGGGGGTGGCCGGCCATGCTTTGAGATAGGTTAATGCATTGCTTTAAATGAGGGGAGAGAGAATGGAAGGATTCATTGTATTGTATTTAAGGGAATAAAAATATAAAATAAAGAGGGGGGATGAATGGGAGTGTGTAGAAGGGGCAAAAGAGGGGGGCCGGCCACATGCTTGGAGATATTCATGCATGTAATAATGAAGAGGAGAAAGAGAGAAAGAGGATTTAATGTAAATGGAGAGGGAGGTGATATAGTGGCCGGCCAATGCATGTAATATATTTAATGATAGGGATAATATTCAATGTAAATGGAGAGGGAGGTGGCCGGCCAAGTGCAAGGGGGATGTTAGTGGGCTGCTCATGAGAGGTGGGCTAGGTGAAGAGGGCTCGGGTAGGGGCTGCATGTTGGAGTGGGCTGGCTGCACATGGGCTCGGGCTGGCTTGCAAGTGAGGGGCTGCACCAAATAAGGGTTGGGCTGCATGCATTAGGCTCGGGCTGCACCATATAGGGGCTATGTAGGCTCAGGTTTGCATGTTTGGAAGGGCTGCATGGTGGGCTTGAACCTACAAATAAAACAAAGCAAATAACATTAGTTATATAACTAAATATTACAAACATACATACTATTAATTAGTTTATTAAAAAAATAAAACTAAACAAAACATAACATAATATAACTTATTAAACAAGAACAAAAAATACAAAACACAAATAATAAAACTTAGAAATAATAGAAACAAAACATGGAAGACATTAACAAGAAATAAAACAGAGCATGCATAAAAATACTTAAAACATTTAAATAAACTATGAATTTTGCAAACTAAACTATCCCAAAAATGATGACTAAAACAAGTCATCAATATACTTCAATGAAATGGAGGTTTCTGGTGCAAAAAAAAACAATGGGTGACTTGCGGAATACACAGATCATGCTGTGAATTAACAATTATGTCATTACATATCAACTTGTAAATTACGTAATGGCATTTACACTACGCTTCATAGGTTCGAAAAATTAGTTGTTGAATCATGTGGGGGGAGGATTGGTATAATTTATAATTTTTGCATTTTTCCTCTTAATGTAATTTTAAATTTGGAGTAACTATAATGAGTGGAAATTTGAATTACGTTTTGGATGATGTTGAAATGCGTGTGAGAATGATTACTCATGAATGGTGTAAGTGGTGGCACTAGAAAGAGTGTGACATATAAGTATTACTTATAGTTTGCTAGCGTTGGTTATGACCAGTATTAGTTTGGTGATTTGCTTATGTATGAGATCAATTTGTCATAATGAATTGCGATGAATGCGACTCTATTGAGGCTATTTCTTTGACCGATAAAAGTGTCATGACAAAATATTGACATCTTTCATTTGAGTTTTTGGGTTGATAAAGGAAATTGAATTTGTTGGTAGCATAATGTGTGTTTATCACATGCAATGCTTGGATTCATTGCAAAAATTGTGGACGTGACAGGAAAGGTGCAATGTATTACTATTTTAACTTGGTTAATGTTGCATCTGGAGTTTTATTCATGCAAGAAACCATTGCTCATGATGAAGAAAATGGAAAAGATGATTCTTCAATACATGGTGGATAATCATTCCTCCTGTGGAGTTGTGAATTTCATTCAACTATGGAATATGTTTTGCTGGCAATTATCTAAAGTTAGAAGAAAGGCCCATGAGTGGAGCAATTTTGAATAATGAAATATTATAGTAGATGACCATGTAGAAAATGACCATAATCGAGAATTGTACACCTGATGAGAGATTCTTGGTTAAAAATAGATATGCTGAAATCTATTGTAACAAGTTTGGATCCATTGAGATTGTTTCTTAGAACATGCCGATGATTAAAATGTGTTACTTAAATCAGATTCGCAGTGTTAGAAATGGTCGCCAAATTAGTGAATATATCTATATATAAGTGTGACAACTCATTTATTGAAATCGTGTGAATGTTTTTAAACTATTGAGTTAACATGTTGTTTCTGGTGTGATTGTGATGTCTCGGGTGAGGATTTCTCTTTTATGTAAGATTCACACAATCTGAATGATAGATGATTACGTTGGTGTTTGTACTTGTTGATTAGAGGTGATGTTGTAGTTTTGATTGCCACAAATTAAAGGTTCTCGAGATTATCGTAATCTAGATGTGTTTGGATTTGAAAGTGAACTCACAAAGAATTAGAATCAATGTAGTGACTTGATTCTTCTGTGGAATGTCGAAATTTATCATTTTGGGAAGTGTAACGCTTCCTGACATTATATAATGGCTATGGAGTGAGGTAATTGAGAGTTCTTAAGGCTATTTTGGTTATGTCCTAAGTTACAGGGTAATCTGTGTTAGAGTGTACGGGTGGTTTCATCGACGTGTATGTTCATATCTAAGTCGATCTTCCGAGTTCTAAAAAGCCATACAAATGTTGTCCGTGACTTCCCGATTTGTGTACTTTATTGCAGTTAAGACTGTTTGGTTTTCCTTATGAAAGAGTAAATCGGAGTAGTGCGGCGAAAGCATGGCGGGTCCATGACCCACACATCATATTGAGTTTTTTTTTTACTTTTTGTTTCTCTTGCGATTAAGGTTGAGGGTATATTTTTGAATGGAAATTATTTTAGGGGCAGAGAATTATAACGCCCCAAAATTAATTAAATTAGACTTAGTGCGTAGATAAAAATGTTGGTGTGTGAATAGATGCCTTGGTTTGCTATTAGTTAGCACTTATTAGGTCTAAAGCAAAACACAAATATAAGTTCCTAGACCATCCTCTCATTTCTGATCGCATAGCCCCCCAACTTCTCGCATAGATCGGTCTCCCCCTTCCCTTTATCAAATGGATCAGTCGCCCCTCTCTTTCTCGTATGGATTGGTCGTCTCTCTCTATATCCCTCTCGCATATAGTAGTCGCTTGACTCCCATTCCTCTCTTGGTCTCACCATTGAGGAGTTGTAAGGGAGAAGCCCTAGCATTTGAGCTATTACTCATCCATTATTGCTCCTTGCCCCCTTCTCGTTGCTTGCGCCAGTGATAGAGAAGGAAAAGGGGAGGGGTATGAAGCTCCTTTTGTCGGCGATTGAGTAGAAAAGCCTCAAGTTGCTGATATCGTCGTCAAACTAGGGCACGCGGACGTGTCCTTGGCCATGTGCAAAAAACGCCCCATTGAAATGCCCGTGTCACAGGCCGTGCACCACACTATACACCACCTGGTTATCACCCGAGCAGAACACGGCCTAGGATACGCCTGTGTCCCTGGCCGTATCACCTCTCGACGATCATCGACCTCATGGTGTTGTTGCTAAGTTGAGCCTTTGGCTGACTCAAAAATGTGAGGAAACACTTAGGCTCTATTTGATTGAGTTGTTGCTGATGAAAAGCTACTGCAAGGAAAAGTGTTATTTCTGAAAACAAAAATTTATTTAAAAAATTTTTGGGTGAAATGGAGGCTATGTTTGGCGCGGCTGCATCGACTAGAGAAGCAGTGGTGGGAAGTAATGGGAGAATAATCAGCTGCTTTGCAGAGTGATGACAGAATCTTTGAAATTGCTTGAAAGAATAGCGTTTGTAGTGATGTTTCAACCTGGGAGGCACAATCACATGAACAAAAACTTTCTAAAAACTCAATAAAAAATATCTTTTTGAAATATGTTATATATAACTTATATTAACATTATTGTTTTATATATTATATATAACTTATATTAATTTATATTTTTTTAATATTATATTATAACGTAATTAATAATATATATTATATTATAATATATTAGATTATAATATATAATGTTTATAATATAACTATATATGTAGGGGATGAGACCCATTTTATAACATTAGGTGTGCACATAACCACACACCCATGATCTCCACATCAAAAGAAAAGGGAGCATGGGATTGACCGAGCGCACGATCACCGCGCCCGATCCCCCGCGCACCGATCTCATCATGTGTAGTTAGCAAAACTGCCACGAGCCCCACCTCACCGACGGTGGCCGGCCAGCATCCTCCCCGGCCGCCGGTCGCCCGCCCCAAATCGTCACTCTAGCCCTGGACACGGCTAAGGGAATAGCCGCCTGGGCCACGCCTCCATCGGCCATCGACTGGGGTCAAGGGGGGTGGTCGCCCGGGCCGCCCCCTCCCTCAGCCGCCAGTGCGTCCAAGGGAGCGGGCTCCCGGGTCGCCCCCTCCCTCGGCCACCGGCGCAGACCAAAGGGGCTGGCCGCCCGGGCCGCCACCTCCCTCGGCCGCCAGCGCGTCCCAGGGGGTGGCCGCCCGGGCCACCCCTCCCTCAGTCGACAGCGCGGCCAAGGAAGCGACCGCCCGAGCCGCTCCTCCCCGGCCACCGTCGGTAGTCTTCCCCTCGCCGGCGAACTCAGCGGCAAGTTCGCCGCCCGCCCGCGGAGTCCCGCTCCCGTCGTCCGATCAGTTGGAAATGTCCCTGACCGTCCGATTTGCGTGTAACCACCCACTAACCACCAAGTTAGTGGGGGAATTTAATTAATAAATTTATGATTTATTTAAATAGTCTCCAAATAATGAAATTAATATCCTAATATGCGCATTTAAACTATAACAGAAATAATCATAATTGTGGTTATGGTGTATGGATAGCCGCGTCACCACCATAACCACCACTTGGAGCCTAGAAAAGGAGCCTCAGGCCTCCTGATTTCTCACCTTTTTTTCCTCTGAGTCTTCTTCTTCCTCAGGTCGAAGCACTGTCGAATTCCTCCTACGAGCAGCACCTAAGCCGCACTCGAACTGCACTCGAGCCGCACCCAAGCCACACCCGAGCCACGAGCGAGCCAAGTTGAAGCCACCCGACGAAGCCCAATCTCTCAATTTCCAAGTGGCCCCTGCAGCCGCAAGTCCAAGCGTTCCACTCCACGTTCAGAATCGCAAGGCATTAAGCGAAAACCACCAACACAAAGGGCAATTTGTAACAACTTTCGGCGTGGCGGTCTGTCGTCCGTCGTGTGTCAAGTCTTCTCTCACCCCAAAGATGTGACGAGAGGTGGTCTGTCACCCTCGACTTCTTAAACAAGCTGTAACCGCCAAAAAATAATGGACTTTGACCGGCACAGATCCTGTCACGTGAGTTTTTACCTAGTTGAGGGGTTTTTCCATGTTAAAACTTTGTGTGTACAATCGACTTACTTTATTGACTGTGTGCGCGCTCAACCGTTCTGAGAGCTAAGACGGTCCAGGTTATTCCGGTCCGACCGGGACGTCAAGTTAGACCGCAACAATATATATTATAATATATTAGATTCTAATGTTTATTATATAATTATATATATAATAATAATATATAATTTAAAAAGGGGTTGTCAAAAGGTTGCAGCGCCGCTGCTTTTTTGAGTCTCGAAAAACTTCCGCGACTCAAAAATAGTGGGGCCCTGCTATAATTCATGGTGGATGATGCCACTGTGATAACCTCAAGAAATTGTTTAGCACGACATTTGAAAAATCGACGGTCCCCCGCTCTGAAAATATCGTGCCAAACAAACCGGGGTTTGTAGAGTTTTTTTTGATAAGTTGTTTTTAAAAACTGTTTGGCAAAAATAGAGTTTTATTAGGTGAATTGTTTCTATTTAATTTAACTTTTTCATTTAATACTTAAAATTGTTTTAAACATTTAAAACCAATATTACACGACATACATAATAAAATTTGAATTAAAATATAAGATATGAGGAATTAATATTACCTTCTTGCCTCATAGAGATGTTGCATTATAGACTCACGTAGTGTTATCATCTCATCTACACCACTTGTCGTATTAATGCATGTATCACGTCATCTCTGTGAGTCTACTCCCCCCCCCCCCCCGCCCGTACGCATTCTCTCACTTTCTCTAAAATCAGGATCTATACATGATGGGTGCCTCCGTATAAACTTATGCAAAGACATTGTTATTAGGACAATATGTGTCTATTTCTCAAAACTATGGTTGACATATCACACAGTATTGCCCATTTTTCTTCCATACACCAAATGTGTGTTCAATCACACTCCTAAGGGAAGTGCATGTTTGATTGAAAATCTCTCGAAGTCCTTCAGTTGGACGATTACCACGAGTAAAATCAAAAAGATGGTACCGTATCTGGATATGATTTTATATAGCCTCTTTATAGTGGATATTCAATGTCTACCAAATAATACTTTCTTGTATGATTGACGCACACTTTTAATTAACAAATGTTGGGAAAAATAATATATGAACTACAATTATAACTCCATTACCTCTGAGGGTGCGACAAGTTGTACTTAGGATTGCTTATAACAAAATTAAAAATCTAACAATCATGCGCAGATTCCTCCCAACTAGTCATGGCGAAAGTAAAACAAAAGTTGAAATCACAAACATCCATTACATTTTGTGTAGTAGTTCAAGGATACCCAATATATGGTACTTAATTTTTAAATGAAATGCATGCATCAACATGTGTTCCATATATGGTACCAATTAGGGGTGTGCAAAAATAACCGAAGAACTGAAAACCGAATCGGACCCGAACCGAATGGTTTGGGTCGGTTCTAAATAGCTTCGGTTCGGGTATGGTTCCCATAATATCAGAATCGACAATTTGGTTCGGTTTCTGGTTCCAAGGGTCGAGTACCCAGAACCGACCCGAGAACCGAATATCAATGCTAAAGAAAATATTTTGAGACACCGTTTATAGTCGTATGGCCAAATACGCGAAAATAATTGAGAATATAGTTTTATGGCTAAAAAAATATTTATTGTACTTGTGTAGTTGTATGATTTCAATACGATATAAATTCATGATTCAACTATTTTGAGATATTGAAAATTATATTACAATGAATCATGAGTTGAAAAAGCCATTTTTAAATTTTGTTAGACATAGGTAGAACCGAGAACCGAACCGAAGCAAATGATTCGAATTCGGTTCTATACAATAGGATCGTGGATTGGTTCCGGTTTCAAAAGTTTAGAACCGAACCTATATGGGTCTGAAAGTCTTTAATTCCAAGGTAGCTAATCACTTAGAGGTGGGTGCCTAGGTTTTTGGTCTTTTATAATTTTCCCTCTACTTAGTGTGTTGTGGGTGAGTTAAATATTTCTTCCAAGACAATCACACAAAGCACGTACAAGGTTTATAGTAGTTCCCCAGATTATGAGTACGTCCACTTTCCCTCACCTTTCTAACAGCTTGTTAGACAAGGCCTCTTCTCCAAAACTCAGCTCCTTAGATCTTACAACACAGATCCCTCAGGATCTCTCAGTATCCTCCAAGACCTACAGCTCAGGCACAAAGCCCTACCTCAGAGCAAGCTTGCTCCTACAACTTAGAGATCAAAAGATCACCTACCTCAGACTTGAACAAAAGTACTACAGCTCAGGCTATGGAGGTTAGCTCTACAACTCATAGAGTAGCACTCTCCTACCTCTCAGATCTGTTAAGATTCTACCTCAGGCCAAAGGCCCTATCTCAGGAAAACAGGCCCTACACTGAGATCCACACAAGGATCCTACAAACTCAGGCTCAACAGCCCTACACTATGACCCACACAGGGATCCTACAAACTCAGGCTTAACAGCCCTACACTCAGATCCACACAAGGATCCTACCTCAGCCTTTATAAATTAGGCTTACAACTCAGATCTAAAAAGATCCTATAGGAAGAGTAGTTGGTGTGGTTGATATGACACTAGAGAAATTTCTCTGTGTCTGCCTCCTGAGCTAAGTTAATAGCCTTAACTTTCTTCATAATAATAGAAATAGTATTTTCAGTAAGAAGCTGCCTGTGCTGAAGAAACTCAGAAACTTGTTTCTGAACTTGATGAACAAGACTGAGGATTAGACAGTTCTTGTGTTCTTCAATCAGCTAACCTGGACTAGCAGGAACTTGAAAGCTCTGCTCCTCCTTCTTAATCAGATCCTTATCTAAACTTGTAGTAGTAGAAGAAATTAGCTACAACAACTTGAAAGAACTTTTAGATCAGCTAATTTGACTTCAAGCTTCAAGCTCGACAACAATGGCAAGGAAGAAGAAGTTCAGCCACGCCTTTTCGAAATGATAAAACCATAAAAGTTAAAGTTCCTTTAGTCCATCTTGTCCCTTTTATCTTCCGTCGATTAACGGCTCAAGAAGTAGTGGGGACCACTTGTGGTTGACAGCTGCACCTTGCTTTAATGGAAGAAGACGTACAGTAGGCCTCCCGACACTATTTGTCGTGTTCTGTAGCTTTCCCGTAACTAATTTGAACTTTGTTGACTTTGGCTGATGTCAGTAATTGTGGGCTTAATCAAATCTTTAGATTCAACTCCAGGCATTGAGTGCATTGAGTGAACTGGCTTCACTCAATCAATCTGTACTTAGTCAAATTCTTCTACACTGCCAGGAGTTGAGTGCGTTGAGTGAATCTTCATCACTCAATTCCCCTGGACTTAGCTGTAACTGTCTTTTTCTATTAGGCATTGTGAGCATTGAGTGAAGCTTCATCACTCAACGCTTTTATACTTAGCCACTTTTCTGAAGTCTACCAGCTTGCTGAGGCGTTGAGTGCATTGAGTGAGCTGTCATCACTCAACACTTTTGGACTTAGATAGATTTTTCTGTTTATCTCTTCTTGAGCTTTAACATCACTCGATGCTTTATTTTCTAGCGTTGAGTGAGATGTATTCACTCGACGATTCTGTACTTAGCCAGATTTTTGGACAGAATCTTCAACTACTTGAGCTTGAATTAACGCTTCTTTCATCAGGTGTTGAGTGAACTGTCCTCACTAACCAATTATGGACTTAGTTGATTTTTCAGCTTGCCAATGTTGAGGCTTTGACAGACTCAGCTATACTCAACGCCTTTTGATATATGGCGTTGAGTGAAATGCCTTCACTCAACGTTTGTGGACTTAGCTGTAGAATTGCTTTGCAAACTACTAGGCTTTGACTGTCCACACCTTACTCAACACTTTTTGGCATCTGGGGTTGAGTGAACTGGCTTCACTCAACGCCTGTGGACTTAGGCAATTTTTAGCCTTTCTAGCATCCTTCTTTGACTACTGGCGTTGAGTGAACTAGCTTCACTCAATGCCCGTGGACTTAGACAGACTTCTGTCTCTCCACTTCTCTAACTTGTGACCACCTGTCACAACCACTTAGACAACTTGTCTAAACATGTTCCATGGAACATACTGCACATGATGATCTTGAATAACATCAAATATAACTAAGCTCTTAGTATTGATTGTGATGCCTCTTCAAATTTTTAGATCTAGGGAACATTAAGGGCAATATTCCCAACAATCTCCCCCCATTTTAAGAAGGCAGAACACACAGCAATATTAAGAAGCATTAACATAAAAAGGATATTAATTTGATGTAGTTGTAAGCTATATCTGCTATATCTGCTAGCTTATGCTACTTGAATTTCCAGCATATCAATTCAATGTACTCCATTTAACTGCAATGACTCAACATATCAAGTCAATGCATTCTCATACCACTTGAACAATTGCTCAAGTAGTATGCACTCTCCTTATACCACTTAATACTTAAATTGAGCACCACTAGAAGCACTTATCTTATAATATGCACTGACTCAACATGGATCAACATGTAGTCATTGCATTCCTCATACTACTTGAATATTTCCAAGTAATATGAACTGACTCAACATGACCTATTCATGTCAAATATTGCTTCTACATCTCCCCCTTTCTAATTGTTGCCACACATCTCCAATCTCCCCCATTCCAAGTATTATCGTGCATCTCTCCCTTTATGACTTCTTCTATAGGCATATATCTATTAAGGGAGGTAAAAGTCCACCTAGTGCCAACTACCTTCACCTATGGGGGGGAATAGGTGTCTTGCAGCATTTTTGCGGAATTAAAATTGTACCTGCACAAATAAACCAAACAACACAGCACAGAAAGACACAGGCAAATTATAGTGGTTCCCCGATTTGGGTATGTCCACTCTCCCCCTTCGACCTATCTCCTAACCAGGGACGACTCGGTCACTTCACCAACAGGATTGAAATCCAATCCTCACACTAACGGAAGGAACCCTTCCAAACGAAGGAGTCACCACTCCTACACCACGGGTTGCACCCAACCCTTACAACTAGGAACCAACGTTCCTTTACAACAAAATTGAAAATGGAGTGTATTAGAAATACAAACTACTTATGGAGAATAGGGTGTCCCTCTTCGTTCGATGATGTGTTCTTGAAGTCGACGAAGAGTCCACGACCCTAGATCTCACTTGGAGAGAATCTCCCCGAAACCGGCGGCGGCAAGAAGGGCGGCGGCTTGGCTCTCGGGATTGGCGGCGACAACGGAGTGCTGCGGCTGTTCTTTGGAGATTCAACCTTCGTAGCAAAGCTATCAAGGTATTCCAACGGTCACACTAAGATCGATCATCTCGATCGATTCGGAAGGGGAAGGTTTTCCTGATCTACGAATCAAGAGACAAAGGATCTCTGGTTAGACGCGTGAGATGTTGTGCTTGGCTGAGCTTCTGTAGCCGGGAGATCTGGAAGAAACCTCGATCAGCGACGGCAATCAACTGGCACGAGCGGCGACGGCGGCGGAGCGAGATTCACGATCTAGGTCACGTCGGCGGCTCGTATTTTTGAATCCGTGTATTCGTATGTCTACTGCTCAACAATACCGAAGTATTTATACATTAGGTCATCCAAAATGACCGTTGTGGGCCCCACCAAAAAGAAGCCCTAAGACCGGCTCCAAACAGCGCATGTTAACTTGGACCGGTCCAGAGAATAGAAGAAATTTGCCTAAGTCAAATTCGGCGAGAATCGTAGGTGATTCTCGAAGAATCGGCGAGAATCACCTACGATTCTCGCCGAATTCCACTTAGCAGAATTCTAGCTACATAGAAATAGCAAGCCGGAGAGAATCGGCGGGAATCACAATTGATTCTCGCCGAATCGGCGAGAATGCAAGATCATTCTCGATGATTCGGCGAGAATCACTTAGTGATTCTCGCCGATTCTGCCTTAGCAGAATTCAGGGCGGCGTCGAGACAGCCGGCAGCATTCGGCGAGAATCAGCGAGTGATTCTCGTCGATTCGGCGAGAATCACTAGTGATTCTCGACGATTTCTACTTAGACAATTTTCGCCTTTCTTCCCTTGAGCTGGTCTTTGGCCCATCCTTGCTCCTTGTCTGCTCTTGATCTTTCTTAACCCTGTGCTTGAAAGTAAGTACACTCCAATAGAGAGAGTACACGTAAGCCAACACACTGATCTGCTCAATGAGGGATTACGTTGCACAGACCCGTGTATATTGACCTACTGCACCCTGACATTGGTGTGTACTTAGCGAGGAATAACTGCAAGCACAACTTGAAGACAAGTGATCAAATACATTGTCAATTCACCTTAGCTTGTTCAGGGGCTTCTTGAAATTAGGTACATTGTGGATACATTACCCAACAATCTCCCCCTATTTGAAGAATCCTAAACCCTACAAGCTAAGGCGAAAATAACGGCTGGAAGAAAACACAACTTTGAAAGATGAGAATAGAGGTTCCATACCATTATCTTTAGAGCAATTGGAGCATACACCTTAGCACCTTAGCCGAGAGGGTAATCTCCCCCTTTTTGGCTTCTGCAAATCTGGGACTATTGCACTTGATACCATGCTCCCCCTCAGTTCTTGCACGTGTGCTAACACTTGAGTTCGTAGAAGATGCTCCCCCTAGAAGCACGACCCTGGGGCTTCTGAAGTTTTCATTCCTCATAGTTTAGCATCCCCAGTTCAGTTTTGAAGAGACTGAACTTGGCCTCGTCTAGGGGCTTTGTGAAAATATCTGTAATCTGCTTATCTGTGGGAACGTAGCAGAGAGAGATGTCCTTGTTCTCCACGTGCTCCTGAATGAAGTGGTAGCGCACTTCAATATGCTTCGTTCTGCTGTGCAATACCGGATTGATGGCAATAACAATTGCACTAGAGGAGTCGCAGTACATTGGTACTTCCTTGAACTGAAGGTCATAGTCTGCTAACTGGTTTCTGATCCATAGGAGTTGTGCGCAACAGCTGCCTGCCGAGATGTATTCAGACTCCGCTGTGGAGGTTGCTACACAATTCTGTTTCTTGCTTTTCCATGAGATAAGCCTTCTTCCGAGGAATTGACACGTCCCGGAAGTGCTTTTCCTGTCATCCCTACTCCCTACAAAATCAGCATCTGAAAAACCTATTAGCTCGACATTATTGTTTCTTGGGTACCACAAGCCAAGATTAGGTGTACCTTTAAGGTATCTAAGAATTCGCTTTGCAGCGACATAATGAGATTCCTTAGTGTTCACCTGATATCTGGCACAAACACATGTGGAGAACATGATATCCGGTCTACTTGCAGTAAGGTAGAGCAGGGATCCAATGATGCTTCTTTATTTGGTTTCATCAAAAGGTTTCCCTTTCTCATCCTTATCCAGAGACATGGTAGATCCCATTGGAGTACTCATAGAGGTTGCATTCTCCATTCCGAATTTCTTGAGGAGTTCATTGGTGAACTTCGTCTGAGAAATGAAAATTCCCTCCTCAGACTGTTTCACTTGAAGTCCCAAGAAATACTTTAGCTCTCCCATACTGCTCATTTCAAACTTTCCTTGCATAAGTTTAGAAAACTTTTTGCAAAGATTATTGTCCGTTGAGCCGAATATAATGTCATCGACATAGATTTGCACCAGTAAGATCTTGCCTTTGACTTCCCAGAGAAACAATGTCTTGTCTATTTTTCCTCTGGAGAATTTGTTCTCAAGAAGAAAGCTAGACAAGGTCTCATACCATGCTCGAGGAGCTTGTTTTAACCCATATAGAGCTTTATTAAGAAAGTATACATGATTAGGATAAGTAGGATTGACAAAACCTGGGGGTTGAGCGACATATACTTCCTCTTTCAAGTCTCCATTCAAGAATGCCGATTTCACGTCCATCTGATAGACTGTGAATCCTTTATGAGAGGCATAGGCTAAGAACAGTCGGATTGCCTCGAGCCGAGCAACTGGCGCAAACGTCTGGTCGAAGTCAATCCCCTCCTCCTGTCTGTATCCTTGAGCCACCAGTCTGGCCTTGTTCTTGATGATGACCCCGTGTTCATCCATCTTGTTTCTGAAAATCCACTTGGTGCCAATCACGTTTTGCGTCTTAGGTCTGGGAACCAGCATCCAGACGTTGCATCTTTCGAATTGATGCAGCTCATCTTGCATGGCCAATATCCATGACGCATCTTTGTTCGCTTCGTCGAACTTCTTTGGCTCAACCTGCAACAGGAAGCTAAAATGCAGAATCTCGTTAAGAGTACCTCGGCGAGTTCTTACACCGTCTCGGGGATCTCCGATGATTTGATTTTTGGGATGATCCCTCACGTGTCGGAGCTCTAGTAGTCTTGCATAAGGAGCTCTGGCAATTTCTGGGGCACCTTCCTCTTCAGGGAGGACTACTCCATCCTGACCGTCATCCTCCCCGATCGGCATTGAGGTGGAGACCTTGACATACTTTGGAGTTGCATCTTTCTCGGGCACATCCAGGTGTAGCTTTTCGAGTCTTGCACCTGCATCTTCAAGAGGACCACTAGAAGAATTGCAATTAAGCAAACTTCCTTCATCAAATACAACATTTATTGATTCCTTTACAACTAGGGTTTTCTTGTTGAAAACTCTATAAGCCCAGTTATGGCTACTATAGCCCATGAATATGCCTCGAAGCATTTTTCACCAAACTTAGTACGCGGGTACTTCCCATTATTCAGTACATAACATCTGCAACCAAAGATCCTCAAATAGGACATGGTTGGTTTCCTACCTTTCAGTAGCTCATAAGCCGTCTTACGATGGTTTTTGTTGATCAACGCCCGGTTTTGCACATGACAAGCCGTATTGATAGCCTTGGCCCAGAAGTATTCTGGGAGAGAAGCGTCATTCAACATTGTCGTGCACGCTTCAATGAGCGTTCTATTCCTCCTCTCCGCAACTCCATTCTGTTGAGGAGTGCGCGGGGAGGAGAACTCATGAAAGATACCAAGTTTTTCACAGAACTCTGTCATAGCACTAGACTCGAACTCTGTTCCATGGTCACTTCTGATTTTGACTACTGAGCAGTTAAGTTCGTTCTGAATCTGCTTGACAAAACTGGTGAAGATGTCAAACGTATCAGACTTGCGTTTTAAAAAGAACACCCAAGTAAACTGAGAGTGATCATCTACAATCACTAGCGTATAAGACTTGCCTCCTAAGCTATGAACTTGCATTGGACCAAACAAGTCCATGTGCAGAAGATAAAGACATCTGGAGGAGTCTTTGTCTGAGATGCCCTTAAAGGTAGCCCGAGTCTGTTTGCCCTTCTAGCATGCAGGACAGGGGCTATCTTTGATGCACTTAATAATGGGAGCATCCCTTACTAAATCTTTAGAAAACAACATACTAATTGTAACACCCCAAAATTGTTGTAGGAGCGACGGGGATCGATTTTGGCCAAGACAGGTCTTTGGTGCAGGTGACACGGGCCCCGACACGGGCGTGTCGGAGGCCGTGTCGGGTGTGTCGAGCTCGGGCCGTGTAGTCGACCAGTTCAGGTCGACGATGGTCGTGTGGATGAACACGGCATAGGACACGGGCGTGTCCCAGGCCGTGTCACACCTGGGCCGTGCGGTGGGATACACGGGCAGTGACACGGGCATGAACACGGGCGTGTCTAGTTTGACACGGGCATGTCTGATGCCGTGTCACCAAGCCGTGTACCCCTCTGACTGCAAAGTGTTGATAGATTGCACACAGGGGGCGTGACACGGGTCCCGACACGGGCGTGTCGCAGGCGACACGGGCGTGTCGGAGGCCATGTCACATGCCATGTGCTGGTTTTCAATTTTGGTCGAGACGGCGAATGAGCTACACGGCCAGGCACACGGCCGTGTGCCAACCCGTGTTCGGCCCAGATTTTATGATTTTGGATTTAATCCGGGCCGTTCGTTTCCTTGGCTTTGGATCCGACGGTGGGGGCTGCTCCTGGGTGGTTATGGTCGGGAAATAGGGTTTAGAAATCCATTTTTCATTGGCCCATCTCTCTCTAAAAGTTAGAGAGAAGGGAGAGCAAGGAGGAAGGAGGAGTCCAAGATCCAGCCGCCGGAAGAGCTTCGGTGCTCCGAATCGCGATCCGAGTCCAGATCCGCGGAGGCGACGCCGTTGCGGTGCTTTCCAACCGTATAGTTTTCGATGGCGCCGCGGAAGAACGCAAGGGTAACGATTTCTCATCCTTGGGCATGTGAAGCCCTCTTTTCCTTTGCATAGGAAGCCCGCTCTCGCGAGTGAGCGAAGAGTTGGAGCGTTCCTTGGGGTAGATATGTGAAGTCCCCCTTGTGTAGAGTCTGTATGCGTAAACGGACATAGACATTGTGTGTGAAGCCTATTCAGACATGTTGGTCCGGATCGGTGATGTTGCATTGCATTTGAACCGGGCAAGAATCCGGATGTTTGGGTGTTTTCGGGTTTTCTACGTGGTAGATTGCATCAGGGAGCCTTGGAGATTAACTCCAAGGTGCACCCGGAAAACTGGGCAAAAGCGGGTTTTGCCAACACGGTGGCCGGGGAGCCAACGTGAACATAACCGGGTTATGTGATTGTTGTGGCGGAAACGGGACTCGGTGAGTCTTGACCTGCGCATATGGCTTAAATTGCCATTGCGACATGAGAACGGGTCAGACGGAACCGTACCCGGTCTATGTCGTTCGGTAGGACCGTTGGCATGGATGAGGGTCTTCGGCGGTCTATGGCTTGAATTGCCGTGACCAAGGCCAGGAAGGCAAAATGCTCATATGGATGACCGTCCAAGAGGCGGTGGTGGATTGGGAACGTCTATGGCTTGAATTGACGTGACGTTGGCCGGTTCGCCGAGAATGTGCCCTGAGTGCACGGGGTGAGTGGCCGTGCGAGCCTACGCCTGTGTTGATGTGTGTTCACATTAATATATATTGCCTATACTAATAAAGTGTAGGGAAAGAGCATCGCCGCCCCGATTTTGGGGGCGGGATCGTTATAATTTGGTCAAAAGTTGACCGTTGCATTTGTTTGCCACCGGGCGGTGGTTTGTGCTTGCAGGTGCTGCGGAGCCGAGCGGAAAATAGCGGGCTAAAGCCCATGTTGCGGTGCTGGCCCTCGAAGGCCTAACCCTTTTTATGCTTTCCGTTTATTTCATGTATGGCTGGCCTGCGAGCCGAAGTATGTAAGACATGTTTTGTTAAGCAAACCTTGTAAGGCCTTAAGGCCGGTACTTTTGTATTTTCATTCCTATTGTTACTTCTGTAGTGGAGATTCCTGCTTGGTAGGGTTCTTGAATTTGTGCAACTTAATAATTTGCTTCCGCTAGAATGACTCTGTGTAGGACGTTGGTGATTGGTTGTATGGTTTCAACGCGTAACCAACCGGTCTATCCGTAGTATATGGCGTCGGGCCCCGGCCGGACCTACTGCTATATGCTATGCGACGGATAGGGGTGTTACAAATTGGTATCAGACTACTGGTTTCGGTCAAGCTTAAATGAATTCGTGGACGAATTCACTTTAAGGGGTGGTGAGCACATGTGTGCGTCATCGTTATAACATGAAAAGAACCCATGAATGTCCACTTAGGAATGAAAATATACATGTTTGAGGAACCTGCGTGTTCCTATAATTGTTGTTTGCAGTAATTTTTGGGTCGCTTATCAGTGTTTTGCACGATTATAGGTGACCAGAAGTGGTGCTGGGCCGTCTGAACGGCCAGGTTCTGAGGCGAGCAGTGCGCCAAGCGATGCGCCTGCAACACCTCCGTCTGCCAAGACCATTAGGTTGGTGGCAGAAGCGGTCATGGCAATGATCAATGCGCAACCTACAAGGCAGGTGCAGCAGCCTGCTCCTGCTATGGAGCAAGTACCGCTTCAGACGGCAGAGCAAAGGTGGGTTGAGCAAGTAGTGTTGGAGCCAGAGTTGCCTCGGAGAGCAACAGAAAGACAACTGAAGCACGTGATTGGCTTTCACCCACCGGTATTCACGGGGGCAGAAACCCCGACCCAAGCAGAGGATTGGCTCTCAAGGGTCAACAGGGTGATGACTGCGACGGAAACGGAAGAGTGGCAGAAGACCACAATAGCGACGTTCCTGTTGGATGGGGACGCAAGACTATGGTGGGAAGGCCTAGAGCTACATCAGTTGTGGGGAAGGCCGTTGGCTGAAGTTTCGATGGAGGAGTTTGCGAGACTATTCATGGCTCGATACCTCCCCTCAGCACAGAGAATTGCGCTAGAAAGCGAGTTTCAGATGTTGGTGCAAGGGGATTGCACCATTGATGAGTACCTCCACGAGTTTACTCGGTTGGGGAGATATGCCGGCGCTACCTTCGCAGACGAGGAGCGCAAGACGAGCCGCTTTTACGAAGGGCTAAGAGATGATCTAAGATTGCTACTGTCGGGGCCCAAGGCACAGGGTTTCATGACCCTGGTCAATTCGGCCCGGTCCTTGGAGAAGGACATGAAGAATGTCCAAGCGAAGAAGGAATCCGGTAGCAAGAAAGCGGAGTTCAAGGCACCGACTACGTCAAAGTTGGGCTACCGCAGATTCTATAAGAAAGCTAAGACGTCGGGTCCAGCTGCTTCAGGTGCCTCGGGGGCAACTACCAATCGAACCTCGGGCGCTTGTTTCACGTGTGGAAAGACGGGGCACTTTGCCCGTGATTGCTGGAGTGGACGCTCAAAGTCCGAAAGGAAACAAGGAGCTACCTACGAGGAGAAGGGCAAAGCGGTGGAGTCGACCGCGTCCCACTATGCTCCGACTCAGCCTAGAGTCTATAACTTGGGCCAGCAGGAGGCCATCAAGCAAGCGGATGTGGTGACAGGTATGAGTAATTTATAGCAAGTTAGCTTTAATACCATTATCTATTTCTTGTTAGCCTAATATTGTTTGTATAGGCTTTGTTATGATTAGTGATAGTCCGGCACGGGCACTGTTCGATACGGGAGCTTCACACTCCTTCTTGTCCGAAAGCTTTATATCGCGCATCGGAGTCCCTTCTTCGATGGCGAAGGACAAGTTGGATGTGCTGCTACCGAATGGGTGCTCGATGCGTGCGGATAGGGTGTGCGCCGTAAAGGTTCACATTGGGAGCCAAGAGTTCGACTTGCTAGCATCATTGCTGCCGCTAGTAGAGTTCGACGTGATCTTTGGGATGGAATGGCTGTCAGAGCAGAAAGCTTGGATTGACTGTGACCGGAAGGAGGTCAAGCTGGGTGTAGGGCGGGAGACTACATTCGAGGGGCTAAAGGGGTCGAGCAAGACACTGATGTCTGCTCTTCAGGTGGTGAAGGCGGTTCGTGCTGGTGCAGAGCTGTTCTTCGCAATAGTGGGGGCTGTGGAGCCAAAGTCTCCGTTGGATAGCATCCCCGTGGTTTGCGAATACCCCGATGTGTTCCCGGATAGTCTTCCCGGAGCCCCACCGCAGCGGGAGATTGATTTCACCATCGAGCTCGTACCGGGGGCCAAACCGGTGTCACGTGCTCCGTATAGGTTGGCGCCTAAGGAGATGGCAGAGTTGAAAGTTCAGCTAGAGGAGCTGATGGAGCAAGGGTATGTGCGTCCAAGCTCGTCGCCTTGGAGCGCACCGGTCCTCTTCGTTAAGAAGAAGGACGGGAGTATGCGGTTGTGTATCGACTACAGAGAGTTGAACAAGCTAACGGAGAAGAATAAGTACCCGATCCCGAGGATTGATGATCTCTTTGATCAGTTGGTCGGATCGTCGGTATACTCCAAGTTGGACTTGAAGTCGGGGTACTATCAGCTGAGGATCAGGGAGTGTGATATCCCGAAGACGGCGTTCAGTACGAGGTATGGGCATTTCGAGTTCACGGTCATGCCATTTGGACTGACGAATGCGCCATCGGTATTTATGGATCTGATGAATAGGACGTTCAGAGATTTCCTGGATCGCTTTGTGATCGTCTTTATTGACAATATTTTGGTGTACTCGCAGTGCGAAGAAGACCACTTCAAGCACTTGCATTTGGTGTTGGAGACTTTGAGGAGGAATGAGCTTTACGCAAAGTTCTCCAAGTGCGAGTTCCGGCTACCCTCGGTAGGGTTCCTTGGTCATATAGTGAGTGGGGAAGGTATAGCGGTGGATCCGGCGAAGATTGTTGCGATACGGGAGTGGTCTGCGTTATCTTCTGTCGCGGAAGTCCGGAGTTTTCTTGGGCTTGCCGGATATTACAGGCGCTTCGTAGAGAACTTCTCGCGGTTAGCATTACCTCTCACGAAGTTGACAAGGAAGGATCGGAAATTCTTGTGGACGCAAGAGTGCGTGCAAGCTTTTGAGGAGCTGAAGAGACGGTTGACCACGGCGCCAGTGCTTAGTTCGCCGAGTGGGACCGAGGGCTTTGAGGTGTATAGCGACGCTTCGGGTAGTGGCTTGGGCTGCGTGTTGTTGCAACATGGGAGCGTGATAGCGTATGGATCGCGTCAGTTGAAGGTGCATGAAAGAAATTATCCGGTGCACGACTTGGAGTTGGCGGCCGTGATATTTGCACTCAAGTTGTGGAGACACTACCTATACGGCGTAAGGGTCGATATATACACCGATCACAAGAGCCTAAAATACTTGTTGGATCAAAAAGACCTTAATATGAGGTAGAGGAGGTGGATGGAGTTCCTAGGGGACTACACCTTCAAAATACATTATGTACCCGGGAAGGGCAACGCAGTTGCGGATGCGCTGAGCCGCAGGGCTCCCGCCCGAGCCAACTGGTTGTCGGTGCATGAAGAGCGGCTAGTACGGGAGTTGGAGGAGCTTGAGATCTGTTGCGTTGACAAGCAGACGAGCGCCAAAGCAATGTTAAACTGGACAGAGGTGCAGTATGACCTGGCTGACCGGGTTCGGCAGGCATTGGAGTTAGATGACTCCATGAAGGAGCTTATGGAGGCCGCTCTGGATGGGTCAAATTCCCAGTTCTCGGTGGAAGATGGTTTATTAAGGAAGGATCATCGGTTGTGCATCCCGAGTGGGGGTAACCTCCGGGCAGAGTTGAGGAACGAGGCTCATCATACCAAGTACTCAATCCACCCAGGGAGCACGAAGATGTATCGTGATCTCAAAAAGTTGTTTTGGTGGCCGGGGCTCAAGAAAGATGTGGCGTTGTACGTGGCTAAGTGCCAAACGTGCGCCTTGGTGAAGGCGGAGTGCCAAAAGCCGGGAGGATTTCTGAAGTCCTTGCCTATACCGGAGTGGAAATTCGACGATATATCTATGGACTTTGTGCACGGGTTGCCAAGGTCGCAGAAGGGGAACGACGCCATCTGGGTGATCGTAGATCGACTAACCAAGGTGTCGCATTTCATTTCGCATAGGAAGGATGACGCGGTGGAGAAGTTGGCGAAGCTATACGTGGACAATATTGTTAGGCTGCATGGTGTGCCCCGTAGCATTGTGAGTGATCGCGATGGGCGGTTCACGTCAAATGATTGGAGGTTGGTGCAGCAGATGCTGGGAACAAAGTTAAAGTTCAGCACAGCTTTCCATCCGCAGACGGATGGGCAGACCGAGAGGTTCAATAGAACGATGGAGGACATGCTATGCATGTGTGTTCTGGATTTCGGTAAGCATTGGGAAAACCACCTTTATTTGGTGGAGTTCGCGTACAACAACAGCTACCAAGCGAGTATACAAATGGTGCCCTTCGAGGCCCTGTATGGTAGGAAGTGTCGCATGCCGTTATCGTGGCTTGAAACGGGTGAGGCAAGGTTGTACAAGAAGCAGGAGGTGGAGAGTGCTACCTCGTTAGTGTGGATCATTCGGGAGCGCTTATTGATCGCTCAGGACCGACAGGCGAAGTATTACAATGCCAAGCACCGGAACGTGGAGTTCGCAGTAGGCGATTGGGTATACCTGAAAGTAAAGCCGTTCAAGGGGGTTTCGCGGGTGAGACGCTTGAAGAAGCTGAGCCCAAGATACCTTGGACCTTTTGAGGTTCTGGAGCGAGTCGGCGAAGCTGCATACCGTTTGAAGCTATCGGTGGAGTTGAGTGGGTTACATGATGTGCTCCACATTTCTGTGTTGCGGAAGGCGGTGCAAGAACCTTCGCAGGTGATCGCAGTTGACCAAGTGCCGGTGGACGAAGGGTTGACGACTAGGGTCAAGCCCATTTGTATCGAAGATGTTGAGGTCAAGAGACTCCGTAACAAGGAGATCCGGATGGTTAAGGTCCGGTGGGATAATTGCGGGCGTGAGGAGCTCTCTTGGGAACGGGAGCAGACTATGCTCGAGGAGTACCCGGAATTGTTCCGCTCAGGTACTGTTTTACGTTAAGTCCTGTTTGTCCTTTATTAATTTCGTGGACGAAATTCTTTAAGGGGGGTAGAATTGTAATACCCCAAAATTGTTGTAGGAGCGACGGGGATCGATTTTGGCCAAGACAGGTTTTTGGTGCAGGTGACACGGGCCCCGACACGGGCGTGTCGGAGGCCGTGTCGGGCGTGTCGAGCTCGGGCCGTGTAGTCGACCAGTTCAGGTCGACGATGGTCGTGTGGATGAACACGGCCTAGGACACGGGCGTGTCCCAGGCCGTGTCACACCTGGGCCGTGCGGTGGGATACACGGGCAGTGACACGGGCATGAACACGGGCGTGTCTAGTTTGACACGGGCATGTCTGATGCCGTTTCACCAAGCCGTATACCCCTCTGACTGCAAAGTGTTGATAGATTGCACACGGGGGGCGTGACACGGGTCCCGACACGGGCGTGTCGCAGGCGACACGGGCGTGTCGGAGGCCGTGTCACATGCCGTGTGCTGGTTTTCAATTTTGGTCGAGACGGCGAATGAGCTAAACGGCCAGGCACACGGCCGTGTGCCAACCCGTGTTCGGCCCAGATTTTATGATTTTGGATTTAATCCGGGCCGTTCGTTTCCTTGGCTTTGGATCCGACGGTGGGGGGCTGCTCCTGGGTGGTTATGGTCGGGAAATAGGGTTTAGAAACCCATTTTTCATTGGCCCATCTCTCTCTAAAAGTTAGAGAGAAGGGAGAGCAAGGAGGAAGGAGGAGTCCAAGATCCGGCCGCCGGAAGAGCTTCGGAGCTCCGAATCGCGATCCGAGTCCAGATCCGCGGAGACGACGCCGTTGGGGTGCTTTCCAACCGTATAGTTTTCGATGGCGCCGCGGAAGAACGCAAGGGTAACGATTTCTCATCCTTGGGCATGCGAAGCCCTCTTTTCCTTTGCATAGGAAGCCCGCTCTCGCGAGTGAGCGAAGAGTTGGAGCGTTCCTTGGGGTAGATATGTGAAGTCCCCCTTGTATAGAGTCCGTATGCGTAAACGGACATAGGCATTGTGTGTGAAGCCTATTCGGACATGTTGGTCCGGATCGGTGATGTTGCATTGCATTTGAACCGGGCAAGAATCCGGATGTTTGGGTGTTTTCGGGTTTTCTACGTGGTAGATTGCATCAGGGAGCCTTGGAGATTAACTCCAAGGTGCACCCGGAAAACTGGGCAAAAGCGAGTTTTGCCAACATGGCGGCCGGGGAGCCAACGTGAACATAACCGGGTTATGTGATTGTTGTGGCGGAAACGGGACTCGGTGAGTCTTGACCTGCGCATATGGCTTAAATTGCCATTGCGACATGAGCACGGGTCAGGCGGAACCGTACCCGGTCTATGTCGTTCGGTAGGACCGTTGGCATGGATGAGGGTCTTCGGCGGTCTATGGCTTGAATTGTCGTGACCAAGGCCAGGAAGGCAAAATGCTCATATGGATGACCGTCCAAGAGGCGGTGGTGGATTGGGAACGTCTATGGCTTGAATTGACGTGACGTTGGCCGGTTCGCCGAGAATGTGCCCTGAGTGCACAGGGTGTGTGGCCGTGCGAGCCTACGCCTGTGTTGATGTGTGTTCACATTAATATATATTGTCTATACTAATAAAGTGCAGGGAAAGAGCATCGCCGCCCCGATTTTGGGGGCGGGATTGTTATAATTTGGTCAGCATAGCTGACCGTTGCTTTTGTTTACCACCAGGCGGTGGTTTGTGCTTGCAGGTGCTGCGGAGCCGAGCGGAAAATAGCGGGCTAAAGCCCATGTTGCGGTGCTGGCCCTCGAAGGCCTAACCCTTTTTATGCTTTCCGTTTATTTCATGTATGGCCGGCCTGCGAGCCGAAGTATGTAAGACATGTTTTGTTAAGCAAACCTTGTAAGACCTTAAGGCCGGTACTTTTGTATTTTCATTCCTATTGTTACTTCTGTAGTGGAGATTCCTGTTTGGCAGGGTTCTTGAATTTGTGCAACTTAATAATTTGCTTCCGCTAGAATGACTCTGTGTAGGACGTTGGTGATTGGTTGTATGGTTTCAACGCGTAACCAACCGGTCTGTCCGTAGTATATGGCGTCGAGCCCCGGCCGGACCTACTGCTATATGCTATGCGACGGATAGGGGTGTTACACTAATTGTCTTGAAATTAATATGTGCCAATCTCTTGTGTCATTGTTCACAAAGAGATGCACTGCCTTTTGCTACTAGGCATACAGAGGTAGAAGAATCTAGACTAAGAAAATCTAAACAGAAAATATTTCTGCTCCTAATGCCGGTTAATACCGTCTCCGAAGAGGCACATGATATTATCAGGCATTTATCCTTGCAGAACTTAACGTCATACCCTTTATCACATAACTGGCTTACACTGATCAGGTTATGATTTAACCCTTCAACATAAGCCACATCAGTGATAGAGAGTATACCGTTGGAAATCATACCGTAACCTCTGGTGAATCCCCGATAAAATCCCCCAAAGATGACTTTGGGTCCATTCTTGACTGGGGAGTACTCCCATAGCAGGCTTCTTATCCCAGTCATATGTCGGGAGCATCCACTGTCCAAATACCATATAGGAGTCTTGGTGGCCTTTGGACATTCCTGCAAAACAGAATTAATTTCCCTTAGGAACCCAATTGAACTTGGGTCCTAGATTCCTCGTTAGCATACTCCCCCTCGGGTGGTTAGCCCTACGAGTGGTCGGCCTCGCATTGCCAACCTGAGGAGTCTCGTTATTCCTCGGATTAAACCAGCAATCCATGGCAAAGTGACCAACTTTGCCACAGCACCAGCAGTCAAACCTGTTATACTTTCTCTTAGGCGTCTGCTTCACCCTTGGAACGTAGGGTCCAACCGGGGCCTTGGACTTGGAGGTGGAGGCATCATGATGACCACAGTCGCATGATTTCTTCACCTCTTGGTTTCTTAGTGTGACAGACTTGGCCTTAGGTGCCTGCTTCCGATTATGGCCGCTAGAAAAGTGACCATAATTTTCCACGCGGATTTCCTCATAAGGTGCCTTGAAGACGCTCTCACTGAAGTTGCGGGGAAAGGTCCAACCATCATATTGGCTCTTTGGCTTTGCAACCGAGGGCCTGAAGTGATGGCCATATGTTGACTCAAAGTCATGTTGGTTGCAGGGAAAGCTGGGCTTTCTGAACGCAACAGGACTGAGTGGGGCCTTTCCCTTTTCAGCAGCCGAGGCCTTCTTAGTAGCCTTATTCTTTCTCTGGTTCCTGTTTCTCCTAGATGAGGAACCAGACACCCCTACATGCCCCAAGCCAGCTCCTTTGGCCTGAGCAGAGAAGGTATCAACCAGTGGAAGAACTGTCTTTGGCATAGAGAAGCTCTTAACGATCTTCTTTTCTGCTGCAAGTTATTCTTCCAACTTGTCGATTTCCTCTTGCTTAAGATCGAGGAGCCTAAGAGACTCTGAATGCTTCGAAGTCAGGTCCAAGTGCTCCTGTCGGAGGGAGATCAATCTGGTGATCTCTTCCCTCAGGGACACACTCTCACCTTTAAGGAATTTAACTTCCTTTTTCTCAGCCTTCAGTCTCTTTCGACATTCCTCGAAAGTATTGAGCAGAAGCTCATACTTCTCGAGGAGCTCAGCTTCACGGGCCGAAGGGCTATCCTCAGGGTCATCATCCTGAGACTCAGGATCAGAGTCAGAGTCGGAGAGAGGGGTGTGAGCTTTTACCTTCCCAGTAAATGGGGGCATTCTCCTTTTGAGTCAGAGCGACCCATTAGCCCAAGGTAGGATTCCTCGTCATCACTGGTGTCTGACGTGTCAGATTCACTCAGCGTCTTTGGCTTCTTTGCGATGTAACTTCTCTCCTTCTTCTTGTCTTTAGAGGTCTTGTGCTCCTCTCCCTTTCCCTTCTCCCTCTTGCCTTATTGGCAATCAGCCACGACGTGTCCTGGATTATTGCATCCAAAACAAATAATGTCAGAGGAGCGGTGTTTGTTCAGTTTGGAAGCATACCTGTCAGAAGAATAGTTCTTCTTCTGATGCCTAGAGGAGGAGCCGTCTCTCTTTCTTTGATTCCTCAGCTTGAGGAACTTCTTGAATTCCCGGGTGATGAGAGAGAAATCTTCCTCTGACAATTCTGAGCCGGAGTAGCATGGCTCGGAGTCTTCCTCCTCATCCTTCTTCTACGCACGGGAAGCAGCAGCACCCTTGCCCTTTCTAGAGTGAATGGCTTTTAGGGCCACAGTTTTTTCTTTGGCTGCGGCTTTCTCTGCTTCCTCTTCAGCTTTCCTTGTGTTCAGTTGAAGCTCATAGGACATGAGCTTCCCAAACAAAATTTGTGGATCTGTTTCAGCAAGTCTGCCAAACTCTCGGATGGCGCAGATCTTTGTGTCCCATTCCTTAGTAAGGGACCTAAGGAATTTATCATTAAGTTCACCATCAGTGAACACACTTCCATATCCCTTGAGTGCATTGACGATCTTGAGGAAGTTTTCGAAGGTAACTCCGATCTCTTCCTTGGGCCCTTGCCTGAAGGCCTCATATTTCTGGTTGAGGAGGGATCTTCGATCATCCCTCACTTTATCTGTGCCCTCCATTAGGACAATCAGGCAGTTCCAGAGATCCTTGGCTGTCCTGCAGTTGCAGAAGTTCTGCATCATAGAGTCGTCAACTGCGCTCACCAATATATTCTGTGCTTTCTTGTCGAGTCCAACCAGCACCATTTCGTCCTTGTCCATTTCTGACAGCTTCTTCGGCACTTGTTTGGTAGGATCATGGGAGGAGGCCTTGGTGGGAACATAAGGTCCCTCCTCAACTATCATGAAGAGTCGTGGGTCGACTGCTTCCATGTAGAATCTAATTCTTTCCTTCTAGATAGGAAAGTTTAGTCTGGTGCACACTGGGATTTTGCTGGAGTACTTGAGTCTGTCCATAGCAGATATCTGTCTTCTTCTTGACACTTGTGGCAGGATTAAACTCAAGGTGTGAACCTTTTTGATGAGTAACCTCCCTCTGATACCACTTGAAAGTCCACCTAGTGCCAACTACCTTCACCTATGGGGGGGATAGGTGTCTTGCATCATTTTTGCGGAATTAAAATTGTACCTGCATAAATAAACCAAACAACACAGCACAGAAAGACACAGGCAAATTATAGTGGTTCCCCGATTTGGGTACGTCCACTCTCCCCCTTCGACCTATCTCCCAACCAGGGATGACTCGGTCACTTCACCAACAGGATTGAAATCCAATCCTCACACTAACAGAAGGAACCCTTCCAAACGAAGGAGTCACCACTCCTACACCACGGGTTGCACCCAACCCTTACAACTAGGAACCAACGTTCCTTTACAACAAAATTGAAAATGGAGTGTATTAGAAATACAAACTACTTATGGAGAATAGGGTGTCCCTCTTCGTTCGATGACGTGTTCTTGAAGTCGACGAAGAGTCCACGACCCTAAATCTCACTTGGAGAGAATCTCCCCGAAACCGGCGGCGGCAAGAAGGGCGGCGGCTTGGCTCTCGGGATTGGCGGCGACAATGGAGTGTTGCGGCTGTTCTTTGGAGATTAAACCTTCATAGCAAAGCTATCAAGGTCTTCCAACGGTCACACTAGGATCGATCGTCTCGATCGATTCGGAAGGGGAAGGTGAAAGAGAAGGGATAGATACTACTCTAGAGGGGGGGGGGTGAATAGAGTAATCAAAAATTGCACTGGTAAAGTTGACTTTCTACTCAACTCCCTTGGAGTTATATGCGGAATGAAGGTTATAGATATTTGAGATTTAAACCTTAAAGCCTAACACAAATGTTGTGCACAAAAAGGCAGCCAACTGTAGTTACAGTTAAGACTTGGAAACCTAAACAGCAACTAGCAAACCTAGTTAAGATCTAATCACAGCCACAATGCAAGTAATTAAATAAAGCAATCCAGACGACACAAGGAATTTATAGTGGTTCCCCAAACAACTTGGGTACGTCCACTCTTCTACCAACAAGGTAGGAATCCACTCAGGTTTTTGATCAGGTGCCCTGCCACCAACAAGATCTGCTTCAGGTAGATCAAGAAACCCTTTAGACTTTTGATCAGGTGTCTAAAAACCAACACAGGTTTTTGATCAGGTGCCCTGCCACCAAGAGATACTTTTGAAGGGAGTAATAACCCTGTACAGAGGGGAAAGGAGGTTAAGGTGTCTTCTCTATTTTACAATAGATTAGAGAAGCACAATAACTTGCACTGAGCTAAAAAGCTCTAAAAGAATCAAGGCTCCCCCTGGCTCAAAGAACGTCCAGGTGAAGTCTTGCTTCAGTGCAGAAACACTTCAGAAATTTCTGAAGGAAAAAGCTACAAGAAGATAAAATAATATGAAATAAGATTTTCTTCTTCAGGCAGCTATCTTCTTCTTCTTCTTCAAAAGGCTCTGAGTGAAGATCTTCCTGTAAGCAGGAGAACTCAGGTTGAAGAAGAGAGAAGAACTTGAACTTCTTCTCAGTTAGATGTGAATGTGCTGAGAGCAGTTTGTAGACTGTAAGTTCTTAAGCTTGAATGCTGCTGTTAGCTTTTGAATTCCTTTTTCCTGGATGAACTTGATTTTTGCTATTTGGACTAGTTCATTTCTTTCCTCAAGAAGGTCTTTTTATAGCAGCAGCAGCAACGACTCTTTCTTGAGTTTGAATCTTGTCTTCTTCTGAACTCTACAAGCTGGGCTGCAAAAAGCATAAAGCAAAACAAAAATACAGCAGACAGATATCCTATAATAGGATAAAGCTTTCTAAGAAGCTGCAAATACTTCTGATGAAATAATATAAGAGAAAGTCACATCAGAGAAGACTCTTTACAGCCAAGAAAGACTTTTTGAGTCTAACGGCTATAAAGGACAGCCTGGCAGAAATCATATCTCAGCTATAAGACAAACAACTTTGTCAGAAAAGATTAGCTCATGCATAAAGGATAGAATAGATATTGCATGGAAGAGTTATCACAATTTACTCAGATAATCTTTCATAAAATATGCCAAAATAATTATGAAATTAGTCACATCACAGAAGATGACAAAACTATTTAAAACATACAGCAAAACGTCGAACGACCTTCGGAGATCGTCGACCGACGCACGGAGATCGTCGACCTATCGGACAGATAGTCGAATGATCCAGATAGTCGAACTATCAAAGAAGATAGTCGAACTACCTCGGCAGATAGTCGACCTATCAGAACAGATAGTCGAGCTATCAGATAGTCGATCTATCAGGACAGATAGTCGAACTACCAAAGCAAAACAGATAGTCGACCTATCAAGCAGATAGCCGACCTATCACAGAAAACAGATAGTCGACCTATCAACAGATAGTCGACCTATCAAAGCAACACAGATAGTCGACCTATCAACAGATAGTCGAACTATCAGATAGTTGAACTATCCAAGCAGATAGTCGAACTATCAAAGCAACGCAGATAGTCGACCTATCAACAGATAGTCGAACTATCAAAGCGGACAGATAGTCGACCTATCAACAGATAGTCGAGCTATCAGATAGTTGAACTATTAGGACAGATAGTCGAACTATCAAAGACAACAGATAGTCGACCTATCAACAGATAGTCGAGCTATCAGATAGTTGAACTATCAGGACAGATAGTCGAACTACCAAAGCAAACAGATAGTCGACCTATCAACAGATAGTCGAGCTATCAATGCAGACAGAACGTCGACCAACTGATAGACGATCGTCGATCAGCCGATAGACGATAGTCGAGCGACGTTTGACTATAGTCGAACGAAAAACTACTTAACCAAATATTCATTTGGAAAGGCAATTCTACACAACTAGAGAATCTAACCTATCAACTAACCTTTGACCATAGATAAAACTTGGGTCAAGAGACAGAAAGAGAGGACTGAACTCAAATCAAAACCTAGGGTTCCAACAATCTCCCCCTATTTGAGTTAAGTCTCTCAACAATTAAAACATACAAAACTAATTACAGAAAGTAACATAAAATGCATAAAGAGAAACAACTAAGCAGATATCATCAATCAATCAGATAAGAAATTAACTGTCAATCAATGAAAAAAATAAGGAGCTTAAGAGTCAGTCTTAGGATTAGAAGAGCTAGAAACAAAAGTAATTTTTCTTGTAGCATCTAGAGCTTCTTTTTCGATAGCTTCAAGTCTTGCTCTCCAATAATTTTCAATTCTGTTGTCCTTGGGACCACTGCCTCAGGATGCTTTTCCATATACTTTGAAGGGTCAAATATCTCAGGTCTAACCTGGAACTTGTCTAGCTCCTTCATTCTGAATTTAGACATTGTGGTCAAGCCTGCAGTGTCCTTTACTTCTGCTTTAGCTTTCTTAATTTGTGCTGCTCCAACCAGTTCAAAAAAACGAGCCATCCTAAAGTTAGGATCAAGCTCTGGGCTTTCATAAACATTCTCAAAAGATGAGTCAACTGGTTCTTTATCCTGATTAACTAGATAACAAGAAGGAGCGGACTTAGCAAAGTTCTTGCTAGAATTTTCAGATAAAAAATAAATTGCTTACCTTTTGGAACATCTTTCTCAGTATGAACTGGCTTTGGAGATGAAACTTTTTTCTTTGGATAAGGAGGAGGGGAAAAGGTTGGTCTTTGATATACTACCTCCTTAACTTGTTCTTTAACAACATCAGGTCTTTGATGTCCAGATTGACTTTTACCTTGAAATCCTTGCAAACTTCTCCTTTGAGCAGATTGAGATGGATTTGATCTTTCAGATTGAGAGGCAGGTTTAGAAGATAAGTTTCCTGAGGCTCCTGCACCGGGAGGTGGAGGAGGAGGACCTCTAGGATTCCATCTGTTAATAGGAGAGTCATACCTCTTTGACTTTTTTCTTTGCTTTTGCTGGTTCTTAGAGAATAACATCCAATGCTGGAAGTCTTTTGACTTTGGATCAATCCCTTTCAGTATATAATATGGTGTATCATTGTCTGGATTAGCAGGAGGAGGAGCAACAGCTTTTCTTTTCTTCTTAGCAATCCTTGTTCTTTTAGTCTCAGCAGACTCATCAGAGTCGATCTCATCTTCAGAATTAGAAGAGATAGGTAGATCATATGGGTCAATAGCATCTTTTATAGCTCTTTCTTTTTCCTTTCGAGCAGCTCTTTCTCATTCTTCTTCTATGGCATCCTGTGCCAATAGAGCATCTAAATCCAAGCCTGGGGAATCATCCCATACAGTAGATTTTTCAATCTGGGCATCTGCAGCTGATTCTTGAATCTCAGAGACTGTCATAGAGACCAGTTCTGCTTGAACATCTGGCTGAGCAACTTCAGAAACTTGAACTGCTGGTTCTGGTTAAACTTCTAGAGCAATTTGGATAACAGGTTCTTGAACATCTAGAACTTCTTCCAATTTATCTGTAGTTTTATGAATAAAATTGTTCTAAATAACATCTAATCATGCCTTCCAGATATTCCCAAACTATCATATCAGTTAACAAGTCTAAAAAGTAAGAAAAGGGAATACCTTCAAAATCGACCACAGCATGTCCTAACTCCCACAATTCATCTAGAAAGGAGGTGATGATTCCTTCTAGGAACAGGACAACCAAGGGAGTAGAACACTCTTCTAAACAGGCTTTAACAATGAATTCAGATTTCAGCACTGCATCAGAAATTTCTTGTTCAGATAAAGAAGGAGGAGCTGAATCTACTGTAGCTTTCTCTATTACTGCAAGATGAACTGCTGGAGGAGAGGCCAATGGCTGCTCAGAGACGTCTTCATCAAGCATCTCCCCCTGCCTGATTTCAGTAGAAACTGAAACCAGGCCCCTAGAAGAAGAGGGCTCAGAAGACTTAGAGAGTTTTTGAATAGCAGCAGTTAGAGAGGAGATAGAGGAAGCAAGGGGAGCAATTGCCTCATCAATCATAGTTTTGATTGAGGGGGTAATTAACTCCACAATGCTAGATATAAATGCAGGAGTAATTTCAAAAGAAGATGATGATGATGGAATTTCAGAAGATGGAAGAACAGTAGGGATGGTATATGCAAGATGAGCTGGAGAATGAGCTGGAGATGGAACTGGAGATGTATGAGTGGATGGAGGATGATCAATGTGATCAGGAGAGGGAATTAGAGAGTGAGTTGGGGTAGAAATTTCAGACACAAACAAATCAAAACTGGGATGAGAAATCCCAGCAAGATGAGTCGGGAGAGGAGATGTAGGAGGAGAAGCAGAATGTCGTACTCCTGTTGAAGTTGAAGGAACTTCAACTGAAGTAGACGGCAAAACTAATGAAGAAGATGGAAGAGATAAGTTTGCTGAGCCAGCTGCTAGAAGGGGGGAGTGACTGCGACAGTCCTGGTGCTCTCAGAAGTAACTGGAGCAACCCCTGCGGGAGCGGGCTTCAGGAAGGTTCTTTTCCATTTGGCGAATAGCGATGGATCCATCTTCTTGCTTGTGTTGATGGAGGTGGCGGCTGACACAAGCAGGTGAGGGTATTTCTCCTTCAGAAAAATTCCAACTACCCTTCCTAGGGTAACTTCTTTCTTTCCATTCTTTTTCCTTATTAAATCAAATAGAACGCCTGCCCAGTTTATCTGCTTCTTATTAACAATTGCACACATTAGTGCAAATTGCTGCCTTGTAATATTGTCATGGGCGGAGTGCTTTCCCAGTAGCACTTTTCAAATAATTTCCGCAAGAAACTTGATCTTAAACGGGAAATTCACTTTGAGCAGCTTGGAGGGAATGCCTTCAGCATGTCCCAGCTCAGTTAACATTCTTCCGAACTCAGGAGCATCTTGCTCATATTCTTCTTCACCATTAATTAAACCAAAGATTTCAGTTAGAATAGCGGGAGTCAAAATTACCTCTTCTCCGCTAATTGTTCCAGTCATCGAGTCATCAGTAGAAGACGAAGAGAAAGCCCACTCTTTGATTTCTTGAGTGTTTATCTTTATTCTGTAGGACATGAGTTTTTCTAATCCTTGATCTCTGCATAGATTCAGAATCTCCACTATCCCTGGTTCGCAGCAGCTGAAGGCGTCAAAATCTACGCTGAAACCGACATCAAACTTCACTACTGCAAGAAGAGCTGGAGCAATCGCCATCGAAAACGCTGTAGAAGACGAGGGAGAGACGGCGAGGACGGAGCGGCAGAAAACGCGAGACAAAGAGCAAGCGGGAAGACAGAATGCGAAAAGACGCTTTCCGTCGACGATAAGAGCAACTATCTTTTAACCTAGGTCGACCATCGGCTTTATATTAAAACAGCGATCGTCGATCTACTTAAAAGATACTGGAAACGATGGTCGAACGGTCGTTCGACGATCGGTCCTGAAGCAGAGTAGTCGATCAATCGTTCGACTATTTCTGTCTTCACAAACAGCAAGCTGTCGTCAACCAAAGATCGACGATAAGCTCGACCTGTTCGACTATCTTCGAACGCCGGTCAACGATCTTCAAGCAGATAAGCTATCTTCAACCATAGGTCGACGATAGGCTTGATCCGCTCGACTATCGTCGAACTTCGTTCGACTATCTTCGAACAAGTTTCAACAAGGCAGACGTCACACTTAGTCTTTTCCATTAATCATGCCTAGTTGAACTAAAAAGAACAGGTGCTTCTGTTCATCTAAAGGCTTGGTGAATATATCACCTCTCTGAAGGTCTGTGGATATGAACTCAAGGCTGATCTTGTTCTTTTCCACACAATCTCTCAGGAAATGGTGTCTAATCTCAATGTGCTTCGTTCTAGAGTGGTGCACTGGATTTTGTGTAATGGAGATAGCACTTGTACTGTCACACATGATTTTAGTGTTCTTGTGTGAGTACCCATAATCCAAAAGTTGATTTTGTATCCACAGGATCTGTGAACAACAACTAGCAGCTGCTATATATTCAGCTTCTGCAGTTGAAGTTGAGACAGAGGCCTGCTTCTTACAGAACCAAGAGACCAATCTCTCTCCCAGGAACTGACAAGTTCCTGAGGTACTTTTCCTGTCAACTCGACAACCAGCATAATCAGAATCAGAATATCCAATTAATTCAAATTCTGACTCAGTTGGGTACCAAAGTCCTAGATTTGGACATCCCTTCAGGTATCTCAAGATTCTCTTGAGAAGAATCAGATGAGATTCCTTAGGGTTGACCTGAAATCTAGCACAAAGGCATGTAGCAAACATTATGTCTGGCCTACTTGCAGTTAAATATAATAGGGAACCAACAATGGCCCTATAATTCTTTTGATCAACAGGCTTTCCCTGATCATCAGAATCAATAACTACATTAGTAGCCATAGGTGTATGCATTGCTGAAGCATCTGCCATCCCAAACTTCTTTACCAATTCCTTGGCATATTTGGATTGGGAGATGAAGATGCCATCAACATCTTGCTTTACTTGGAGACCAAGAAAGTAAGACAGCTCACTCATACTACTCATCTCAAACTTAGAATGCATTAAGTTGGAGAACTTTTTGCACAGTTTGGGTTTAGTGGAACCAAAAATAATGTCATCCACATACACTTGAACTAACAGGATTGTGTCCTTGTGGTGCTTGACGAAGAGGGTTCTATCAACTACTCCCCTAACAAAGTTGTGCTCTAACAGGAAGCTAGCTAGAGTCTCATACCAGGCTCTTGGTGCTTGTTTTAGTCCATAAAGAGCTTTCTGCAACTTGAATACATGTGAGGGATGAGTTGAAGAAACAAAACCGGGTGGCTGTTCAACAAACACCTCTTCCTTTAGCTCACCATTAAGAAAAGCACTTTTGACATCCATCTGAAAAACCTTAAACTTCATATAGGCTGCATAGGCTAAGAAAATCCTTATTACCTCTAGCCTTGCAACAGGAGCAAAGGTTTGGTCATAATCTATGCCTTCCTCCTGTCTGTAGCCCTGAGCTACAAGCCTAGCTTTATTCCTTACAATGATTTCATTTGCATCCAACTTGTTTCTATACACCCACTTGGTGCCTATGATCAGTTGGCCTTTAGGTCTTGGAACCAAAGTCCAAACTTTACATCTCTCAAACTGATTGAGTTCCTCTTGCATGGCAATGATCCAATGGGGATCTAGCTCAGCATCTTTAATGGTGAGGGGCTCAATCTGTGAGAGGAAACAAGCATGCATCACATCCTGTCTTAACTGATGTCTTGTTTGAACACCAGCTGATATGTCTCCTATTACTTGAGATGTAGGGTGATCTCTAAGTGTGACAACATCAGCAGGTGGGATGTGATCTTCAGCAATAGTTGGGATTAATTCCTCAGGAGGAATTTGATCTACTATTTGTGGTACATCAACAACTTCTGCAATGTCTTCATCACTGTCTGATTCAGTGATATGAAGAGTTGAAAGATGGAGGATTTCTTGAGTGACATCTTTGGTAGATTCTTGTACCTGTAATGAACTTGAGGAAGGGGAAGTTTCCTTCTCCTTGTAAAACATTTGGGATTCATCAAAGGATACATGAACAGACTCTTCAATTTTAGAAGATGATTTATTAAAAACCCTATAAGCTTTGCTTACTTGGGAATATCCAAGAAAAATTCTCATTGAAGCCTTTACTTCAAACTTTCTAATATATTCTTTATTGTTATTATGAATATAAACAATACAGCCAAAAACTCTAAAATAATTTATTTTAGGTTTCTTTCCTTTAAGTAACTCATAAGGAGTTTTACACTTAAGTTTGTGTATCAGACTTCTATTCAAGACATAGTTGGCTGTACTAACAGCTTCTGCCCAATAGGAAAGAGGCATATTAGCATCTGCCAACAATGTGCCAGCAGCTTCAATTAGTGTTCTATTTTTCCTTTCAACTACCCCATTTTGTTGGGGAGTTCTAGGAGCTGAGAAGCTATGTTTGATACCTTCTCTCTCACAGAATTCTTGCATGAGAAGAGAGTCAAACTCAGTACCATGATCACTTCTGATCAAGGCCACATGAGTAGAGTACTCAGTCTGCACACATAATAGAAAATCTGTAAGGGCTTTGAAGTTATCAGCCTTAGTTCTCAAAAAGAACACCCAAGTGAACCTGGAGAAGTCATCTACAATGACTAGGGTGTAATACTTCCCTCCTAAACTTTGTACATTTATTGGGCCAAATAGGTCCAAATGTAATAAATACAGGATTCTAGGAGAATCACTTTTATTTACTGATTTAAATGAGTTCTTGGTTTGCTTGCCTAGTTGACAAGCCTTGCATAGGCTCTCCTTCTTGTAGGGGCAAGAAGGTAAACCTCTAACAAGGTTGTGTTTAGATAACCTAGATATATTCTTGAGGTTAACATGACTAAGCCTTTTATGTCATAGAGTATTGTTATTGGTTACTTCATTAAACAAGCAGATTTCAGAGTGAGTTGAATTAAAATCTACTAAATAAATGTTACCTTGTCTAATGCCTACTAATACAACACTATTATTTAAAGTAATATTACAAAGAGAGTTAGAGAATGATACCTGGTATCCAGCATCACATAACTGACTTACTGAAATTAAATTATGCTTCAGTCCAGTCACATAAGCAACTCTCTTGAATGTAACAGCTCCAATTGTCATCCTGCCATAGCCTTCAGTTTGACCACAGCTTGAATCTCCAAAGATTACCTTTGGGCCAAGCTTTGCCTTGAACCTTGACAGATGTTCTTTATTTCCTGTCATGTGCTTGGAGCAACCACTATCCAAATACCACTTATTTTGAGTGATAGGATAGGTCTTCACCTGCAAGTAAATCAATTTAAACATTGTGGACCCAGGTAACCTTGGGTCCCTTGTTTTTCACATAAGAAAAACTGGAAATAAATGAATACGCAGGCTGAGGGTGATAACCTAATGGGTAAGATCTCCTAGGTGGGATTCTCCATGCTGATGATGGGTCAATGAACCTAGGGTTTCTATTCATATTCGGGTTTCTAACGTTCTGGTTTGAATTTTGAAATTCTTGTTGAAAGCGTCGATCGGCGTTCGACGATTGGTACCCAGATCATCGATCTTCGTTCGACCATTGGGCCTGCGATCGTCGAGCTTCGTTCGACGCTCTTTGTAATTCCTTAAATTTCTGTTTTCTTTTCTCTCTTTTAGCTTTATTTAAAGCTCTATTTACTTGATTAACTTGCTCAGTGTTTTTTATTCCACTAGATGAAATAAAATTCACTAGAGTTGAAAGTTGATTTTTAAGAATGATTGGGGGCTCACTAGAAGATGCTCCTAAGCCTAATTTGTTATTGCCTGACCTAGTGTTAGACATGCTGGTTATTTCAAGCAACTTAAGGCTTCTACCATTCAGAGACTCTTCTAACCTTTTGGATTTAGCTAACTCATTCTTAAGAAATTTAATTTCTTCACTAGAATTAGTGAGATCTTCCTTTAACTTAATGTTTTCATTAGCAATCAATTCAAATTCAGCTAGTTTAATTCTAAGTTCTTTTATTTCTTTTTCAGAACTAATTAAATCTAAACATAAAGATTTAAAATCAGATTTAAATTCAGCAGATGTAAAGTCATAAGAAGATAATACCTCATCTTCTGTTGGCATCTCTTCATCTGAATCTGAATTCTCTGCAGCTGAGTGATTGCTGCAGGCATCAATTGCCATCAGGCAAACTTCCTTTGCCTTCTTTTCTTCTTCATCCTCACTGGAGCTTGAGGAAGAGGATTCCTCATCAGAATCGCTCCAGGTTTCAGCAACAAAGCCTCTCTCCTTCTTTCTGTTCTTGTAGGAGGATGGCTTAGAATGCTTCCTATCCTGATCCTTGTCTTTTCTTTTATCTTTGTTCTTTTCCTCTGGACAATCTGGAAGAATATGTCCAGGCTTCCTGCAACCATAACAGATTATTTCTTTAGAGGGGGTACGATCATACCTTGGTTTATCTTCATACTTTGAAGATTTCTTTCTGAATTCCTTCCTTCCCATCTTGAGAAACCTTTTGGCAAATAATGTCATCAGTTCCTCATTGGACTGGCTGCCTTCAGAAGTGTCAGCAGCTTTAAGAGCAAGGGTTTGCTCTTTTCTTGTAGGAGTTGGGGTCTTTGCTTCTGCTTCAGCTTCCCTGGACTTCAGCACTTGCTCAAAAGACTTGAGCTTGCCGAGAAGGGCTTCTGTTGAGATTTCTGTTGTGCTTCTGGCTTCCTTGATAGGCCAGATCCTCAGATCCCATGTGCTGGGGAAGCACATAAGAATTTTATCATTGACCTCTGTCAATGAGATATCCTTGTTAAGGGTCCTCAGCTCATTGATGATTGAGTTGAGCCTTGTGTACATAGCTTCCACTGATTCAGCATCAGTTTTCTTGAAATTCTCATATTGTGAGATAAGGTTGGACCTCCTGTCCTTCCTTTCATCAGCTGAACCAGCTACAATCTGGTTCAGTGTATCACACATAGCTTTTGCTGAGGAGCAGTCAGCAACCTTCTGGAATACTTCATCAGACATTGTCTGAGCCGGAATGTTCATTGCCTTGGCATCTGCTATCTTTGCCTTTTTGTACTCATCATTGTAGTCTGGAGGAGGCACTGCACTCATATCAGATGATGATGAGGCAGTAGCAGCAGCAGGTGCTCTTGGTGGTCCTGTCAAAATAGAAGCAAAAATACTTTCATCAATAGAGTTCATATATAATTTGATCCTTGCCTTCCAGATGCTGAACTTGGCTAAGTTGCATGCTGGAGGTCTGGTGCTAGAATAATCCTTGGACTGGGTCATGATAGTAAAAGTGAATATCTATAAACTTTGGTATCTATCAGGATCTTGTGACTTAGGTGTTAGCCTATTCAGTCAGTCAACCTCCCTCTAATACCAATTGAAAGAGAAGGGATAGATACTACTCTAGAGGGGGGTGAATAGAGTAATCAAAAATTGCACTGGCAAAGTTGACTTTCTACTCAACTCCCTTGGAGTTAAATGCGGAATGAAGGTTATAGATATTTGAGATTTAAACATTAAAGCCTAACACAAGTGTTGTGCACAAAAAGGCAGCCAACTGTAGTTACAGTTAAGACTTGGAAACCTAAACAGCAACTAGCAAACCTAGTTAAGATCTAATCACAGCCACAATGCAAGTAATTAAATAAAGCAATCCAGACAACACAAGGAATTTATAGTGGTTCCCCAAACAACTTGGGTACGTCCACTCTTCTACCAACAAGGTAGGAATCCACTCAGGTTTTTGATCAGGTGCCCTGCCACCAACAAGATCTGCTTCAGGTAGATCAAGAAACCCTTTAGACTTTTGATCAGGTGTCTAAAAACCAACACAGGTTTTTGATCAGGTGCCCTGCCACCAAGAGATACTTTTGAAGGGAGTAATAACCCTGTACAGAGGGGAAAGGAGGTTAAGGTGTCTTCTCTATTTTACAATAGATTAGAGAAGCACAATAACTTGCACTGAGCTAAAAAGCTCTAAAAGAATCAAGGCTCCCCCTGGCTCAAAGAACGTCCAGGTGAAGTCTTGCTTCAGTGCAGAAACACTTCAGAAATTTCTGAAGGAAAAAGCTACAAGAAGATAAAATAATATGAAATAAGATTTTCTTCTTCAGACAGCTATCTTCTTCTTCTTCTTCAAAAGGCTCTGAGTGAAGATCTTCCTGTAAGCAGGAGAACTCAGGTTGAAGAAGAGAGAAGAACTTGAACTTCTTCTCAGTTAGATGTGAATGTGCTGAGAGCAGTTTGTAGACTGTAAGTTCTTAAGCTTGAATGTTGCTGTTAGCTTTTGAATTCCTTTTTCCTGGATGAACTTGATTTTTGCTATGTGGACTAGTTCATTTCTTTCCTCAAGAAGGTCTTCTTATAGCAGCAGCAGCAACGGCTCTTTCTTGAGTTTGAATCTTGTCTTCTTCTGAACTCTGTAAGCTGGGCTGCAAAAAGCATAAAGCAAAACAAAAATACAGCAGACAGATATCCTATAATAGGATAAAGCTTTCTAAGAAGCTGCAAATACTTCTGATGAAATAATATAAGAGAAAGTCACATCAGAGAAGACTCTTTACAGCCAAGAAAGACTTTTTGAGTCTAACGGCTATAAAGGACAGCCTGGCAGAAATCATATCTCAGCTATAAGACAAACAACTTTGTCAGAAAAGATTAGCTCATGCATAAAGGATAGAATAGATATTGCATGGAAGAGTTATCACAATTTACTCAGATAATCTTTCATAAAATATGCCAAAATAATTATGAAATTAGTCACATCACAGAAGAAGACAAAACTATTTAAAACATACAGCAAAACGTCGAACGACCTTCGGAGATCGTCGACCGACGCACGGAGATCGTCGACCTATCGGACAGATAGTCGAATGATCCAGATAGTCGAACTATCAAAGAAGATAGTCGAACTACCTCGGCAGATAGTCGACCTATCAGAACAGATAGTCGAGCTATCAGATAGTCGATCTATCAGGACAGATAGTCGAACTACCAAAGCAAAATAGATAGTCGACCTATCAAGCAGATAGTCGACTTATCACAGAAAACAGATAGTCGACCTATCAACAGATAGTCGACCTATCAAAGCAACACAGATAGTCGACCTATCAACAGATAGTCGAACTATCAGATAGTTGAACTATCCAAGCAGATAGTCGAACTATCAAAGTAACGCAGATAGTCGACCTATCAACAGATAGTCGAACTATCAAAGCGGATAGATAGTCGACCTATCAACAGATAGTCGAGCTATCAGATAGTTGAACTATTAGGACAGATAGTCGAACTATCAAAGACAACAGATAGTCGACCTATCAACAGATAGTCGAGCTATCAGATAGTTGAACTATCAGGACAGATAGTCGAACTACCAAAGCAAACAGATAGTCGACCTATCAATAGATAGTCGAGCTATCAACGCAGACAGAACGTCGACCAACTGATAGACGATCGTCGATCAGCCGATAGACGATAGTCGAGCGACGTTCGACTATAGTCGAACGAAAAACTACTTAACCAAATATTCATTTGGAAAGGCAATTCTACACAACTAGAGAATCTAACCTATCAACTAACCTTTGACCATAGATAAAACTTGGGTCAAGAGACAGAAAGAGAGGACTGAACTCAAATCAAAACCTAGGGTTCCAACAGAAGGTTTTCCCGATCTATGAATCAAGAGACAAAGGATCTCTGGTTAGACGCGTGAGACGTTGTGCTTGGCTGAGCTTCTATAGCCGGGAGATCTGGAAGAAACCTCGATCAGCGACGGCAATCAACTGGCACGAGCGACGATGGCGGCGGAGCGAGATTCACGATCTAGGTCACGTCGGCGGCTCGTATTTTTGAATCTGTGTATTCGTATGTCTGCTGCTCAACAATACCGAAGTATTTATACATTAGGTCATCCAAAATGACCATTGTGGGCCCCACCAAAAAGAAGCCCTAAGACCGGCTCCAAACAGCGCATGTTAACTTGGACCGGTCCAGAGAATAGAAGAAATTTGCCTAAGTCAAATTCGGCGAGAATCGTAGGTGATTCTCGACGAATCGGCGAGAATCACCTACGATTCTCGCCGATTCTGCCTTAGCAGAATTCAGGGCGGCGTCGAGACAGCCGACAGCATTCGGCGAGAATCAGCGAGTGATTCTCGTCGATTCGGCGAGAATCACTAGTGATTCTCGTCGAATCGGCGAGAATCACTTAGTGATTCTCGACGATTTCTACTTAGACGATTTTCGCCTTTCTTCCCTTGAGCTAGTCTTTGGCTCATCCTTGCTCCTTGTCTGCTCTTGATCTTTCTTAACCCTGTGCTTGAAAGTAAGTACACTCCAATAGAGAGAGTACACGTAAGCCAACACACTGATCTGCTCAACGAGGGATTACGTTGCACAGACCCGTGTATATTGACCTACTGCACCCTGACATTGGTGTGTACTTAGCCGTAAAATTACTTTGCAAACTACTAGGCTTTGACTGTCCACACCTTACTCAGCGCTTTTTGGCATCTGGCGTTGAGTGAACTGGTCTCACTCAACGCCTGTGGACTTAGGTTTTTTTCTAGCCTTTCCAGTATTCTTCTTTGACTGCTGGCATTGAGTGAACTGGCTTCACTCAACGCCTGTGGACTTAGACAGACTTCTGTCTCTCCACTTCTCTGCCTTTTGACCCCTATCACAACCACTTAGACAACTTGTCTAAACATGTTCCATGGAACATCCTGCACATGATGAACTTGAACAACATCAAATACAACTAAGCTCTTAGTACTAATTGTGATTTTTCTTCAAATCTTCAGATCTAGGGAACATTGAGGGCAATACTCCCAACAGGGTCGGGTCATGGTTTTGGGTGGAACCTAACCGAACCAATCCGAGTTGCACCCCTAGTACCAATGCAATCTTTAAAAAACTCCATGCAACGTGCATCTTGCATAATTTTTGGTGGAGTAGTAGAAAAATATCTCTTTTGTGGCACTATAATATCTTCTGCGAGGCGCAACAGAGTACAAATATCTTTGCTAAAATATCTTCTAGCAGTCTCAAATGAATGTTGAAACCACTCAGTTGCTATTTTGATAATCTTATTATGTGATAAAACATATAATATAATTGCAAAGACTTCTCTACTTGTGGTCCTTCACAAACCTTGCAAACCGTATTTTTGTTCTAAACTTTGCAGTATATTAAAAAAAATGGTTTTGACATAATGAAAGCATTATGAAATCTAATGGAATGTCCACCAACTAATTCACCCAACCATTTATCACAGGTTTGTTTTGACGGCATGCAAGATGCCTTAGACCCACATAAACAGGTGTGTTTAGATAATACATATATTATTGAAGTTAGAACTTTAAGATAAGCAGCAACATGATGCCTCCTAACCCTCTCATACTCATCACCAGTATAATCTAAGTCCTCGCTACACAATCTCTGATTAACACAGATAAAGTAGATTAAAATATGAATCATAGTATGCTGCTGGTAAAACATGTAAATGGTACAAAAAAAACTTTCATAATAGCATGGTATATTAAAATGTAAATAATAGCGTGGTACTGGTACAATATGTAAAAGATACAAAAAAACTAGCATAGTAGCAAACTAGCATGATATATAAAGATAAACAAAAACTATTTATGAAGATCTAAAAGCAAAGCAACAACATAACGTAGAAAGAAACAAAATTAGTAAAAGCGTAACAAAGTAACAACAAAGCAAATTCTACTATGACCCCTTCTCATAGCGAGTACACAACCATTTAACCCTGATGTCATCTCTAAGGCACATGAAGGTCTCCCTATGGTTCTTATGCATCTGCAATATTGTAGCAAAATTGTAAAATTCATACTCTCTGTATATGTCAGGGTAAGATTGAAGTTTCGCCAAAGCTTGGGCAAAAGTGAATGGGCATGTGAACTGTAGCGGCTCCCGGAGAGATACACTGATATCCTTGGTAGATTCCACCAAGTCATTTAAGACTGAGTTGGTGGCTGCTTTCTTTTTCTGTCTTTTACAAAATCCAAATTCAACGCTCGGATCACTATTCTCTACATTCCCACTAATATCAACCAGATCTTTGACATCCTCAGATATAGCTGTCTCATTAGTGGACTTCTGGGCTTGGGATGTGGTGTTTGGATCACAAGCATGTACTCCAGTGACAATAACCATACGGAGCATCTTGTTCAATTTTTCCTCAAGCTCTGGAGCTATGCATGCATACCTAAACTTCTTCACTACATGAAAAAATTAATTAAACATTAATATGACAATAAATTTTTAAGAAATATTTTAAAGATAATGCATGTTCAACTTAAAAGCTTACCTTCAATCTCTCATTACACCATTCATCTAAAGCATCTATTGTTTTCCTGGAGGTATTACAACCCAGACCTGTTTCCTCTTTTTTGAGCTCAGTCCACAACTTTCACTCTTTTTAAGGTGGTCCCATTTATTTTTTATTTAAATTCTATCGTGCTTCTTTCTGATTCTCTCTTCAAATTTTGTAACTAAATTGTTTCAACCTTCTTTATTGAAACGTGTTGTAGGCTGATTCTCGAGTTCAATTTCAATAATATATAGGTCGTAGAAGATAAGAGTATCATTTTGATCCCATATTGCTGATATTCCTCCATCTTTTGGTTTCCCCATCTACATATTTTTAAAAAACATAAAACAAAAAAAAACATAAAACTCACAAGCACGCACTCACACAAATAATACATTTTGTTCATACAAATATTCAATGTTCTCTAGCAAGACAATCGCATAACCATTAGTACTAATGTTCAATGTTCCCCAAATTTTTTTGTATAACAGGACAATAGAAATAATATCTTGAAGCGTAAAAACAAAATCGCTTGCAATTTGAGGGGTTTTGCTACACATCCATTACAAATATGAGATATATACCTTGGTGTAATTTTGTGGATGGCTTGCAAAACTGTTTTATTGAATTGGTTAACTGGCTGATCTGCAACATCAAAATAAAAATCTCTTGAGTCCCTAAAATTTCTATGAAAAAACTTATATCCAAAATACATAAAAGGTACAATGTTAAGCCACATCCGTGCGCTCCACGCATTGGTGTGCGCACCCCATGCATGTGCGCTCACCATTTGTGTGTGCACTCTCAGTCATCGTCCCTGCCAGCCACCGGTCGCCTCCTCTGTCGGGCAACCCGCCCGAGCTTCCGAGGAGGGGGGCATTTTTGTCAGTTTTTGAAAATTAGTGATCCAGGTGACCGAATCGGAGCGACGCCATTCATCAGCTAAAAATCCGTCTATGAGGAATTACCAGCATGTCCCACCAGAAAACTATAAAAGGGCCCAGACTCTCATTTGAAGGAAAATAACTCTAGAGGCTAGAGAGTGCTCTGAGGCTTTCTACCGAGGATGTGAGACTTAGATCGTTCCTTTGCTTGGAATTCGCTTTGCTCCCTCTCTAGGATGTGTAGCACTCAACGTTCAACACTACAAGGACTTAACCAATTTTTCGCTCTAGAGGAAGCCGCATCGGAGCGCTCCATTGGACGCACTCGTCTGACCATCGTAGACTTAGTTTATTTTTTGTTGTTCTTGTATTCAAAACTTTGTAATGGAGAGGTGGACTGTCACCCTCTGAGGAAACTCTAACTCTTGTAAACTTAATAAAATAGTGGATTTTGGCGTGACATTTATCCGATCACATGGTTTTTCACCCTTTCCGAGTTTTCTACTTCAAAAAAGCCTCATGTCATTTATTATTGTTTTTTCATTGACTGTTTGTGCACCCGGTCAAACTCTGAGCTAAGGTGGTCTGATTCTTTGGACTGGGGAAAAACTGGGTGACCCACAATAGTTTAGCGCCGTTTGTGGGAAGGTGTTCCTAAAAGCTCTAAAAAATTTCAAAAGACAATGATTGCCTTATTTGAGTGCTCCCCAACTAGATGCAATGAATAAAGGAGGCACGCATGTCGTGAATCAAGCAACATGTGAGGAATATGACAACCAAGCCTCCAGCAACCCTCCTATCGACAATACACCGCTTCTCAAGAACATATGTCATACTGGCAACATTAATGGAGAAGCGGATGCATCAAATGGATAAATAACAAGCTCAAGCGCTCGCCCTAGGCTAAGGGAATTAGAGACTTCTAAGTCCCCATGGGCATATCCTAAGTCGGCGAGCCAGGGATCACTCCCAATGAGCCACTACTCGCTCGACAGTTTTGCCCATGCCACATGCCACACGTAGGCTCGGAGGGCACAGATCTATGGAGGCATCTCACCCAAAGGAGCAATTATCCATCAAGAGCAAAGGAACCAAGAGAGGAGGGAGTGGGGTATGAGCCCGATGTCCGGAGAGGAAGCGAACACCTCAATAGCACCTCAAATACTGGGGGAAACTACCTCTATCTGGTCCACACTTCACTCCGCTCAATGCTTATCCCGCAGAAGTTATGCAGGCTAATCAGGCCCTGGCCAACTCGCTCGCAGGCAACTCATCATCAACCCCTAAAGAAGAGCATAGGGCACCGGGACACAGGCATGCAATGCCCCGCCCACCTTATCTCTTATCTAGCTTCATATGTCCTAGCACATCCTACTTCCTCAGGGTTTGAACTCTCCAACTTCAAGACATTTTATGGGTAGGGCGACCCCTTGGAGCATGTCAGGTACTTTACAACTATCATGTGCATTTACAATGCTCCAGACCAACTCACGTGTAAAGTGTTCCCAATAACTCTGAAAGGACAAGTCCAAACTTGGTTTTATTTTCTAAAAGAGGGAGAAATTAAGAGCTTTGTGAAACTAGCCCAACTTTTCACCGATCGGCTTGTCACCAACTGGAAACTCGTTCACCTCACGGGGACCTCATAGATCGAGGGAGAGCTGCTCACGGACTTCTTTCATCGCTTCACTACAGAGGCATAACAGATTTTGGGGGTCAAACCTGAGTTCCTGCACAGTATTTTCCTTGGAGGACTCCAACTAGGAAATTTCCACTCCGCGCTGATGAATGAAATAGAGCTTAGCTACCTTTACCTTATCTTTTAGGTCAAGGCTCAAATTGTAGTATAAGAGACAAATAAGAAGCTTCAACTATATCTCGAAGGAAGCTCAAAGAGGAAGAGAAATTACGAGCCACTGCTGAATCCCAGAGGGAGTAGCGGCATCGCAAAACCACCCGTCGAGCCGGGGGACACCACCAATATCAAACCTTCAAAACCATGTGCACATTACAGAAGAGTGCAAGCGCCTGAAGAAGGAAGTCGAATGACTGGTGCGCCTTGACCTGCTTAAGGAGTATTAAGGGAAGAAGATAGCATCGCAGGCTTCCCTGACCCGGCTCACAAAATACCCATAACATGGAGGAGATTCTCCTAAAATGTACTACAAGCAAGGCCCAAGCCCCCCCCCCCCCCTCGAGACGTAAGTATCCTTGTTAAGCCATCTACGATTTCAGTCCCTCGGCATTCAGGCTGACTCAACTAGCATCGCCATTCTTCGAGGACCATGGCTAAGGGAAATCTAGGCTGTTGTAACTTGAGGAGATCGGGCGGTTTATTATATAGTCGCAGCGGTCTACTAGTTTCTGTGATCTGGCAATTTAGCTTAGTGATCAGAGGTTGCGATTTGTTTGGTAGCAATCTTGTAGTTTGACAAACCTGTAGTTTAGTTATAGCGGTTTGGCAAACCACTTGTCAACTTGTGTTCTACCGAGCAGGCCTGGAGGTTCTGCCTTCTTGTATTATAGTTCGGAGAGCAACCCGCAGCTGCAACCTGTTGGTAACATGCAGATGCGGTTTAGTGGCTACCCGCAGCTGTGGTCAGGTTCTTCCCGAAGTAGTGGTCTGGAGATTATCTGCAGTAATAATATGAAGGTTATCCGCAACAGAAGTCTGGAGGTTATCCACAACTGCGGTCTGGAGCCAACCCACAGTAGCGGTCTTGGGACTTTCCTTAGTTGAAGATCAATGACTTTCCAAGATATGTATTCTCCATTGCATAGTCTTGCGCTTTGACAAAGTCAAACTGCATAGCCCGCGTGGCTTATATTTAGTCCCACATCGCTTGTTGTAATATCTTATCTCCCCCATTTTTTGTAAATAAGGGGCATACCTTTGTATTGTTTATCTTTTTTGAGCAATAAAATTTGCCTTTTATTTAGCTCTTTTCACATTGTATCAGAGCTAACTAGTCCTTTGCTCCTCTTTGCTTGCAGTTTCTTTTTATAACCACTTGCGGTCTCTCTCTCGCCCCACCCTCCCTTACAAGTCGCTCTTCTTTGCGACATGTCCTGTTAGTATGGCCTGTTCTGTTCGCACAACTTTTTTTCTTTATTGTGTTCACGCAGGTTGTTTTCTCTACCCGTGTGGTTTCCTGTTGCTTTCTTTGGACACTCCGACTCTCTTTTCTTCTTCTACTCTATCCGCTCCTCCTTCTCTTTCTACTTCTTCTATTTCTACTTCTTCTCTTACTACCTCTTTGAGTGCTACTCAGTTGGCCACTCGAGTAGGTGGCTTATTGATTCTGATGCAACTAGTCATATGACGGGGAATTCTCATTTTTTTTTCTCCTAGACAAACATAACAGGTTCCCTCCAACTCTTATTGTGGATGGTTCACCGTATCCTATTTGTGGTTTTGGCACCGTGCATGTCACTCCTTCTCTTCAGCTTGAGGACACTCTTTATGTCCCGAATTTTCCTTGCAACTGTCTTTCTGTTACTTCTCTTTGCAAAAAGTTGAATTGTGTGGCTATTTTTAATGTGTCTACTTGTTCTTTTCAGAATCCTCAATCCAAGGAGACGATTGCTATTGGGACTGAAAGTGGCTGCTTGTTCTACCTTGATAGCGTTTCAGCCTTTTCTGCCTCTTCTTCACTTCTTCGGTGGCATCTTCACCTTGGGCATCCTCCTCCTCGAATTCTTTATTATCTTCTTCCTAATCTACCTTAGAGAGACTCTTCTCTCAATTATGAGGCTTGTCAGTTTGGCAAACATCATCATTTTACTTTTCCAGCAAAGCACAAACGTAGTTCTTCTCGTCCTTTTGAACTTATTCATTCAAATATTTGGGGTACTGCTCCTATCCAAACTATTGGTAGGGGTAGTTTCTATTTTGTTACTTTTATTGATGACTTTTCAAGATGTACATGGTTGTATTTGTTACAAAAACGTTCTGAACTTTTTTCAATTTTTACCGCATTTTATAATAAGATCCATACACAGATTGATGTCCCTATTAAGATACTTCGCACTGATAATGCTAAAGAGTATCTAATTCATCAGTGTACATTGTTTTGCATCATGGCATTATACATCAAACTAGTTGTCCTTACACCTCTCAACAGAATGGCAATGCTAAATACAAGAACTGACATCTCCCAGATGTGGCTCATAGCTTCTCACTCATAGGCATGTTCATCGGTCTTATTGGGGTCATGTTGTTCTTCGTTCCTATTATCTCATCAACCGAATTCCGTCTTCGGTTCTCAACGGAAAAATCCCATTCTTTGTTCTGTATCCTGATGCGAATCCATTTCCTTTACGTCCTTGTGTCTTTAGATGCACCACGTTTGTCCACCCTCCTTATTTTGGTCGTGACAAACTCTCTCCTCGTTCTACCAAGTGCATCTTTCTGGGCTATTGTCTGACACAAAAAGGATATAGGTGTTATGATAATGTTCTCCAGAAATAGTATGTATCCACGGACGTCACTTTCTTTGAGGATGCTCCGTTATTTTCTCCTACCTTTATTCTTTCACCATCTGATGATTCTTCTTTTTTCCTGTTGTTTCAGAACCTCCTCCTGAGCCTGTCCTTCTTTCTTCTACACTTGTCTCTGATTCTTCGGATGAGCCACTGTCGCCAGCTCCTGGACCAGCAATCTTTCCTTTGGATTGGTCTGATACAGTAGACAGGCCCGATCTTGATCTTCCCATTGCCCTTCCGAAAGGTGTCGAACTTGCACTCAACATCCTATTGGGGATATGGTTTCTTATGCATGGATGTCTTCTTCTTACAAAAGTTTTTCTCTCGTTCTGTCAGTCAATTTCATTCCAGCCACCTATCACGAAGCTATCTCGATCCCTCATTGGAAAGCCCCTATGGATGAGGAGATGAAAACACATAATAGGGTACTTGGACTCTTATTCCTACCCCGCCAGGAGCTGATGTGATTGACTGTCGCTGGGTCTTTGTAATCAAGTTTCTTCTTGATGGTACTATTGATCGTTACAAGGCTCGGCTTATTGTCAAGGGTTTTACATGGACATATGATGTGGATTTCTTTGATACATTCTCTCCTGTTGCTCAGATTACTATAATCTGTGTTATCTTTTCTGTGGTCATCAACAGAGGCTGGGAGATGTCTCAGTTGGATGTGAAGAATGTTTTTCTTTATGGTGATTTGTAGGAGATAGTGTATATAGAGCAACCTCCTGGGTATGTTGCTAAGGGGGAGTCTCAGGTATGTAAACTGTGGAATGCTATCTATAGTCTTAAGTAGAGTCTGAGGGCCTGGTTTGAAAAGTTCAACAAAGTTATTTATGTTATTGGGTTTGCTCGAAGTGCTACAGATCACTCTTTGTTTATTTACAAAACCTCGGCTGGTCTTGTTGTTCTTGCAGTTTATGTGGATGACATTCTTCTTACAGGGGATGATAGAAAGGGTGTTGGCATGACAAAGAAGCATTTTATTCAGTATTTTATTACCAAAGATATGGGGTCTCCCAAATACTTTTTGGGGATTGAGATATCCAGGAAGCTCGGTTCCATAGTTCTTTCATAAAGGAAGTATGTCTTTGATCTCTTAAAAGGGACAGGTCTTCTTGGAGCTAAACCTGCTCGATCTCCAATGGTTGTTGGAGATGACGTGTTGTAGTGAGAATTCTCCTCTTCTTGAAGATGTCACCAGATACAGACGGCTTGTGGGGAAACTCATTTATTTGACAGTCACAAGATCGGATATTTGTTATGTAGTTGGAAGAGTGAGCCAATTTATGCAAGCTCCTAAGGAATATCATCTACAATCAACTATAAAGATCCTAGAGTATGTGAAAGGTGCTCCGGAAAAAGGACTTTTGTTTTAGAAAAGGGGACATTGAAAAATTAAGGCCTACTCTGATGCTAGCTATGCAGATGACAAAGAAGATAGGAAGTCTACGTTTGGTTTTTATACCTTTGTTAGAGGGAATCTAGTCAGCTGGAAGAGTAAGAAAGAAACTGTAGTTACAGGTCAAGTGTGGAAGCTGAATATAGAAGCATGGCTCTAACTACTTGTGAGTTGAAGTGGTTACAGAAACTTATGCTTGATTTTTGAGAGGTTTATGATCATCCCCAACCAGTGTTTTGTGACAATAAGGCGGCTATATATATTTCGAGGAATCCAATATTTCATGAGAGGACAAATCATATTGAAGTGGAGTGCTACTTTATTAGGGAGGAGATATTGAAGAATCAAATATGCACACCGTTTGTTACCTCTGATAGTGAGCTTGCTAATTTCTTCACCAAACCAGTTACACCTTTTTTTGAAGTTTGTAGCAAGTTGGGCATGGTTGACATATCTGCTCCAGCTTGAGGGGGGGGTGTTAAAACTTAAGGAGACCAGACGATTTGTTATCTTGTCGCAGTGGTCTACTAGTTTCTATGATCTGGCAATTTAGCTTAGCGATCAGAGGTTGTGGTCTGTTTGGTAGCAGTCTTGCGGTTTGATAGACTTGTGGTTTAGTTATAGCGGTTTGGCTAACCATTGGTCGACCCGTGTTCTGCCGAGCTTGCTTGGAGGTTTTGCCTTCTTGTATTACAGTACGAAGAGCAACCCATAGCTGCGACCTGTTGGCAACATGCAGCTGCGGTCTAGTGGATACCCACGGCTATGGTCAGGTTCTTCCCATAGTAGCGGTCTGGAGGTTATCTGCAGCAGCAGTTTGGAGGTTATCCGCAACAGCAGTCCGGAGGTTATCCGCAACTGCGGTCTGGATCCAACCCGCAGTAGCGGTCTCAAGACTTTCCTTAGTTGAAGATCAGCGGCTTCTCAGGATATGTGTTCTCTATTGTATAGTCTTGCGGTTTGACAAAGTCAAATCGCATAGCCCACGCAGCTTGTATTTAGTCCCACATCGCTTGTTGTAATCTCTTATCTCCCTCATTTTCTATAAATAAGGGGGCATACCTTTGTATTGTTTATCTTTTTGGAGCAATAAATTTGCCTTTATTTAGCTCTTTTCACATAGGCCAACACCCCCACACGAGGGATTGTGGTGGAAGTCTTCTCACAAGTTACAACTCCCAAGGACTCCATGAAAGCTTAGTGCGCAAGGATCAAGATAGATGGACAGATGAGACCCCGTCACTGTCAATAGTTTGCTCTTCATTAGAACGATAAGCTGCATGGCCAAACTTGTGCACTCCTGTACCTTCCTCCAACATCAATGCAATGGATTTGGCTTTGCCTACTACAACAACCACTTAGACAAATAGGCCCCAGGACCTTCTACCACTAAGGCGAGATGGAAGAAAGTCCTTATGCACCTCCCAAACGAGATGGATGAAATTCCTTCTGCACCTCTCAGGTGAGATGAACAAAGGTCCTTCTACACTTTCACTCAGATGGACCCTGGTCCTCGTGAGGCGCAAATGAACAAATATTCTTCGTTACCTCCACTCGGATGGACCCTGATCCTCCTAAGGCACAAATGAACAAAAATTCTTCACCACCTCCACCTAGATAGGCCTTGGTCCTCCTGAGGCGCGAACAAACAAAGGTTCTTCGCCACCACCACCCAGACGGACTTTGATCCTCCTAAAGCGTGAACGAACAAAGGTCATCTTAAGGCATGAACGAACAAAGGTTTTTTACCACCTCCACCCAGACGGACCTCAGTCTTCTTGAGATGCAAATGAACAAAGGTTCTTTGCCACCTTCACCCAAACGAACCCTGGTCTACTAAGGCACAAACAAACAAAGGTTCTTTGCTACCTCCACACAAGCATACTCCAGTCCTCCTAAGGTGTGAACAAACAAAGGTTCATCGCCACATCCACCTGAACAGACCCAAATCCTTATATGACACGAAAAAATAAAGGTTCTACACAACGTCCACCTTGTTAGACCCCAATCCTTTCGAGGCGTGAACAAAACAAAGGTTCTTCACCACCTCCACCTAGACGGACCCAGGTCCTCTTAGGGCACGAACGAACAATGGTTTTTAACCGCCTCCACAAATAATAGAACAGACCCCAAGTCCTTCCAAGGCACAAATAGATGAAAGCTCTTCACCACCTTTAAAGGAATGAACCATGAGTCCTTCCCGTGACAAGAATGCGTCCTCGATCCATTGATGGATTTTTTTAGGGTGAACGCGAGTCCTCCTACGCCACTCAACTAAAAGCGGACTCTGATCCTTCGGGGGCCATCCAGATTAAGGGGAAAACATCCCAGTACACTACACCCTGGCGTCAGCTCCAAGTACATAAAATGTGAAGCTCCAAGTACACTACACCTAGACAGACCCAGTTCCAAGTTCAAGCAAGGGGCGCACGAAATGTGAAGTGCTCTCGATTCAACGTGACACCCAAGGTTCTAACAAGAGAGACAAAGAGTACACATGACACGGATACAATCAAGTAATCTCTTAGTGTCAACCTCAACAACACCTTTGGAGGCATCACCGATTCAAAGGACAGAATACCCACGTATCCTTCATGCTGTGCAGAACCTCTTGTTGAGTGCAAGGCAGAGCGAAATGACGCGATCATCCTTCCGTAAAGGACCAACTACTGAGGCAGTCATCTCGAGGCCCCTAAATCATCCTACATCATCTAACAAGAGCGAGTTGCGAGTCCCCCTGTGCCGCCAAGGCAAGGGGGCAAACAACACCACTCATCACACTTAAATGATGAGTCCCCAACGTAAACGCTCGAAGACATTTGTCAAAGATATCACACAAATCATAACGAGTGTAAAACACATGACACATCTAGATCACCGCAATGCGCAAAGCTCAAAGCGAATGAAGGCTTCCAAAAAGCGCTGCAAGGACCACTAAATGCATAAAAAGTACGTAATGATGTCAATCACACCCATCACTGCAAAACAAAAACAATGCACATGTTGGCAGCATCCAAGATCTTCCGCCTGACTTTAACTACAGGATCTTCATCTTGCAAGGCTAACATCGAGTCATGCTAAGACACCAATGTTCCTGCAAAGCACCACAAATGAAAAATGACTCACCAAGCAAAGAATCCTGACCCCATGGCAAAAAGGTTTAAGTCAAAAAAATTCAGGCACTTTGCTTCGCGGATCACGTCCCACAGAAATTGGGGTCATTTGATAGGTTCCCGCTAAATTTTCTAAGTGAAACTGGTAGGACTCCGGTCGAGAGTATTCAATAAATATGACCCAACCGAGCGAGCAACCTATACGAGTTGCGCACGCTCGAATGGATCAAAACAACCCCAGAATAGGGGTCAAAGCTAAGCAAAAACACACACACGCAGGAGGGTGATACGCAAGAACCGCATGGGGAAGAAAGCGAAATGCGCACGCGAAACGAGCGCACCCCCTGCACGCAGATCATAGGTGTATGCTCCCCATGCCCATGCATGCGCTCCCAGCGCGCACACTCCCCATACGCACGTGTTATGCACAGGCATGCAGGTGCGCACTCCCCACGCGCGCACACTCCATATGCACATACCTCGTGTGTGTTTTGCATGCGCGTGCATCCTAGAAGGCCTCCGCTGAGCGCCGCCTTTGTCGGGCAACTTGCCCAGGCCACTTGAGCAACCTGAGGGGCACTTTCGGCATTTTGTAAAAATTGGTGATCCAGGTGACCAAACAGAGCGACGTCATCCGCTAACTAAAAATCCACCGGGAATCAATTACCAGAATGTCCCTCAAAAAAACTATAAGAGGGCCCACGGGCTCTCATTTAAAGGCAAGCAACTTTAGAGGCTAGAGAGAGCTCTGAGGTTTTCTTGCGAGGATGTGGGACTTAGATCGTTTCTCTGCTCAAAACTCGCTCTGCTCCCTCTCTAGGTGTTTAGCACTCAACGCTCAATGTTATACGGACTTGGCCAACTTTTTGATCTAGAGGAAGTCGTAGCAGAGAGCTCAATTAGACGCTCTCGTCAGAGCATCAGAAACTTAGTTAATTTTCTACAATTTTTGTATTCAAAGCTGTGTAACGGAGAGGTGGTCTGTTACCCTCTGATGAAACTCTAACTCTTGTAAACTCAACGAAATAGTGGATTTTGGTCCGACACTGATCCGACCACATAATTTTCTCCCTTTTCGGGTTTTCCACATCAAAAAAGTCTCATGTCATTTGCTATTATTTTTCATTGACTATTTGCGCACCCGATACAATTCTGAGCTAAGGCAGTCCGATTCTCAGGACTGGGGAAAAACCGAGTGACCCGCGACAATTCTTATCTATCAGGTTGGACCTTCGTTTGAGCCTATATAAGCCCAAAATCGATAAGACTTTAAACTACTACTGAAATAAAACTAAAACCAGTTAAAACCAAAACCTCTTAGGTGTGCTTGCTCACTTTTCTCCTCCAATTCTCTGGAGTTATTTCTACATCAACATTGGTATCAGAGCTTTGGTGATAATTTATCAAGGTTAAGACATCATTGGAGTTTAAGATCATGACAAACACTTTCTCACTGCCTCATATATCCATTTTAATTTTTAACGGTAAGAAGTATGATTATTGGAGCATTCATATGCGTGTTGTGTTTATCTCTCAAGGACTGTGGGAATTTGTATCAAATGGGCCGAAAATATCAATAGTAAGCGTTGTGTCCACCACTGGTACAAGACCTACAATACAAATTGATACAAAAGCAGTAGAAGAAGAAAAACAGAAGGATGCACCTGCCATATGTATGATCTATCAAGGTATAGCTGAAACAATATTCCCCAAATTATGGGTGTTGAAACAGCCAAAGTAGCTTGGAATATCTTGAAAGAAGAATATAAGGGAGATGAGAAAGTCATAGTCTTGAAATTACAAAATGCTTGGAGAGAGTTTGAAAATCTCTCTATGAAACCTGGAGAAAAGGTGGAGTTATTAGCAAGAACTGTTCATATTATGAATCAAATTCGTATCCATGGGGATACTATAGAGGACTGCAAGATAGTGCCTAAATTGTTATGATCACTTACCTCAAGTTTTTATCCTGCAGTGACAGCAATTGAAGAGGCCAAAGACTTAAAAACGTTATCACCAAATGCCCTTGTGGGATCCTTAAAAACACAGAAGGAGAAGTTGATGCAGTTAAATCAACCTTTGGATCAAGATTTGCAAGCCCGGCTACAACTAGCCAAAGTTAATATATACCAGAGAACATAAATGCACGCCTCCGTTTTGTAGAGAAATCGGAGTGCCGTGAAGAGAGATTTGAACGAAAAATCGAAATAAAAAACAACACAAACACAACGATATACAGAGGTTCGTCCAAAACCGGGCTACGTCCTCTCTCCCCTTCTCCCCTTCCTTCTTGTATTCACCAAAGCAAGAAAAATACAGATTACAAAGTTTCAAGGATCAAAACCGATCCTACCTCGCACTTCTCTCTTTGGACAAGAAACGGGAAGAAGAACCGCCGCCGGAAAACACCACTTCTTTGGATCTCCAAAAGGTGCTTCCCGAAAACTTCCTCAGCCGAAACCGCTCAGAAAAACCCTAACCCGAAAATTCGGGTTATACGCCTATAAATAGGCCACGGAACCGGAAAACGGACCGCCGCCGGGGGCTCGCCGCCCCCGGACCCCCGCATTTACTGGTACTTCAACCATCGGAGAGGGTCACGCTCCGACGTCTCTAAACTCACGTGGGCTAACCCTGTGTGAGAAACAACAGAGCCGAAAGTGTTCCCCAACTCCAACACGTTTCAATTCTCTAACCAGCAAAAACAAGGCTACAAAGAGAATCAAAACAAAAGCAAAGGAAATGGGCAAAATTCAAATTCTGCTGATGAGAAATATTGCATCAAATGCCAAAAAAACCAATCATAATTCAAAAGATCGTTTTTTCTGATGGAAAAACTGAAGAATACCAAATCATTCAACCCAACACTATGACATAAGCCACCAGAGGAAGCAAGAGTATTAGAATTCAAGAAGCCAATGGTGAGGAGATGTTCTATTCCTCCTCTCAAACTCCGCTGTGTAGTCTAAACGCTTGTGACTCTCAAACTCCATGTAGTCGATACAAAGAAAAGGTATGGTCAATGAATTGCCTATATTCACAGAAAAAGGAAACCATACTTGTGAAGCTTGTGACTCTATTAAGGCTCAAAAGGCACCATTTTTGGCCATTACCTCAAGCAGAACCATCCATCCTCTTGAACTTGTGCATGGAGTTCTATGGGGACCAAAATTTACTCCTTCATTTGGAGATAAAAGAAATTATTTCCTGCTAGTAGATGATTATTCCCACTAAATGTGGATATATCACCTTGCATATAAACATGAAGCCTTTGAAATATTCTTATGCTTTAAGAAAGAGGTGGAACTCCAACAAGGATGAAAAATAAAAATGCTAAGAACTAATAGAGGAGGGGAGTTAACCTGTAAACAATTCAAACTCTATTGCTAACATGAAGGGATTCAGGGATAGCTGATCACTCCCAGATCACTTGAACAGAATGGTATGGTGGAAAGAATAAACCAAGCAATCATAGAAATGGCTAGAGCCATATTATATGCTAAAACCTTGCCAAAAGTGTTTTGGGCAGAGGCCAAAACACTTTATGTGGCTGCAAAAACAACAATATATCTTTTGAATTGTGTGGCTGCAAAAGACTTAACATCTAATACACCCCACTTTATGTTAAAATAGAAAATCCCTACTGTCCACCATCTAAAACCTTTCATTGCATAACATACTCCTTAACTGCCCCTAAAGTCAGAGATAAATTAGACAGTAAAGGAGAAAAGTGCATATTTGTAGGCTATAATCAACATTTTATGGCCTATAAATTATTTAATCCCATTACCAATAAAATAATGATATCTTAAAATGTAATCTTCCATGAAGAGGCTAAATGGGAATTGCCATCAGAAAATCAGAAGCAAATAACAACTCCTAGAATGATAGTTCAGCAAGTTTATTGCCCTATCCAAGTCATTCCGGATGCTCATCAAGATGACCCACCACAAGAGAAAATCATAATACCACCTGCTTCACCCTCATCATCGCCAATTAGGACCAAAAGTTTACAAGACATATATAGTGTGACTGAACATGCCTTAATCTCTACCACCCCAACATCTTATGAAGAACCAAATCAGATCCTAAATGGCAGCATGCAATGAATGAGGAATAGGATACAATATAAGCAAATACTGTCGGTGCAACCATAGTGATCTGGAAGTGATCAAGCATGTAGCATCACTGTCAACTCAGTATGAGTCTATCAGGGTCGCACATAAGATTGTGGAGAAATTGAGAGATTGGATCTGTACTATTTAGCTCATATGATGAGTTGAAGGATATTGAAAAATATTCTAAGGCATTTGGCGTTGAGTGTGTTTAGCTCACTCAACGCCATGTGGCTGAAGGCGTTGAGTGTATTTAGTTTACTCAACGCCATGGATTTTGAAAAAGATTCCAAGGCATTTGTCATTGAGTGTGTTTAGCTCACTCGACTTCATCGGGCTGATAGCGTTGAGATCGTTGAGTACAGTCAACGCTTTTGTGGGTTAAGTGTTAACTCTGCGAATGATGGTGTTGAGTGCATTGACTGTCGCACTTAAGCATTGAGTGCGCCGAGTCCACTCAACGCCTTCGTTGAGTAAAGATGTTTACCTGGCAAATCTGGCTCTTAGGCGCTGAGTGTATTGTATTCACTCAACGCCGTTCGACATTCTAGCCTTGACGCAGATTTTGTCGAGCTGAGTTCGACGAATGAAGTTCGACGTTCTGGCCTTGGCGCAGATTTCGTCGAGCTGAGTTAGACGAATGAAGTTCGACGAATAAAGTTCGATGTTCTGGCCTTGGCGCAAATTTCGTCGAGCTGAGTTCGACGAATGACATTCGACGTTCTGGCCTTTGGCGCAGATTTCGTCGAGCTGAGTTCGACGAATGAAGTTTGACTTTCTAGCCTTGGCGCAGATTTCGTCGAGTTGAGTTCGACGAATGCCCGTGCTGAGTCAAATGTTGACTAGCCGAATCTATCTCCTGGGATATAGATAGGATGTTTTAGGGTTTTCTTCAGAGGGTTCTAATCTTTCTACACACGAGCCGATACTGTGCGATAAGAAGAAAACCTAGAAACCCAACAGAAGTGTTCCGCCAATCTTGTCGCCGATTCCGATCCCGATCCCGGTGAGTGTCGCCGCCGCCTCTCCTACAATAGATCTAGCAGTCTGTGGAGACGCTGAGTGCCCTCTCCCGACCTAGCGCTTGTGTGACAAGTTGTTGTGGGTTCTCCCGATCGTGTGGATTACTGTAGAGGCACAGATATACTTTCTGCGCTCAAGACTCAAGCCACTGTGTGGCAGGTCTGGTATTTCTGGAGCATCTAGGTTGAGTCCTGACTCAATCCCTCAAAGGAAAGTCTATTACAGTATTCGTTACTTCTTGATTCATGAATATTGCTTGATCCGAACTCATTTCGGTTTTTCTAGTTCTCTTTTCGCTGCGTGCACAAGTGTTGTGTCATCCCTAAAAAACCCAACAGATGTATCAGAGAGAGGTTGTCAACAATATTCATTGTTTCAGAAGTTGCTGAATCCATGACGTGTAGATTTGGTAATTTTCAAGTGTTCCAAATGCCCAAATCTAGTCTTGGATCTTTCCAAGAACGCATGTGATTTCTTTGAGTGTACTCCTTAACAGTAATCATCACTGTGTTGGTTTGAGAAACTAAGTATGTGCTAGATTTTGAAACTCACATAAAGTGACATGCTTGTCTACTGTGTAAGTGGAGTTGGTTTTGCTCATGTCCTGTGCATGTAGGTCTGAAGATTTGGACATATTCTAGATGTTCAGACTTGGCACAGTTCATCAAGTGTTGATGATTCTTGTGCACATCTGGGATGCATTTATATTATGCTTGTTGTATTTTATTATGCTTGATGTGCACGCTGGTTAAGTGTTAACCATGATTAAAGAGTTAATCAGCTATTTAAAATCCCTTATGCAATATTAAGTATTCGGATGCCTTCCGATGGATGACACTCTTCCTGCCTCGATCGATGAAGTGTGGGCTTGCCAAAGCAAGGTGCATTAATCTACCTTGGTGATGGTGCGAGCAGATAATTGTGACATCTCACTGTCGACATCGGGTCTAGCTTAACTGGGTGACCTCAAAGGTTGAGTGCCCAGAGGCATGTGGTTGACATGCACCATATGATGGATGTGAATAAAGAGTTATTCATCAGTCATACAAGAATTGCATTGTGATGCAATTGGCAATCATTGCCTACCTAAATAGCTGTATTGTGAGAGAAAAGCCAAAGCTGACTCATAGTGTTTGTGAAATATGGATCTTGTCCACTAAGAGGGTTACTCGTCAAACTCTTCGAATTGATATCGAGGGTTATCAATTTGATAAAAATCGTGGGAGCTTTTGATTAAAGTCCTAATTGAATGATAAATTGTATTTTAAAATATGGTACTAATTTGCTTTGCTTGTATTCTTGTAGAATTTCCATGGCAAGTGGTTCACACTCCACCATGTCCCTCAGAGCGATCCTTGAGAAGGAGAAACTGAGTGGTACAAATTATTTGGACTGGTACTAAAACCTGAGAATTGTTCTCAGGCAAGAGCGCAAGCTCTATGTTTTGGAAGAGGTATCCCCTGATGAGCATGTCGGGAATGCACCCCGTGCTGATAAAGATGCTTATAAGAAGTATCTTGACGACTCCTTAGACATTGAATGTCTCATGTTACCGACCATGAACTCTGAGCTTCAAAAGCAACATGAGAACATGGGTTGTAAGGACATTGATGAGCATCTCAAGAAAATATTTCAAGGGCAAGCTCGTCAAGAGATATTCAACGTCACCAAGGAGTTGTTTCAGTGCAAGATGGGAGCTCGGGACCTAGTAGGGACTCACGTACTCAAGATGATTGGGTATATCGAGAATCTTGAAAGACTAGGTTTCCCTCTGGGCCAAGAGTTAGCTACATACCTGATCCTGCAATCGTTGCCGAACATTTATGAGCAGTTCATCTTGAACTATAACATGAATGAAATAAACGAGACACTGCCTGAGCTCCTAGGCATGTTGTGAACTGCCGAGATTAATATGAAGAAGGCCAAGTCCGCTAGCCCCATATTGATGGTGCATAAAGGCAAGGGCAAGGCCAAGGACTTCAAGAAGACGAAGGTGGGACCTAAGTCTGGACTGGAGCCCAAGTTTTCTACACTGAAAAAGAAAGGCTCAGGGAAAGAAGGGAAGTGCCACCATTGTGGCAAGGCTGGTCATTGGAGGAGGAATTGTCCTTCATACATTGATGGTCTGCAAAACATGAGAGGAGGTATGACCTCCACTTCAGGTATATATGTTATAAAGATAAACCTTTCTGCTCCTTCATCCTGGGTATTGGATACCGGATATGGTTCTCACATTTGTATAAATGTGCAGGAACTGGGAAGTAGAAGAATGCTGAGTAAAGGAGAGGTGGACCTGCGTGTTAGCATTGGAGCAAGAGTTGTTGTCGTCGCCGTGGGGGTTTATAGTCTTGCTTTGCTTAGTGGGCTTGTAATAGAACTGGATAATTGTTATTTTGTTCCTTCCATAACTAGAAACATGATATCCATTTCATGTTTGGACATGGTGGGTTTTTCTTTATTATTAAGAACAACTGTTGTTCAATATTTAAGAATAATATTTGTTATGGTATAGCCCAAATGTTTAATGGTCTATATATTTTGAACTTAAACTATCCGATCTATAATATTGGAAATACTAAAATACTAAGAACAAATGACTCGAACCCCACGTATCTTTGGCATTGTCGTTTGGGCCATATAAATGAGAAACGTATATCCAAGCTCCATAGAGATGGACTATTGGACTCATTTGATTATGAATCATTTGAGAGATGTGAATCTTGTTTGTTAGGCAAGATGACTAAAGTTCCTTTCACTGGATTCAATGAGAGGGTTGATGATCTCTTGAGTATAATACATAGTGATGTATGTGGACCCATAAGTTTTATGGCTTGAGGTGGGTTCTTCTACTTTGTTACATTTACTGATGATTTCAGTAGATACAGATACGTGTATCTTATGAAGTGAAAATCTGAAACCTTTGAAAAGTTCAAAGTGTTTAAAAGCGAAGTAGAAAACCAGCTACGTAAGAAGGTTAAAGAAATCTGATCTGATCGAGGTGGTGAATACCTAAGTCGTGAGTTCCGTGATCATCTGATAGAGTGTGGTATTGTATCACATCTCACTCCACCTAAAACACCACAGCATAATGGTGTGTCTGAGAGGAGGAATCGTACTTTGTTAGACATGGTACGGTCGATGATGAGTCATGCAGATCTGTTTATTTCCTTTTGGGGCTTTGCTCTACAAACTGATGTTTTAACATTAAATTATGCTCTAACGAAAGCGGTTCTAAAGACACCATATGAGATATGGACTGGGAAGCGTCCCAGTATGTCATTCATTAAGGTTTGGGGTTGCAAGGCATACGTGAGACGTCAAATGCCCGATAAGCTGGAACCCAAATCAGATAAGTGTTATCTTATGGGGTATCCTAGGGAAACCAAAGGGTACTATTTATACCAACTGTCCGAGAGCAAAGTGTTTGTCGCAAGGACTGGTGTATTTCTTGAGAAAGAGTTCTTAAGTAGAAAGACAGTAAGGGTAGAATTTGAAGAAGTTCAGGAACCACAAACAGTGAATGAACCAGAATTAGAACCTGAGTTAGGACTACAAGTAGTTGTAGCTGGAGAACCTGCTCAGGAAACAAAAGTTCCACGTAGATCTGGTAGACCAAGATTTGAGCCTGAGAGATATGGATTTCTTGTGCCTCAAATAGGTAATGTGTTGCTTATGGATCATTATGATAAGTCTGCAACCTACCATGAGGCTATGTGTAGACCGGACTCCGAGAAATGGCTTGAGGACATGAAATCTGAAATGGACTCCATGTATGAAAACCAAGTATGGACTTTGGTGGAACCACCTGAAGGGATAAAACACATAGGGTGCAAGGGGTCTTCAAGAAAAAGACTGACATGGATAGGAATGTACAGACATTCAAATGTTGACTGGTGGCAAAGGGTTTTAAACAAATTCATGGTGTTGACTATGATGAGACTTGTTCTCATGTTATCATGGTTAAGTCCATCAGAATTCTGTTTGTTATTGCTGCGTATTATGACTACGAGATCTGGCAGATGGATGTCAAAATGGCTTTCCTTAATGGGAAACTCCTCGAGGAAGTGTACATGACACAACCGGATGGTTTTGTATCTCTAGGTGAAGCCACTAAAATATGCAAGCTGCAAAGATCCATTTATGGATTGAAATAGGCTTCTCGAAGTTAGAATCTTCGTTTTGATGAAAAGATCATAGAGTTTGGTTTTATCAAGAATGAGGATGAACCTTGTGTTTACAAACAGATTAGTGGGAGCATTGTAGTCTTCCTGATATTATATGTAGATGACATACTGTTGATCGGGAATGATAAACCGACCCTGCAAGTTGTTAAGAACAACCTAGGGGATTGCTTTTCGATGAAGGACATAGGAGAAGCGACTTATATACGCGGTATTAAGATCTATTGAGATAGATCGAAGAAGTTTTCTGGTTTGACCCAAAGTACGTACATTGATAAGGTGTTAAAACGGTTCAGCATGCTTGAGTCCAAGAAAGGATTCTTGTTCATGTCTCATGGTGTGAGTCTCGCTAAGGACCAGTGTCCTAAGTCTTGTGAAGATAAGGACCGCATGAAGTTGGTTCCATATGCTTCAACAATTGGATTAATCATGTATGCAATGTTATGTACTAGACCCGATGTCTCTTATGCTTTGAGCTGACTAGCAGGTATCAGTCTGATCCCGGTGAAGGTCACTGGATAGCCGTCAAGAATATCCTAAAGTATTGCGAAGAACTAAGGATATGTTCTTGGTATTCAGCGGAGAGGAAGAGCTCATTGTAAGTGGTTATACGGATGTTAGCTTCCAAACTGATATGGACGATTCAAAGTCTCAGTCAGGGTTTGTGTTTTGCCTGAATGGAGGTGATGTTAGTTGGAAGAGTTCCAAGCAGGATACAGTTGTCGATTCTACTACTGAAGCCGAGTATATTGTCGTTGCAAATGCAGCAAAAGAGGTTGTATGGATTAGGAAATTCATCGGCGAGTTAGATATAGTTCCTAGCATTGTTCGTCCTTTAGATCTCTATCGTGACAACAACGGTGCAATTGCACTTGCTTCAGAACCTAGATCTCATCAGCACTCCAAACACATACTCCGACGGTAACATCTAATTCGAGAGATTGTCCATCGAGGAAATGTGAGCATATGCAGAGTGCCGACTGAGGAAAACATTGTGGATCCACTGGCAAAGCCTCTTGCATAGAAAAATCATTATGGTCATTTTAGATCTATGGGTATACGATACCTAAATGATCAACTTTAGTTTGAGTCTTGTGGGTTGTATGTTTATTGGCTGTATAATATTTCATTTGATGAATAAAAGTACTATATGCATTTCATTTTATATATTTTGGCAAGTTCTTTTATTATGAAGTTATTTTTATTGTGATAGAGTAGTTCAATTTAATAAATGCCCTTAGAGTGTTTGCTTCCATAGGCCAAGTAGTGACTTGATGTGAGAACATATGATTTCAGAAGCTTCATTCTTAAAGTTCCATGGTCGTTGTATCATCTTAGAAGCTAAGGACGATAATGACACCTTTAAGACTAGCATGTGCGTTGACTGATGACCCGTCCTCACAGGTCATGATATTGTGATATCAAGTCATCACATGGGTACTTATTATGAACAAGTTGTACTGGACAGATCTACCGTAAGAATACTTTGTGGATTGTTATATGAACGTGTTACAAGTATGGCTCAAGTGGCAATGGTGTTTGTGGTCCTTTGACCTAAAGTCACAACTTATATTCAGTGAGGAAGACCGTGCTTTGATGCCATCAAAAGTCCAGTCTTGAGAAAGTTGGATGATAAAGGTGATTATTGGGTACGTTACGAATCATTTGGGTGTTTGCGTGTGAGCAGAGATGGGATTTATCCTTCTATATGACAGGAGTTGCATCTAGGGGCCCCTTGATGGAATGAGACTGAGAAGTGCATGGTCATGCTTGGTTGAGTTAATATATGATATTGGACTCACAAATTTTCTGCAGGTCCATTCTTGATCAAGAAACTTGGATTGAACATTTATGAGGGTGGCACGATCTATACCTCTAGTTCTATCCAGATGTAAGGGACGAAGGGTCATGAAACCACTATAACATTGGTCACAATGACTTTTGAGTTTTATAAACTCTTACTGTTTGGGGAGCAATGATGTATTGCTAGATGCCGCTCATTGTTTGTGAAGCTTTTGTTTGATACTTTCTAGATCAAGTGGGAGTTTGTTGGTGCAACCATAGTGATCTGGAAGTGATCAAGCATGTAGCCTCACTGTCAACTCAGTATGAGCCTATCAAGGTCGCACATAAGATTGTGGATAAATTGGGAGATTGGATCTGTACTATTTAACTCATATGATGAGTTGAAGGATATTGAAAAATATTCTAAGGCATTTGGCGTTGAGTGTGTTTAGCTCACTCAACGTTATGTGGCTGAAGGCATTGAGTGTGTTTAGTGTTGAAAATTGTGAAGTGAAAGTGAAGGTTGATCAAGCAGACCGCACGACATGGGCGGACTGTTTGGCGGACTGGTGTTACGGCCTGGGCGGTCTGAGGTTGCGGTCTTGGTGTTGGTTCCCTGATATAACCGGGCGGATAGGAGGTTTATCCGCGGGAGGTGGCAGACTCTTTCTCTGAGTCCGCAGAGTTTGTTCTTGACCTCTGGTGGAGCGGCTTGCTAGCTGTTTGATTTGAGAGATGGCGAACTGGAGTCTTTTCCGCTGAGCTCGAGCCAGGATGTTTGGACTTGCTGTCTGTGGCGAGTTATGGGTTTTCACGGAGTCCGCTGTCCGCTGGTGACCAGGTTGTTGTGTCGGTTGGTCGTGGACATGTGGCAGACTGGTGCTTGGTTTGCAGTATGGGCGGACTGTTGATGTGCTCGCGTATTGCATGCGGACTGGTTCAGGGTGGTCTTGTTATGTCCGCATGTTGTGTATGTGGACGAATACGGTGTCCGCTGGGTTGTGGACTGGCTTCATGCCTTGGTGTATGAAGGATTGTTTCCTGCTAAGTCCTTGCGGACTGAGCGAACTATGTTGTGCTAGCTCCGGGCTCGGGCAGTGTTTCTATCCTTTAGGGCGGTGACTACACTCCTCTCAGCGCCTATAAATAGGACCCCCCGTCACATCAACAGTAACTAAATGAATAGTAAGTTGAGTGCTGATTAATTGTTGCGGACTCAGTTTTTCCGGTCGCGCGGGTTGAGAAGGACTTAACTGGTTTGCTATTTGTAGGTTTTGTGGCTAGCACTGAGAAGCCAGAGGTTTGGTTCTGACTGCGGTCAGGGATCAGTGAAGCTTACGGTTAATAATCGGCGGTTTGCAGTAGGTCGCATCTTGTGACCAGCCAGTTTTCTCTTCAGCAGTTCAATAACCTGTTCGCCGGTCTCGGCGGATTAAGCAGTCTGTTCGTCAGTGACTTGTAGAGTGGTTGTTCGGCAGAATAACGGGTAGTCCGATCGGTTTGGCGGACTCCATAGTGCAGTGGTGCAGCATTAGCTTTGGCGGACTCGGCGGTCTCAGCGAACTCGACGGTCTGGGAGGGGCAGTCCGCCCAGCTTGTTCTTCTTGATTGTATTCTTCTCTTTTGTACTTGGCGAAATCATGTCTCGCCATGTATACCAAGTTTTGTAAAGAAGATAGGTTATAATACAAGATCTGTGTTTGCTCTCCTTTGTCTCTGATTACCTAGCTCTGTTAAGATTGGAGTGTTCCTGCGCCTAGTTCTTGCTTTGCACTTGATCAAGTGATCAGCTTGATAGCTCTGGAAGTGTTTGCTTGATACTAGAACTTTCAGTTGATCAGCTTGAAAAATTTCAACATGGTATCAGAGGGAACAGTGGCTTGAGCAGTGATCAACCTCAATTGTACTCGGCGCTTCTAGAAGCTAGTAGATCAGTAGTGTTGTAATGGAAGGAGCTTTTACAAGGGGTCTTGGTATTGAGCTTCTTACAGCGATTAACTTCAAGAAGTGGAAGTCGTGTATGAAAAGCTATCTTATTGGTGAGGATCTATGGGAGGTCGTCGGTGGTGATAATATGCAAGAAGTTACTGCTGCTACTGGTTCTACTGAATAGGTGAGAGCTTGGAGGAGGACTAATGCAAAGGCAGAGTTTGCTCTCAAGCGGGCTGTCTCACCTGAGATCTTTGATCATATCTTAGAATGTGAGTCAGCTGCTTAGATATGGACAACCATTGATGGCTTGTTCAACAGGAAGAATGTAGCAAGGCTACAGTTCTTAGAGAATGAGTTGGCCAAGACCACTCAAGGAGATCTATCCGTCTCAAAGTTCTTCCTCAAGATGAAGAACCTGTGCGCTGAAATTTCAGCATTGGATCCTGATGAGCCCATTTCCAAAGCTAAGTTGAAGAGGCACATAGTACGCGGGTTACGGAAGGAGTATGTGGCCTTTGTGACTTCTGTACAAGGATGGGCGACTCAGCCATCTCTACTGGAGCTGGAAAATCTGCTAGCGTCACAGGAGAGCTTGGCTAGGCAGATGGTCGGGGTGACTATCTCTGAAGGAGGTAGTGAAGCTCTCTTTACTGAGAAGAAGAAGAAGAAGAAGAGATGGGAGAAGAAGAAGTATGCTGCTGAGGATGGGCCTTCAACTTCCTATCAACAAAAGAGGGGCTCTGCTCCTAAGAAGAACTGGAAGAAAGAGTTGAAGTGCTACAGGTGCAATCAAGCAGACCACTTCAAGCGTGACTGCAAGGTCAAGCTGCAACATGGGCATATTGCAGACAAGAAAGGAGTTGTTTCTAGTGCTGAGGAGACCGGGTGGGGAGGAGCTTTTCTGACAAGCGCGTGTGTTCGTGCTCTTTCCACCGTGGACTACCAAGATGACTGGATAGTCGACTCGGGGTGTGGTCATCACCTCACTAGAGACGAGTCGAAGTTCTCTTCGCTGCAGACGTTCTCAGGTAACGAAGCTATCATTACAGCTGATGACTCTGTTCATACTGTAGAGAAAGAGGGTGTAGTTTCTTTGAAGAGTGCTCAGGGTCCGCTCACGTTAAGGAGTGTGTATCACGTACCTGGCATGAAGAAGAACCTCTTCTCAGTGACCAACACAGTCGACACGGGCTTTCATATTTTGTTTGGCCCAACAGAAGTAAGATTTCTTCGCAACGTATCAGCAGTGAAGGCTGATGTTGCTCATGTAGGGAGAAGAGTAAGAGACTTGTTTGTGTTATCAACAAACTCTTATGTTGATCGGATGAGGGCCAAGGATAGCTCTACTATTTGGCATGAGAGACTGGGGCATGTAGAGATGTATAAGCTGAAAGCTTTGACAAGCAGGAGCCTTGTGAAAGGCTTGCCAAAGTTGTCATCCTACAGAGATGGCCATGTTTGTGCAGGGTGTCAGTTCGGCAAGGCTCATCGCCTTCTATTTGACAAATCTCAAACAAGGAGCAAGGCACCATTGGAATGCATCCATGGTGATCTGATGGGGCCAACCGTCACTGCTAGTCTTGGAGGCAGCAGATACATGTTGGTGCTGATTGATGACTATTCTAGATACACTTGGGTGTATTTCTTGAAGGAGAAGTCAAAAGCTTTCCATATGTTTGTGGAGTTCAAGGAGCTGGTGGAGGGCCAGCTTGGCCTTCGAGTCAAGAAGATTAGAACAGACAACGGTGGTTAGTTTGTCTCTTCCGAATTCTCTAACTTCTACAAGAAGCATGGAATCTAGAGAGAGCTTACTTGTGCTCATACTCCACAACAAAACGGAGTATCGGACCGGAAGATTCGTCATCTGAAAGAAACCTGCAAGTGCTGGCTTCATACAAAGGGCATTCCCAGGTCATTTTGGGCGGAAGGAATGGCCAGCACAACATACGTCATCAATCGGATGCCTCTGAGTCCGATCAACATGAAGTCTCCTCATGAGATGGTGTTTAAAGAGAATCCCAGTGTTGAACACCTTCGGGTGTTTGGTTCAACTTGCTATGTGCATATCCCGGATGCCTCAAGGATGAAGCTTGATGCAAAGGCAAGGAAGCTTGTCTTTGTAGGCTATGATGAGCGGAAGAAGGGATGGAAGTGCATGGATCCTGCGACGAAGAAGTTTGTTGTATCAAGTGTAACGACCCCATCCGTTAGATGACGTATAGTAGAAGGTCCGGCCGGGGCCCCACACTATATGCCACAAACAGACGGTGAGGTCACAGGATAATACCAAACCAAATACGAATCCTAACTCAGAGCATTCTAGCGGAAGCTTTAAGTTACAACTTTGAACTCTTAACCGGAATGTCCATATATATAAAACCACCTTTATATATAAATACCACGGAATGTACACAACCACAGGAGTTTGGCCTTAAGGCCTTACAGTTCCTCTGAACATACATCATGTTTTACAAACCTCGGCGCGCAGGCCGACCATACATGAGTAAAAAGAGAAAACAAAACAAAGCCATTCGCTTAGCCTTCCAGGCTAGCCGCAGCAGCAGCAGCAACAGCAGTAGGGCTTCAGCCCATCATTTACCACTTGGCTCTCCAGCACCTGCACGGGAACAATCCACCCAACCGGTGGCAAACAATGCAACGGTCAGCATTCAGCTGACCCCATTATAACAATCCTACCCCTTTCTCGGGGCATGAGCATTCTTTCCCTGCAAGCATGGCATCATCAATAGCAACTATGTGCGCGCAGGCACATTCAAGCCATCACAACCATCGGCCACCCGGCCCGACAGTCCGTGCACTCAGGGCACATTTTCGGTGTACCGGAATACCAGGGTCAACACCACCGTCTACACGGTATTTGAGCATTTCTAGTCTTTTCGGCGCGCGGGCCTAAGACTCTCATTAGGCGCTCCAACAAAACCTAAACCAGGCTTCCAAGTCGGACGGACCTAACGCAGGTACGGATCAGCCACCCCCCGTTGCTCAAGTCGCCGAGCCACCTCGAATACGGAAGTATCCATGGCATTTTATAGGCGCGGGTCGGTTTCACCTTTCCTGTTCGGCAATCTGCCTTTTCATCGAGTTGCAGCCCAACGGCTCAACTACTCACAAAGTGGCAACGCACGGCCACAAGAGTTGCCGCCAACCCTCTTCATTTCCTGGACATCGTCCAGTACTTCCTGCCGCACCAAGCAACAGGTAGGAACAAGGCATCACAAGCCATAGGCATCACAAGCCATTATCACGGAGCCTTCTCCGATATGCAAACAAGCATCACCAATCCAGATTACATCCAGATGGGCTTCACACAGCATGCCTAGAGCCGTACTCCAATTCCGGCCTCTAACAAGGGGGACTTCACATATCTACCCCAAGGGACACCACAACCCACCGCACACTCGCGGGGAAGGGCTTTCCCTATGCAATGCAGAAAAGAAGGACTTCACATGTCCAAGGAGGGAGATCGTTACCCTTGTCGATTTCTTCGGTGCCATCGAAAACTAGCCGGTGAGAAAGAACCGCAGCAGCCTTGCCTTCACAACGCCGGCTTCGGATCACGAATCGGACCACGGGAGCTCCGCCGGTGGCTTGGTCTCCTCCTCCTTCTTCCTCTCTTTCTCTCTCTTTCTCTCTTCCTTAAGGGCAAATGAAGAATGAACCTTCATCCTTCCTTCACGACTTAATCCAGCCCAAGAAACCACCTGAGCCTTTGGATCAAAAGAGAGGAAACTGAACGGCCAAGATTTGCCCAAAGCTTCACTTTTTGGCCGACACGGCCTGTGACACGCCCGTGTCACAGGCCGTGTACCCTTTAAGCGGCACACACAGCTTGAACCGACTGAACAACACGGGTCATCGACACGCCCGTGTCGGACCTGACACGCCCGTGTCAAACCTGAGACACGCCCGTGTCTCCTGCTCCATCGAGCTGCAACCAGTACACGGGTCGGAACACGGCAGTTGACACGCCCGTGTCCAGCCTGACACGCCCGTGTTCCCGGCCGTGTTCAAGGCCGTGTCCGGCTCTGACTTGAATAGGCCAATTTCGCAAAATAAATCGAACACGCCCTGGGACACGCCCGTGTCCCAGGCCGTGTACACCCGACACGCCCTGGGACACGCCCGTGTCCCAGGCCGTGTAAACCAGCCTGCTCCTAAAACTCATCTTGAGTCTTTTTGGGGCCTTTTTGGGGTGTTACAACCCTCTCCCCCTTAACAAAATTTCGTCCCGAAATTTGCACGGTAAGGAAACAAAACCAGCAATGCTATAACTCTGTTATAACAAAAAGTACACGGTCTACAGTTTATACAAATAACTCGGGAAACTCAGCTCGCATGGTCTGCTCTCGCTCCCATGTTAGCTCTTCACGGCCACAATTGTCCCATCGGACCTTGACCATCCCGATCACTTTGTTCCGCAACTGTTTCTCGGCTCGATCCTCGATCCGAATGGGTCTAACCCTCGTCGTTAGCCCATACTCGACCGGTACCCGATCATTCTCCACTACTTGAGCTGGATCCTTCACCGCCTTACGAAGGACTGAGATGTGAAACACATCATGTAATCCACCTAAGTCCGCTGAAAGTGCTAGTCGATAAGCAGCTTCCCCAACTCGCTCCACCACCTCAAATGGACCAAGATACCTCGGACTTAGCTTTTTCAAACGCCGAATCCTGGACACACCTTTGAAGGGTTTGATCTTCAAATATACCCAATCACCCACCGCGAACTCCACGTTCCGGTGCTTGGCATTGTAGTACTTTGCTTGACGATCTTGGGCTATCAATAGCCTCTCCCGAATAGAGCGTATGAGCGAAGTAGCTTCTTCGACTTCCTTTTTCCCACTCAGCTTCGATTCGCCTGCTTCTGCCCAAGCTAAGGGTGTACGGCATTTCCGACCATACAATGCCTCAAATGGTGCCATACCAATACTCGCTTGGTAGCTATTATTATAGGCAAATTCGACGAGAAATATATACTCTTCCCATCGTTTACCAAAGTCTAGGGCGCACATGCGGAGCATGTCCTCCATCGTCCTGTTGGTTCGTTCAGTCTGGCCATCCGTTTGGGGATGAAAGGCCGTACTAAACACTAACTTTGTACCCAACATTTGATGAACGAGCCGCCAATCATTCGATGTGAACCGCCCATCACGGTCACTAACGATGCTCCGAGGAACACCGTGCAGTCGAACAACCTGCTCCACATACAGCTTGGCCAAGGTTTCCACTGAATCGTCTCTTCTGTTTGGAAGGAAGTGCGCCACTTTCGTCAACCGGTCCACAATCACCCAGATTGAATCATGACCGCGTTGAGATCTCGGCAACCCGTGCACGAAATCCATCGAAACATCATCGAACTTCCACTCCGGAATAGGTAACGACTTCAGAAAACCGCCAGGCTTCTGGCATTCTGCTTTCACCAACGCACAGGTGTTGCATTTCGCCGCATAACGAGCCATATCTTTCTTTAGTCCGGGCCACCAGAACAGCTTTTTCATATCCCTGTACATCTTTGTGCTCCCTGGGTGAACTGAGTACTTTGCAAAGTGAGCTTCGTACATCAACTCTTCCCTCAGTTTACCCACACTTGGGACGCACACTCGACCATTTCTCCGTAACAACCCATTATCCCAAGAGAATTGATCATCCGGCCCATCTTTAGCATAGCGCTGGAGACTTTCATCAAGCTCCGTTGCTCGCCGAACTCTGTCCGTAAGGTCATACTACACCTCCGTCCAGTTCAAGCACGCATCGGTTGACGCACCCTTGTCAACACACGATATCTCCAATGCTTCCAATTCCTGGATCAAACGCTGATCATGCCTCTGCAACCAGCTTGCCCGTACCGGAGTCTTCCGACTCAAAGCATCAGCGACCACATTTCCCTTCCCGGGAGTATAGTGAATCTCGAAGGTGTAGTCCCCGAGGAACTCCATCCATCTTCGTTGTCGCATATTCAGATCCTTCTGATCCAACAAATACTTTAGGCTCTTATGATCTGTATAGATATCCACTTTCACGCCATATAGATAGTGCCGCCACAACTTGAGCGCAAAGATTACCGCCGCCAACTCCAAATCATGGACGGGGTAATTCCGCTCATGCACTTTCAACTGACGCGAGCCATAAGCAATCACTTTCCCAAACTGCAGAAGAACGCAGCCTAAGCCGCTCCCTGATGCATCACTATAGATCTCATACCCATCGGTACCACATGGCGATGTCAACACAGGCGCCGTGGTCAAACGACTCTTCAAGTCTTCAAAAGCTCGCCCGCACTCCGGCGTCCATATGAACTTTTGATCTTTTCTCGTCAGCGTGGTGAGAGGTAAAGCAATCCGTGAGAAGTTTTCCACAAACCGTCTATAGTAGCCCGCAAGTCCAAGGAAGCTCCTGACCTCGGCCACTGAAGACATCACTGGCCAATCTCGGATGGCACTTATTTTCAACGGATCCACCGCGATATCCTCTATGCTTACCACATGGCCTAAAAAGGCTACTGAAGAGAGCCAGAATTCACACTTTGAGAACTTGGCAAAAAGTTTGTTCCTCCGCAGGGTATGCAAGACCAACCGCAAATGGTTTGCGTGATCCTCTTCCGACTGAGAGTATACTAAGATGTCATCGATAAACACAATAACAAACAAATCCAAATACTCTCGGAACGTTCGATGCATTAGGTCCATAAATACCGAAGGCGCATTACATAGTCCAAACGACATTACCGTGAACTCATAATGACCGTAGCGTGTTCCAAACGCTGTCTTGGGAATGTCACCCTCCCGAATCCTTAGCTGATAATATCCCGATTTCAAATCCAACTTGGAATAGACCGTTGATCCTGCCAGCTGATCAAAGAGGTCATCAATCCGTGGGATCGGATACTTGTTTTTCTCCGTCAGCTTATTCAACTCGCGGTAGTCAATACACAACCGTAAGCTACCGTCTTTCTTTTTCACAAAGAGAACAGGCGCGCTCCAAGGTGACATACTTGGGCGTATATATCCCTGCTCCAACAACTCTTGCAGTTGGACTTTCAACTCAGCCATCTCTTTTGGCGCGACGCGATATGGAGAGCGGGCCACAGGTTTCGCACCTGGCACCAACTCAATAGAGAAGTCAATCTCCCGCTGGGGTGGTAACCCAGGAAGATCTTTAGGAAACACATCGGCAAATTCTGACACAACTGGCACTTCACCGACACTAGCCTTTGGCTCAACAGCCTGAATTAGCGTGAAGAATAACTCCGCGCCCTTCCGAACAGCATTGACGACTTGGAGTGCAGATAACAACGTTCCGCCAACTCCTCGCATACCAGCGAACTTCGTCACAAGCCCGGTATTCTGGCCCAGTGTAATCTCGTTAGAGTTGCAATCAATAAAGGCACGCTGCTCCGAGAGCCAGTCCATACCAAGGATCACATCAAACTCCGACAACGGTAGCACAGCTGCACTCAAACCGAAATCCCGACTTCCTATTTGCACATCCACATCGCAAGCCCTATCCGCAAGCATCACACAGCCATTCGGCAATAGCACCCTTGTACTATCCACCGTCACATGACTTGGTACCCCAATGCGAGATACGAAATCCTCAGACAGAAAAGAATGCGAAGCACCCGTATCAAACAGGTCTCTCGCTAAATTATTCCGAATCAGGACAAAGCCTGCAGCACGCACACATCATGCACAAGCTAAACAAAACCAAAACCAAAAGCACCAGCAAGTAAACTAACTCAACTCGTACCTGTGACGACGTCACTTTGCTTAATCGCTTCCTGTTGGCCAAGTTGATAGATTCGGGGCTGCGCCTGGGAAGCAGAGGAATCCACCACCGCTTTGCCCTTCTCAGCATACGACGCACCCGTCTTCTTCTCCCCTTTGGGCTGCACAACCCGACAGTCACGAGCTATATGCCCCACCCGGCCACAGTTATAGCATGTACGAGCATCCGGCCTTGATGTCGCTCCCGACACCACGGTCGTAGTCACTTGCCCAGATGGCTTGGACCTCTTGCCCCCTTTCTTCTGGTAAAACGACTTGCCTGGGCGAGGTGCTTGAAACTCTGGCTTAGACACCACCAAGCCCTTATTCCCTTGCACTCGCCTCATGTCCTTCTCCAACGCGCACGCAGTATCAACCAACGCCTGAAACCCTTGGCTCACAGAACTCGAAAGCAGGAATCGCAACTCATCCCGCAATCCTTCATAGAACCGATTCGTTTTCCTTTGGTCATCCGCGAAGATTGTTCCCGCATAACGTCCCAACCTGGTAAACTCGTGCAAGTAGATATCCACACTATCGTCCCCTTGCTTTAACCGTTGGAACTCATTTTCCATAGCAATACGTTGCGCCGCTGGGACATGTTTCGCCAGAAATATCCGAGAGAACTCCTCAATCGACACTTGTGTTAATTGCCTGCCCGCCAAATGGTGTAGCTCAACCTCGTCCCACCACAACCGCGCCTCCCCTTCAAGCATGAAGGTGGATAAGGTGACCTTGAGAGTTTCCTCCGCCCTGATCGCTGTCATTATCCTCTTGACACGCGATAACCAATCTTCCGCCTGCGTTGGGGATCCCATTCCCGCAAACGTAGGAGGACTGAAGCTCATGAATTGCTTCAACTGTCGGTCAGCTGCTCGTGGATCTACAGCCTCAACCGGCTCGGGTCTTACATCAACACGAACTGGCACTACCGCCGGCTGCGCTTGCCCGGTCGGCTGAATCATGGCAAATAGCGCCTCAGCCACTAAGCGAACAGTTTCCGCAGATGGAGGAGGTGTTGGCACCTCAGCTGGTGCCGCACTCTCATCAGAACGCTGGGGCTCAGACTGCCCAGCACCACTACGTGTCACCTATAGGTGGACAAGACACACATTAGCGAACGTATGCAAGCAAAACAACACAAAAAGTAACGCGCAGATTCCTCAAACAAGATTTTGTACATTCCTTAATGGACATTCCAGAGTTCATTAGCGTTACAGCAGGTCGCACAAACACGTGCTCGCCACCCCACAAAAGAATTCGACCACGAATTCGAAAGAGGAAGACCGAGAAAAGCTGATACCAAAATGTAACGACCCCATCCGTTAGATGACGTATAGTAGAAGGTCCGGCCGGGGCCCCACACTATATGCCACAAACAGACGGTGAGGTCACAGGATAATACCAAACCAAATACGAATCCTAACTCAGAGCATTCTAGCGGAAGCTTTAAGTTACAACTTTGAACTCTTAACCGGAATGTCCATATATATAAAACCACCTTTATATATAAATACCACGGAATGTACACAACCACAAGAGTTTGGCCTTAAGGCCTTACAGTTCCTCTGAACATACATCATGTTTTACAAACCTCGGCGCGCAGGCCGGCCATACATGAGTAAAAAGAGAAAACAAAACAAAGCCATTCGCTTAGCCTTCCAGGCTAGCCGCAGCAGCAGCAGCAACAGCAGTAGGGCTTCAGCCCATCATTTACCACTTGGCTCTCCAGCACCTGCACGGGAACAATCCACCCAACCGGTGGCAAATAATGCAACGGTCAGCATTCAGCTGACCCAATTATAACAATCCTACCCCTTTCTCGGGGCATGAGCATTCTTTCCCTGCAAGCATGGCATCATCAATAGCAACTATGTGCGCGCAGGCACATTCAAGCCATCACAACCATCGGCCACCCGGCCCGACAGTCCGTGCACTCAGGGCACATTTTCGGTGTACCGGAATACCAGGGTCAACACCACCGTCTACACGGTATTTGAGCATTTCTAGTCTTTCCGGCGCGCGGGCCTAAGACTCTCATTAGGCGCTCCAACAAAACCTAAACCAGGCTTCCAAGTCGGACGGACCTAACGCAGGTACGGATCAGCCACCCCCCGTTGCTCAAGTCGCCGAGCCACCTCGAATACGGAAGTATCCATGGCATTTTATAGGCGCGGGTCGGTTTCACCTTTCCTGTTCGGCAATCTGCCTTTTCATCGAGTTGCAGCCCAACGGCTCAACTACTCACAAAGTGGCAACGCACGGCCACAAGAGTTGCCGCCAACCCTCTTCATTTCCTGGACATCGTCCAGTACTTCCTGCCGCACCAAGCAACAGGTAGGAACAAGGCATCACAAGCCATAGGCATCACAAGCCATTATCACGGAGCCTTCTCCGATATGCAAACAAGCATCACCAATCCAGATTACATCCAGATGGGCTTCACACAGCATGCCTAGAGCCGTACTCCAATTCCGGCCTCTAACAAGGGGGACTTCACATATCTACCCCAAGGGACACCACAACCCACCGCACACTCGCAGGGAAGGGCTTTCCCTATGCAATGCAGAAAAGAAGGACTTCACATGTCCAAGGAGGGAGATCGTTACCCTTGTCGATTTCTTCGGTGCCATCGAAAACTAGCCGGTGAGAAAGAACCGCAGCAGCCTTGCCTTCACAACGCCGGCTTCGGATCACGAATCGGACCACGGGAGCTCCGCCGGTGGCTTGGTCTCCTCCTCCTTCTTCCTCTCTTTCTCTCTCTTTCTCTCTTCCTTAAGGGCAAATGAAGAATGAACCTTCATCCTTCCTTCACGACTTAATCCAGCCCAAGAAACCACCTGAGCCTTTGGATCAAAAGAGAGGAAACTGAACGGCCAAGATTTGCCCAAAGCTTCACTTTTTGGCCGACACGGCCTGTGACACGCCCGTGTCACAGGCCGTGTACCCTTTAAGCGGCACACACAGCTTGAACCGACTGAACAACACGGGTCATCGACACGCCCGTGTCGGACCTGACACGCCCGTGTCAAACCTGAGACACGCCCGTGTCTCCTGCTCCATCGAGCTGCAACCAGTACACGGGTCGGAACACGGCAGCTGACACGCCCGTGTCCAGCCTGACACGCCCGTGTTCCCGGCCGTGTTCAAGGCCGTGTCCGGCTCTGACTTGAATAGGCCAATTTCGCAAAATAAATCGAACACGCCCTGGGACACGCCCGTGTCCCAGGCCGTGTACACCCGACACGCCCTGGGACACGCCCGTGTCCCAGGCCGTGTAAACCAGCCTGCTCCTAAAACTCATCTTGAGTCTTTTTGGGGACTTTTTGGGGTGTTACATCAAGAGACGTTGTCTTTGATGAGCTGACATCATATGGAGGAAGCTCGGTTGAGCTATAATAGAGCAAGGTTGATGAAGAGCAGGAGGTGGCTGCTGAAGTTGTTCAAGAGGAGCTTGATGTTTCACCAGCAACTCTTGTTGTTTCAAGCTATGGGGCAGAGGCTTCTGGTTCAGGAAGCAGGGGGAGCAGTGCTCAATGCTTGCCCGGAGACGGAGTTGATCCTGAAGAAACAACGGAGGTAGTAAGCAAGGAGCATCCTCTTCGGAGATCAAAGAGGATCATCAAGCCTCTAGCTCGTTACTACGAAGGGAATACAGTGAGTTTTGTCTCCTGTTTCTTTGCAGGCCCTCTGGATGAGCGGGAGCCTTCAAAGTTTGAAGATGCTACTGGAGTAAAGGAGTGGGACAATGTCATGGATGAGGAGATGGCTGCCCTCAAGAAGAATGAAACTTGGGACTTGGTTCCCAAGGTGGATGGCATTACTCCTGTTACTTGCAAATGGGTCTACAAGCTGAATAAGAAGGCGGATGGAAGCATCGAGCGTTACAAGGCTCGTCTTGTTGCTCGAGGGTTCTCTCAACAGTACGACGAGGATTATGAGGAGGCGTTTAGTCTTGTGGCGAAGATGACTTCGGTTCGGGTGGTGATCGTCTTGGTTGCTTTCCAAGGTTGGAAGATGTGGCAGTGATACGCCCGAAATAGGTATACGTAAACTACGCAAGTGCACGTGCCGGATCAAGTAATAAAATGATGAATAAAGATCGTTCCCACGGAGAGGTGATTAATCTAAGGCTCACAAGTACTAGCTAGCCCTTTTCTTTAAATCCAAGTGAGTTGATTTAAGTGAGTTTAAAGACAAATAAAATTCTAAAATGAAATTGCTAAAACTATCTAAAATTATTTTTTATCAAATTTTGGGAAAACAGTCTTGTATTTTGATTTTCTAAGTCTATAATGATGGATCAAAAGAAGAAATTTATGAGAAATCTAAATGCGCTTTACTGCAACGATTTTACAGTAGAGATCCGTATCTCTCGATATTGAAAATCACTATACCCCTTACTCCCTTGTCATCTCTAATAAGTATACGTAAACTACGCAAGTGCACGTGCCGGATCAAGTAATAAAATGATGAATAAAGATCGTTCCCACGGCGAGGTGATTAATCTAAGGCTCACAAGTACTAGTTAGCCCTTTTCTTTAAATCCAAGTGAGTTGATTTAAGTGAGTTTAAAGACAAATAAAATTCTAAAATGAAATTGCTAAAACTTTCTAAAATTATTTTTTATCAAATTTTGGGAAAACAGTCTTGTATTTTGATTTCCTAAGTCTATAATGATGGATCAAAAGAAGAAATTTATGAGAAATCTAAATGCGCTTTCCTGCAACGATTTTACGGTAGAGATCCGTATCTCTCGATATCGGAAATCACTATACCCCTTATTCCCTTGTCATCTCTAACTCAGGCGAACAAAGAATATGATTGATAATATAAATCAAAGTCGCTAATGGAAAGGTGAAATCTCTTTCTCCCGTTTCCGCTATATCGAGTTGATGATACACTTACGCCTCTCCTCTCTCGAATCTCGAAGCGCAGTAAAACGAGCCGAATACTTTGGTTAAAAATTTACGTGACTCCTCTCTCGAATCTCGCCACGTAGTAAAATATGTTTCGTTCAAACACTCACAATTCTCCTCTCTCGAATCTCGAAATGAAGCATCGAATGAAACAATAATCCAAAAGTTTTACCACAAGATCATCAACTAAATAAAGAAATCACAATAATCTTCTCATAAATTAAATAAACACAAAGATCTCATCACATAGAGCAAAGTACTTTCAAAATACAAAACCTAGGAGATTTAGTTCATGATTTGTGAAGAGGAATACAAGATTGGATAGATCTTACAAAACATGATGCTTATAGTTCACAAATGCTGTAGAAAACTCCGCTCAAATGCATGCAAGATCCCTCTTTGATGAAGATCCGGTGCGGTTCCTCCTCCTTCCCCCCAAAACCTAGATCTCCTTTCTTGAAATTTGAATATGATTAATAATCATTCTTTTTCTCTCTTACACCCCCTCTTTATACTCCTCCCATTCAAAAAGAATATTTTTATTGCTGAAAGGTTGTCATCTATGCACTTGTAACTGCCAAAAATATGGAGGAATTCGGAATTCAAATTTTGAATTTTCGCAACTTGTTATAACAAATTTTCTGAACTGTAGAAATTTGTTATAACAAATTTCTTGCTGTCCAGAAAATAAAAACTGCATCAAACAGCCCCAAAAATATTGCAATAATGCTGTAACATCTTCTTTGATTTCCTGTGTACTTGACCCATGCCGCATCGAGGTGAATACTTCAGATTTTCTATGATAAAAACATATTAAAATGACATTAATACCCTCAATTTTAAAAGATGTCAACATATTTAAATACAATAGTTTTATATACAAATTTGTTAAATCCTTTAATCAAAATAATAGTATTTAAAGCAAAAGATAACGTCTTTTTGAGAAGTTATCACACCCTCATACCTAAACCTTTGTTAGTCACTAGCAAAGATAAATCACAAGCTCTTTGAGTGCACGAATATCTAACAACATAATTAATCCGAGTTTCTTTACCCTTTGCATTTTGAATCAAGACTGCACAAGAGATTAGAATTGGTATAAACGTCAACCATTAAAAATTTCAACTTTGCATAGATTCCTTAGTGTGATACAAGTAAAAGCTCCATGATGATTTCCTAGTGGTGTGTGTGTTCATCCTTAAACTCACCTATTCTCATTCAAACTAACTCATTAATCCTCTCATAAGAAGGAAAAGATAACAATAGGCTAAGTCTTTGAATTGGCCTCCACAAGGGTTTAGTAGTTAAAAGAAAATCATAAGGACTTGAAATTTGATCGGCTTTGGCTTGATTTTGAATTCGTAGTTTCATTTTTGATTGGGTAAAAGTATTCTCATAACCACAATTCTTAATAACTTAACCTACTATGGGGTTTATAATCACAATCATACACATTTTTTTATAAGTTCATAGTTGGGATCATTCCAAGTAGGTGCAAACACACTTAGGCCGCATATCACCATGACTTTATCCTTTTGTTTTGTTATAATCATAGTTGGGATCATTCCAAGTGGGTGCAAACATACTTAGGCCGCATATCACTATGACTTTTATCTTTTTGTTTTGTTATAATCATAGTTGGGATCATTCCAAGTATTGGTGCACATACCTAGGCCACATATCACTATGACACACTTTTTTTTTGAAAACACCCATAGTTGGAAAGACTATCAAGAAGTACTAGTGAAAATATGGGAGAATTACACATGGTGATCAAGAATCAAAATAAGAAGGCACTAACTCAAAATACAATGGAGAATGTAATTAAATGTAGAAGGTGGCCTTAATCATTGTATCAATGAACTATCCAAACCTACTGTCTTAGCCATCATCATTGACCCAGTTCTTGTTTATCCTTCCCTTTATGTTCGAAATGTAATAGAATTTTTTTTGTATGGTGCAAGTGAATTTAAGGAGTAGTGTGCATGATGGAAATACAAAATGGAGCTCTACATATCTTACTAACTTCAAAAGCAAACCTTTGGAATTTTTAAGTTTAACGAATCTACCAATTCAAATAAATTATGTAAATATAAAATTTTGCTAAAGGTAAGACTACACAAATTAATCATCACTATATATAATTCGTCACTCAAAAGGTGAAGGTTACTTCGTATCACCCCCACACCTACACCTTTGCTAGTCTCTTGCATAGATTTATCATAAACATTGCATATCAAGTTTCACAATTTGGGTAAAGCAAAAAATTAGAATTCAAAGTAAAATTGATCAAAATAAATGTAATTGAAATAAAGTACTCCTCTGAAATTTATAGTACAATGCTTCAATCATTATCAACCTGAGTGCAACCTGCCGTATGCCATGGTGGAGGGAGTAACTCAAAACTTGGGGCATCCAAAATAATCTGCAAGAAGGAAAACTAGTGCGGGAGAAAAGTAATCTTCAAGGGTGGATTAGTACCAATATAGAAATGACATTCGTATACTCCCACAAAGTTTTGTACTATTTAAAAACTTGCAGATATGATTAAAATATTGCACACTGTGCCCATGAAAAATAACATATAACGGGTCATCACAGCACATGATTAATTTGAAGTTGAAGTATATATAGGGGTGGAAATGCAGAAATAATCCTCTGATAATCAAGTAGTTCTTAAATCAAAACAATCACGCAGTCCAAGCATCATAGTAGTAAATAGTCTATATCCATAGTGGCCTCCCAGCATTGTTTTAGATTAATACAGACATAATTAGGTGCTGATAAAATAAGTGGGGGGAGTTAAAATAAGTGCAAAGAGGTGCTAGAGTAGTCATTCGTCATCGTCATCATCCTCACGATCAGCATCTTTCTCCGCATCCATGATGGTAGGATCCAGCACCCTCGATCCATCAATTCCTAGTAGATACCCCTCTTCGTCGAACTAGCCCCCGATATTATCGGAAGGTTCCACAATTAGAATCTTGAGTTTATGCATAATCAACACCCGCTACAGAATAATCTTGATTTGCATCCCAAAAAAAATGCCTAATGTATTAAAGGACTAACAAAAACGGACAGAAAAATTAAAACACAAGATGCAGAAAATGAAAGATAACTACTGGGTTTATTGTCTTCCCAACATGATTTATTCAGAAATTTTAAAATTCTAAATTATGGGACGATGAAAAGAAAAATGAACAGGTAACCATTCTAATATCCGTGTCGGTAGCGGGTACCAATACAACGATAAAACAGTCACCCCTCTTCCTAAATAATAATGCATGCACCTCATAGGTAGAGGGAACAAAGAGTAAGAAGAGGAGGAATGCTCCTCACTATTCTCACCATAAAATGTACCTTTGCCTAGCAAGGTATCATCATCAACAGGAAGGCAGTAGGGAGATAAGAAAATGAATGGGGCTTCCACTATGGAGGAGGAATCAACCTTCTCACATAAGTGGATACCCATCACATCAACTTGAGGATAGTGTTTAATATCCTCCTGAAGCATTTTTGATACATCAACTCGCTTTGGCTCAGATAATGAAAGGTGATTAGGAAATAAAATAGAAGAAAGACATAAATGATTTCTAATCATAGGAGTGATCCCGGTTTCACTCCCAGTAGATTCTAAAAATTGATCGATGTCGGTCTCATAATCATCATAACAAGGGGGACCCGAGAACTCAAGGGTCTCGGTGGTGAGTTGAACCTCCTCATCTAATGATGAAGTGTAAACCTCCTCATCAGAAAGGATATCCTCTTCATCCCACCATGATGCGTCATCATGCTCCAAAGAATCATTCCCTCCATCGGAGAGATCAATATCTTTGTCCCACTTTGGCACAACCTTGGGTTCTGGATCCTCACCCCGCGCACAATCTTCGACTGGATCGATAAACATAGGCGTAGAAATGTTCTGCAAAGAAGATTGAGGAACATCATTAATATTTAATTCAGAAAATGTATGTTCAGGTTCCTTTGCGGGTGGATCAAAACTAGACGATGAATGTGGATGGGGAGATGATGCATCAATATCAATATATGAGCCCACAATTATAAAGGGCTTATCCGTAATAGTCTCACGCAAAAATGGTGGTTCTGCAACAGTAGATATGGTCTGGATGCCTGATTCATAATTTTTCTCCCTCTCTCTTTTATAAGCGACGCAATCCTTCAAAATGTGGTCCATACAATGACAAAATAAACATTTCCTAACGTTACTACTCGACAACAAGGAGTCGGGTCATAAGGTTGAGGAACCATTTGATATGGGGACATAAAATTATAATGATTTGTCGCACAATATTGGGAACCTAAATATTCTTTATGTTTTGCGAGCCACGAATGATACCCAACAGTTCCCATATAACACGCATAAGTAGTATGACTAAATGAACCACACCACTCGCATCTCATATGTGTATACATTTTATTTTATTTGAAACGGATGCGGGTAGAATAAAATTAACTTTTCTTTGCAAAAACAAACTACACAAGAAAATTACTTCAAAAATGGATAACCTGCTTTATGAACTTTAAAATAGATTATGCTGAAAAAAAATAAAAAAAAATAAAGACATACACTAGACAACACTACAAATAAAAATGAGAATAAAATAAAAACTTGATCTCTAAATACTCAGGATTTACTAATATTGCAAGATAAAAACAATAAATTATTTGCACCTCCCCGGCAACGGCGCCAAAAACTTGATACACCCGAAATAGGTATACGTAAACTACGCAAGTGCACATGCCGGATCAAGTAATAAAATGATGAATAAAGATCGTTCCCACGGAGAGGTGATTAATCTAAGGCTCACAAGTACTAGTTAGCCCTTTTCTTTAAATCTAAGTGAGTTCATTAAAGTGAGTTTAAAGACAAATAAAATTCTAAAATGAAATTGCTAAAACTTTCTAAAATTATTTTTTATCAAATTTTGGGAAAACAGTCTTGTATTTTGATTTCCTAAGTCTATAATGATGGATCAAAAGAAGAAATTTATGAGAAATCTAAATGCGCTTTCCTGCAACGATTTTACGGTAGAGATCCGTATCTCTCGATATCGGAAATCACTATACCCCTTATTCCCTTGTCATCTCTAACTCAGGCGAACAAAGAATATGATTGATAATATAAATCAAAGTCGCTAACGGAAAGGTGAAATCTCTTTCTCCCGTTTCCGCTATATCGAGTTGATGATACACTTATGCCTCTCCTCTCTCGAATCTCGAAGTGCAGTAAAACGAGCCGAAAACTTTGGTTAAAAATTTACGTGACTCCTCTCTCGAATCTCGCCACGTAGTAAAATATTTTCGTTCAAACACTCACAATTTTCCTCTCTCGAATCTCGAAATGAAGCATCGAATGAAATAATAATCCAAAAGTTTTACCACAAGATCATCAACTAAATAAAGAAATCACAATAATCTTCTCATAAATTAAATAAACACAAAGATCTCATCACATAGAGCAAAGTACTTTCAAAATACAAAACCTAGGAGATTTAGTTCATGATTTGTGAAGAGGAATACAAGATTGGATAGATCTTACAAAACATGATGCTTATAGTTCACAAACGCTTTAGAAAACTCCGCTCAAATGCATGTAATATCCCTCTTTGATGAAGATCCGGTGCGGTTCCTCCTCCTTCCCCCCCAAAACCTAGATCTCCTTTCTTGAAATTTGAATATGATTAATAATCATTCTTTTTCTCTCTTACACCCCCTCTTTATACTCCTCCCATTTAAAAAGAATATTTTTATTGCTGAAAGGTTGTCATCTATGCACTTGTAACTGCCAAAAATATGGAGGAATTCGGAATTCAAATTTTGAATTTTCGCAACTTGTTATAACAAATTTTCTGAACTGTAGAAATTTGTTATAACAAATTTCTTGTTGTCCAGAAAATAAAAACTGCATCAAACAGCCCCAAAACTATTGCAATAATGCTGTAACATCTTCTTGGATTTCCCGTATACTTGACCCATGCCGCATCGAGGTAAATACTTCAGATTTTCTATGATAAAAACATATTAAAATGACATTAATACCCTCAATTTTAAAAGATGTCAACATATTTAAATACAATAGTTTTATATACAAATTTGTTAAATCCTTTAATCAAAATAATAGTATTTAAAGCAAAAGATAACTTCTTTTTGAGAAGTTATCAGGCAGCTGAACGTAAAGAACGTCTTTCTTTACGGGGAGATCGACAAGGACATCTTTATGGATCAGTCGCTCGGTTACATATCTGAAGAACATCCAGACTACGTCTGCAAGCTCCGAAAGGATCTTTATTGCTTGAAACAGGCTCCTCGAGCCTGGTATGGGAATATTGTAGAATATCTCCAGTTCTGCGGATATTTGGCTTCAAATTCAGATTCGAGCCTGTTTGTCAAGAAGAAGGGGGAGCTTCTTGTCCTAGTGCTGTTGTACGTGAAGAAGGGGCGGAGCTAGCTATCAGATTCGAGATGAAGAATTTGGGAGAACTCCACCATTTCCTTGGACTTGAGGTGGAGAGGAGGGAGAGCGGCATACTCATGTCCCAGAAGGGCTATGCGGAACGAATCGTTCAACGATTCGGCATGCAGGAAGGGAAGAGTAGTTCTACTCCATTTGATTCAGGCATCAAACTTCGGCGTGATGAGGGAAGGATTTTACCAGATCCTCTGGTGTTTCGGGCTCTGGTTGAGAGTCTTATCTACTTGACGATTATAAAGCCAGACATTGCTTATGCAGTTGGCTAAGTAAGTCGGTATATGATGGAACCCATGAAGCCTCATCTAATGGCGGCAAGGAATATTCTGAAGTGTGTGAGGGATACTTCTGACATGGGTCTTCTTTATAGGAGAAGCACAGAGTTTGTTCTTCAAGGATACTCGGATGCTGATTACGGGGGAGATTTAGACGACCGGAAGTCAACATATGGTTACGTCTTCTCTTACAGATCTGGGAGTATTTCTTGGTGCAGCAAGAAGCAAGGCTCGGTGTCCGTCTCTACTGTAGAAGCGAAATACAAGGCTTCGGCCTTGGCAGCACGGGAAGCCATCTAACTTAGGAGATTAGTAGAGGACGTCTATGAAGAAGTGCACGGTCCAACTCTGCTACGCGGTGACAATGAGAGTGCCCTAAAACTGATAAATAATCCAGTTTGTCACACGCGGACCAAGCACATCGATATTGAGCAGCACTTCATTCGGGAGAAGGTGTTGGAGGGATCTCTGATGGTGGAGCATGTGTAGAGTGAGGACAACATCGCAGACATCTTCACGAAGCCATTGCCAATGATGTCATTTACTCGGTTACGGAGACTGCTGGGCTTGATCACCACTTCTCACTTCAAGGGGGAGTGTTGAAAATTGTGAAGTGAAAGTGGAGGTTGATCAAGCAGACCGCGCGGCCTGGGCGGACTGTCTGGCGGACTGGTGTTACGGCCTGGGTAGTCTGAGGTTGCGGTCTTGGTGTTGGTTCCCTAATGTAACTGGGCGGATAGGAGGTTTATCCACGGGAGGTGGCGGACTCTTTATCTGAGTCCACAGATTTTGCTCTTGACCTCTGGTGGAGCAGCTTGCTACTGGTTTGGTTTGAGAGATGGCGGACTGGAGTCTTTTCCGCTGAGCTCACGCCAGGATGTTTGGACTTGCTGTCTGTGGCGAGTTCAGGGTTTTCGCGAAGTCCGCTATCCGCTGGTGACCAGGCTGTTGTGCTTGTTGGTCGTGGACATGTGGCGGGCTGGTGCCTTGTTCGCAGTATGGGCAAACTATTGTTGTATCCGCGTATTGCGTGCGGACTGGTGCAGGGTGGTCTTGTTGTGTCCGCAAGCTGTGTATGTGGACGAATGCGGTGTCCGCTGGGTTGTGGACTAATGGCTTGTTTCCTGTTAAGTCCTTGCGGATTGTGTTATGCTAGCTGCGGGCTCGGGCGGTGTTTTTATCCTCTAGGGCGGTGACCACACTCCTCTCCACGCCTATAAATAGGACCTCCTGTCACATCAATAGTAACTAAATGAACAGTAAGTTGAGTGCTGATTAATTTCTGCGGACTCTGTTTTTCAGGTCGCGCGGATTGAGAAGGACTTAACTGGTTTGCTGTTTGCAGGTTGTGCGGCTAGCACTGAGAAGCCAGAGGTTTGGTTCTGACTGCGGTTAGGGATCAGTGGAGCTTGCGGTTAACAATCGGCGGTTTGCAGCAGGTCGCATCTTGTGACCAGACAGTTTTCTCTTCAGCAGTTCAATAACCTGTTCGCTGGCCTCGGCGGACTAGGCAGTCTGTTCGTCAGTTCGGCAGCGACTTGTAGAGCGGTTGTTCGGCAGAATAATGGGTAGTCCGCGTGGTTTAGCGAACTTCGTAGTGCAGTGGTGCAGCATTAGCTTTGGCGGACTCGGCGGTCTTGGCGAACTCGGCGGTCTGGGAGGGGCAGTCCGCCCGGCTTGTTCTTCTTGTTTGTATGCTTCTCTTTTGTACTTGGCAAAATCATGTCTTGCCATGTATACCAAGCTTTGTAAAGAAGATAGCTGATAATACAAGATCTGTGTTTGCTCTCCTTTCTCTCTGATTACCTAGCTCAGTTATGGTTGGAGTGTTCTCGCGCCTAGTTCTCGCTTTCCGCTTGATCAAGTGATCAGCTTGATAGCTCTGGAAGTGTTTGCTTGATACCAGAACTTTCAGTTGATCAGCTTGAGAAATTTCAACATTTAGTTCACTCAACCTCATGGAGGTTGAAAAAGATTCTAAGGCATTTGACGTTGAGTGTGTTTAGCTCACTCAACGTCATCGGGTTGATAGCGTTGAGAGCATTGAGTCCAGTCAACGCTTTCGCGGGTTAAGTGTTAACTCTGTGAATGATGGTGTTGAGTGCGTTGACTGTCGCACTTAAGCGTTGAGTGCGTCGAGTCCACTCAACGCCTTCGTCGAGTAAAAGGGTTTACCTGGCGAATCTGGCTCTTAGGCATTGAGTGTATTATATTCACTCAACGTCGTTCGACGTTCTGGCCTTGGCGCAGATTTCGTCGAGCTGAGTTCGACGAATGAAGTTCGACGTTCTGGCTTTGGCGCAGATTTCGTCGAGCTGAGTTCGACGAATGAAGTTCGACGTTCTGGCCTTGACGCAGATTTCGTCGATTTGAGTTTGACGAATGTCGTTCGACGTTCTGTCCTTTGGCGCAGATTTTGTCGAGCTGAGTTCGACGAATGAAGTTCGACGTTCTGGCCTTGGCGCAGATTTTGTCGAGCTGAGTTTGACGAATGCTCGTGCTGAGTCGAATGTTAACTAGCTGAATCTATCTCCTGGGATATAAATAGGATGTTTTAGGGTTTTCTTCGGAGGGTTCTAATCTTTCTGCACACGAGCCGATACTGTGCGATAAGAAGAAAACCTAGAAACCCGACGGAAGTGTTCCGCCAATCTTGTCACCGATTTCGATCTCGGTGAGTGTCACCGCCGCCTCTCCTACAAAAGATCTAGCAGTCTGTTGAGACGTTGAGTGTCCTCTCCCGACCTAGCGCTTGTGTGACAAATTGTTGAGGGTTCTCCCAATCGTGTGGATTACTGTAGAGGCGCGGATATACTTTCTGCGCTCAAGACTCAAGCCGCTGTGTGGCCGGCCTGGTTTTTCTGGAGCATCTAGGTTGAGTCCTGACCCAATCCCTCAAAGGTAATTCTATTACAGTATGCTTTACTTCTTGATTCATGAATATTGCTTGATCCAAACTCGTTTGGGTTTTTCTTGTTCTCTTTTCGCTGCGTGCACAAGTGTTGTGTCATCCCTAAAAAACCCAACAAATACCACTTGGACTTTAGTAGAACTATTTCCAACTTAGACAGACATAGGCCTTAAATAGATGTTTAAAACAAAATTAACTGAAACTGTAGATATTGAGAGACATAAAGCTCGTATAGTGGTGAAAGGATATGCACAAAAGTAAGGAGAAGAGTTTTTTGATACTTTTGCACTTGTAGCCCGTATGAACACTATCCGTTTAGTGCTAGCATATACAACTTAGCTAAAATATATTGTATATCACATGGATGTAAAATTTGCGTTCTTAAACCGTACAATATAAGACGTATACGTAGAACAACCTACTGGTTATGTGCAAATAAGATCGCATGCCACCAAGGTGTATCGATTACACAAGGCCTTATATAGCCTTAAACAATCCCCACGTGCTTGGGATGCTAATATTGGAGGTTATTTTCTCTCTAAAGGACTGCACAGATGTGCTAATGAACCCTCTTTATATCTAAAGTGGTAAGGTAAGATGCAACTCATCATTGGACTTTATGTTGATGCTATCTTAATTATAAAAAATTATCCCTCAATGATTAAAGCATTTCAAAAGAGTATGCAAGAAGATTATGCTATAACCGATCTGAGCTTAATGAAATTCTTTTTAGACATCCATGTGCATCAAACCCTATCAAATATATTCATTTCTCAACAGAAATTTGTCTCCAAGATCTTGTAAAATACTCAATTTGAGCAATGTAATCCCACCTTAACTCTTATGCCCACAAGTGAGATGTTACAAAAGATAAATAATGATTATGTTGAGGCATCAAAGCATCGATCCATTGTAGGATCATTGATTTATTTAGCAAATACCAGACCAAACATTGCCAACGTTGTAAACCAGATAGCTCGTTATATGCATCAGCCCGCTAAAGCTCATTTAGGCTCCGTTTGGGGGGACTTATTTTCACCGGTCAAGCGGTCACGGCCGCATGAACCGGGCCCTAATTAAGACCCGGTTCATACGGTCGTGACCGCTTGACCGGTGAAAATAAGTCCCCCCAAACGGAGCCTTACAGGCAGTGCATCACATCCTCGGCTACATCAAAGGGACAATTGATTATGGGCTCATTTATAAGCAAGAAGAACACTCCGAATTATATGGCTATGCTGATCCCGACTGGGGATCCAAACTCGATGATAAAAAAAGCACAAGTGGGTTTCTATTTGTTCTTGAATCCAAACCAGTTGCTTGGGGTGTTCGAAAACAACCCTTAATAGCATTATCATCAACCGAAGCCGAATATATGGCACTCAACATATCTGCCTATGAATGCATTTGACTCACGAGGATTCTCAGTGAAATCAAAGTCGAAGACGAAGAGAAAGCAACGGCAATCAAATGCAACAACAATGCAGCAATTTTCTTAGTCAAAACCCCGATTGCCCAGCAAAAAAAGCAAACATATTGATCTTCAATTCCACTTTATACGTGATCAAATTAAAAAGTGAGAAATCAAAGTTGAATATTGCCCCGCCGAAAAGCAACTTGTCGATGTATTTGCTAAACCTTTGCATTGTATTCACTTTGCAGAGATGTAAAAAGGTGTTGGGGTTGGCCGCCTTCCGCTTAAGGGGGAATGTTGTAGTAAGCTGAAGAAGTGTTTGATTGGCGACGTCATCTAGAAGCAAGAAAAAAAAAGGAAAAATCTATCGTCAAAAGATAATAACTGCAGATAAAGGAGTAAAGAAGAAGCAAGCTTCAGGATTAATAACACCTTGGGCTAATGTCTTAAAGCCAACAACTGTAATAAAAACTTGTGATACTTATCTGTCTGATTGGACCTTTGTAAGACATTAAATTACTACTAAAATAAAACTAAAACCAACAAGCCAGTTAAAACCAAAACCTTTTGGGTGTGCTTGCTCACTTTTCTCTTTAGGTTCTTTGGAGTTACTTTTTAAATCAACAGCCCTTGCCAAGTGGAGGAGAAACTCTTGTCGTAAGGTTGGGTTACCGAGGATTGTTGCGAGAAATTGATAAGAGGCTCAATTCGCTGAACATAAGTCGTGCAATCATTTTGCTGCAAACATCATTGAATCCAGAACACGTTTCAAGGGTAAGGATTATTTTCCCAAGTCTTGGGACTGTTGTTTTCAATATTATTGTGCATGTGTTGACTTATACGCAATGAGAGTCCCTTCATGTCATACCAGTTAAGGACAATGACTGCGCCAGGGCGTGGGGTTGCGAACCCAGCATATGCTTGGTGTGAACTACGCGTAGAGTCAATATCCTGCTATGTAGTCGAGAGCGGAGACTCCGCCATTGCGAGAGATTGAGACCCCGATGTTGTTTTCTTCTTTTACTTTGCTAGAAGGGTCACCCGCCTTCATTTGGACGCGGTGTGTGTCTCCCGCGGTTCATTGCGCACCAAGTCAATTGTTTCCGTCATTGACATAATTGTGATTTAGTGATCAGACGTGTCAGTTTGAATTTAGGTATGTTGTGTTGTTAATATAATAATGTATTTTATTATTCTTTATTGCTTTAGGTTTAGTCCCATACCGCCTGTGGTGTTTTCCCCTTCTTCTCTTCTCCTAAGTTCAAAAGATATTAAGTGGTCAGGATTTTTTTGGCTTTAAAAAAATATAAAATGAGGGGAAATGATGAACCCGTCGGATCAAAAAGCACTCAATCCTGACCGTGAAATGGATCCCCTCCATTTCATCCGAAATGGAGAGGATCCTGGAGCTATATGTAAAGCCCAAGGGTCCTTGTTTTATGCATGAATACAAAGGCTTTTGTTAATCCTAACATGGTATAAGAGGGAGGTTTCTCCTATTTTTCCGCGCTCGCGCCTCCGCTCACGCCGCTGCTCGATCTGCTCTGCCCGATCTGCTCGCTGCCTTTGCGTCGTACTCTCGTCAGCTCTCTCCCTGTTCACCTTCAGACCGTCGGTCCTTCCCATCCAGTCCGCCTATCCGCCATCTAGTCCGCCAATCCGCCAGCCCGAACACCGCCAGTCCGTCAACCCTCAGCCCACCAGTCCGCCATTCCACTCCTCCAACCCTTAGCCCGCCATTTCTCTCCTCCAACCCTCAACCCGCCATTTCTCAGTCCGCCATTGCTCCATCTGCCAACCCGCCAGTCCGCATTCCTCATTCTGCCAGTCCGCAATCCGCCACCCTTGCCTCTGCATTCCTCATTCCGCCAACCCGCAGTCCGCCAATCGACCAGCCCGCAGTCCGCCAATCCGCTGTCTGCGGCCCCCACCCTTGCCTCTACTCAGCCCGCAAGCCCGCAGTCCGCAGCCCGCATCCGCTCAGTTCACCTCTGCTTTGTCCGCGACGCCTAGGTTCTTCCTTCTCCAGACCGCCACTGCTTTATCCAGGCCGCCTCTGTTCAGTCCGCCAAATCTGCTCTATTTCTTCCTAGCATCATGGCGACCCCGTTGATCTCGCCTCCTCTAAAAGCCACTTCCTTCCAATTGGCCACGGCTAGCGACTGGTCCGACTGGGCTCTTACTGTTGAAGCCGCTCTCTCCACTCGTGATCTCTGGGATCACATCATTGGTGCTCCTCCCACCTCTGCCAGCTCTACTGCTATCAGCTCTGCCAGCACCACGGATGCCGTCACCACTCCAGATAACGCTAGTCTTTGGCGCCGCCGCGACAAGGCCATTAGAGCTTACATCCTGGAGTCTGTTGCTCGTCCGCTCCTAACCTCCATTGGTCGTCTCTCCTCAGCTCGCGCTATGTGGGAATATCTTCGGGATTGGTTTGTTCCTCGCGGTGGAGCACGCCGACATCGTCTCATCTGCGATTCTCAGTCTGCACGACAGGAAGGACGCTTCATTCAGGATTTCTTCACCATGATGAGCACTTTCTGGCATGAGTTGGACTCTATGATCCCATTACCCTGCTGCTGTGCTCACTCCTTGGAGTTTCAGCGTCATCTTTCCGAGGGTCATCTCCATCAGTTCCTCGCTGCCCTGCGACCCGAGTGTGCACTTCTAGCAGCCCAGCTCCTTCATCGGGTTCCTCTCCCTACCTTGGATGAAGCTCTGATTGCTCTTTTTGATGAAGATACTCGCCTTCGTCCTCCGTTGGATCCTTCGCCCCCTCCTGGGGTTGATACAGTTCTGGCAGTTCGACCACGGGACGCCACCATAACCTGCAACTATTTTAAAAAGGTGGGTCATATGAAGTTCGAATGCCCCCCCCCCCCGTCCTCCACGTCCAGATGACAACCACCGTAACAACCGTGGTCGGGGTCGTGGTCGTGGATCCAGTCCAAATCCCACCGCTGCAGCTGCTACAGATCGCCTACAACGTATTGAGGAGTTACTTCTTCAATCACCACTGCATCAACACGCCACCTCTGCCGCTCACAGCCTGTCTGTAGCTCCCGGTACTACTGTTGTTCGAGTTCCCCCAACTGCTCCTTGGTATTTTGACTCTGGGGCCTCCTGCCATCTCACCAACGATTCCAACACTCTCATCAACTGTACCTCCAAACCCACTCACCTTCAAGTCACCACTGTTGACGGGGGTTCTGTCCCCATCAAGCTGTCTGGCTCAATCATGCCAAAATCTGCTCCCTCTGGACACCTTACCCTCTCCAACACCCATCATGCTCCTCGCCTCCACATGAACCACATTTCTGTTAGCTCTCTTTGCGAACTTGGCCTAACTGTTTTATTTTCCTCTTTTAATTGTGTTGTGCAGGATTCACGGACGGCTCAGAGGATTGGACGGGGCCGTAGGACTGGTGGTCTGTATCAGCTGGAGTATCTTCACGTCCTACCATCAGTCTCCTCGTCACCTTTGTTGGGTACATTGGAAAATGTGTACCTGATTTGAAGAAGCCCAACCTAGCTCAAAGATATACATCAAGGTGTATTTGATGTTGTTTTAAAGTTGACATGTGCAGGTGAAGAATTGATAAAGTATGCAGAAAAATTCTAAGTCCAAGTGTCGACACAGAGGAAGCAGTGTCGACACATAGAAGAAAATAGTCGACACAACACTGGGAAGCAGTGTCGACACATAGCAGTTAGTCTACAACTACACTGGGAAAAAGTGTCGACACAGAAGAAGTAAGTCGACACATCACTGGGAATTTGTGTCGACACAGAAGAAAAGAGTCGACACAACACTGGGAATTTGTGTCGACACAGAAGAAAAGCGTCGACCTCAACATTGGGAGAATGTGTCGACACAGAAGAGTATAGTCGATCTCAAGATTGTTGACATCAGCTGAATGTGTCGACACAGAAGAAAATAGTCGACCTCAAGTTTGTCGACACCAGCAGAATGTGTCGACACATTGTGATTAAGTCGACACATTATAGCAGAGTTAAAAAATGAATGTGTCGACACCTGAAGGCTAAGTCGACACTTACTAAGTTATGATTCTACAACAACTGTGTCGACACACAGGACTTGTGTCGACACACTAGAGAGTCAAGACCAAGTTATTTTCAGAAGGAGCTGTGTCGACTCAAAGGCAACTTAGTCGACATCACTGAAGACTGTGTCGACACCAAAGTCAATTGTGTCGACACAAATAAACAGATGGTCTCGACACTTTCTGACAGACTGTCTAGACAACTTATGGTTCAAGACTAAGGCACAGGACTTGTTTGGAGACTTGACAGCTGAGGATTGCCACCAGTTAACTGAAGCTGTCAGACTTGTCAGAAAACGGTTAGAAACCGGATCAGCCGGTTACCATGAAGAAAGTCTATAAATAGACGGATTCAGAAGGAGAAAGAAACTATTGGAAAACATTGTTGAGAATCAAAAAAAGTTGAGAAGGATTACGATCCAATTCATTTCAAGAAAGTGCTAGGCACTTAAGAAGATCTTCTCCGGGAGATCTAAGAAGACTATCTAAGGATAGATCAAAGAAGAGTTCTAATCAGAATTCAGAAGAATCATTCAAAGTGCTGGATAGAGAGAGATCAAGCCAGAATTTGAAGAAGAAGAAAGAAACCACCAGTGGATTCTCAAGAAGCTGTTTGGAAATCAACTCAGCTAAGTTCTTATTCAAGAAGCTTTGAAGAAAGCTCAGATACAGTTGATTGCATCAGCTGATCAAGAATTGTCTTGGCCTTTTCTCTCTCAACTTTGGCAAGACAGTTTAATAATCTTTTCTATATTTCTGTAGGATCTGTTTACACAGATCTGAGTTGTAAGCCTATGTTATAAAGGCTGAGTGTAGGAGTGTTGAACTCTGAGTGGTAGGGTTGTTTGCCTGAGTGTAGGAGAAGGATATTCTCTGAGTTGTAGGCCTTGGGGCAAGGCTGAGGTAGGGCAGTTGTGCCTGAGTTGTAGGAACCAGTTGGGTTCTGAGTTGTAGGATCTGTTGATCTGAGATAAGTGGAAGTTTGGCCGAATCTAGCATACTGCTAGATAGGTGAAGGGGGAAAGTGGATGTACCCAGACCTTGGGGAACCACTATAAAACATTGTGCAATCTGTGATGTTTTATTTTCTGTGATTGCTGTACTTATTGTGTTAGCTATTGAATTGAATTCTGCCTAGAAGTTTTTATAAGAAAAGCAGAACCTATTCACCCCCCCTCTAGGTGTTTAGGCTGCCTTGAAAGTTAAACTATCAAGTGGTATCAGAGGGAGGTTCCTCAAAAAGGACTTAACAGTCTGAGGTAGATCTGAAAGGCAGATTCAAGATTCAAGAAGATGGGTTCTGGAGAGAATCATAAGGAGCTAGGGTCTATGAAATTACCCATATGCAAGAAGGAAATCTTTGGGATCTGGAAAGAAAGAGTCAGATTGTTTATGGAAGCATCTGACCCAAGGATTTACATCACAGTACAGGAAGGGCCCTTCATTCCAATGAAGATATCTGTTCTTGATGCAAATATCCAAATACCAAAGACTTATTCAGAAATGACCAAGGATGAAATCATCTTGGCAACCATGGACAAAAGGGCACAGAACATCATTGTTAGTGCCATAGATGATTCAACATTTCAAAATCTGATTCACTGCAAGACCTCCAAGGAGATGTGGGACACATTGATTGTCTACATGGAGGGATCTGAAGAAGTAAGGCTGGACAGAAAGTCTATGCTAAATCAGGAGTATGAAAGCTTTAGACAAGGAAAATCTGATAGCATAACTGAGTGCTATAAGAAATTCTATAGAATTGTGAATGAGCTAATCTCCTATGGAAGAGTCTTCAGTACCTATGAACTGAATGACAAATTCTTAAGATCCTTATCAAAGGACTGGGATACAAAGATCTGTGCCATAAGAGAAGTGGCTAAATTGGCAGAGATATCTCCTCCAACCCTGTTTGGAAAGTTACTATCCTATGAAATGCAACTTATGGTAAGGAAGGAGGAGGAAAGAAACTCAAGAGGAGAGCATAGAGAAAAGACTGTGGCATTTAATGCTGAAGCCACTAGAAAGAAGTAGGAGGAAATCACCATCTCCTCCTAAAGAAGTTGAAGAAGATAGTTCTGAAAATTCAGATAAGGGTTCAGAAAGCTGTGATTCAGATGCAGACTTTGCTGCATTCACAAGACAATTCCAAAGGTTCTTGAAAAAGAAGCAATGGAAGTCTAGGCCTTCCACATCACAGCAAGTTGATGACTATTATCAGAAGAGAAGGTCATCAAGGAAAGAGAAAAGCAGATCAAAGCCCAGCAAAGCCACTACTTCAAAGATTGTCTGCTATTGTTGCAATAGGCCTGGACATGTAGTGGCTGATTGTCCTGACAAAAGGAAGGAATCTTCAGAAAAGAAGAAGACTTATCAGAAAGGCAAGAAGGAGAAATCCTTTGTAGCAAAGAAAGATAAAAGTCTGTCAGACCAGTCAACTTCAGAATCAGGATCTGAAGCTGAAGCATATATTGGACTATATGCTGCATCTGAGGAAGAGGAGTTTATGCAGTTGCTAGACTCCATCAATGAACATCAATGCATGGGTTTGATGACAAGATCAGAAGAGGACATATGCCAGAATCAGTCTGGTCCTAATGAGGTAAACTGTCCTTCCTGTACATCTGTTTGTAGTACAAGTGAAGAATCAGCTACATCTGCATCAAGTGATGAAGATGCATCTGGATCTGAAGGAGATGTCTATCAATTGATAGACAAGTATGGGGACTTGTTGCAGGCCCTTAAGAAAAGCAAGAACCTGGTTAAAACACAGGCTCAGGAAATTGCTGAACTAAGGGTAGCAACAACTGAGTTAGAAAAAGTCCTTGATCAAAAATTAAATGAAATTGCCAAGCTGAAGAATATAACTATTATTCAGATGGGCACAATTAATTATACTAATGATCAAGTAAAGAGTCTGGAGGCCAGACTTAGAATTGAAAGGGATTTAGTGGCTAGTTACTCTAAGCCAAAATCTGTCTTACCCTTGATAGATGAATTTGTCACTCAGAAGGGTAAGGCTGGATTAGGATTTAAAGGTAACTCCAGGGCTGGCAGATTCAAGAGGAAAGGCAAAGCCCCTATTCAGCCACTAAACCTTTCAGTCCCCATAAAGTTTAGTAAGGAGAAAGTGCCTTCTAACATATATGATCATGAAGACATTCAAGGTCATATTAAGACAAATGTTCTGAAAAACAAGGGTGTTAAGGCAAGCAGGCCTACCTATGGTCATAAACCCAATGGTTTTAAGAAATCAGTAGGTGAAGTTGCAACAGCACCAGCAATGAACAGAAATTCTTCTGACAAGGATGTATCTAGATCTAGATACAATAAGTTTGAATGTTGGTGCTGTGGCAAGAGGGGCCATTTTGCATTGGACTGCTGGTATAACACAAGTGTTATAAAGAATAAGAGTCTACCTGTTAGAAGAGGTTATGATAACTTTATTAATGCTAACCTGAACCAAGGACCCAAGACTTACTTGGGTTCTAAGGGTAAGTAATTCTGTATTGCAGGTGAATCCAAGTAACCATGCCCCTATATGGTACTTGGATAGTGGTTGTTCCAGGCACATGACTGGAACAAAGGGGCTGCTGAAGGAGTATTCATCTGTCAAAGATGGACATAAAGTGATCTTTGGTGGATCTGAAAAAGGAGTCATCAAAGGGTTTGGTAACATTTCTTCTAACCTAATTACTATCACCCAAGTGGCCTATGTAAAAGGTTTGAAACATAATCTAATAAGCATAAGCCAGCTGAGTGATCTAGGATATGACATTTCATTTGGTAAGGATGGATGTCATATCAAAAGGTCAAGTGATCAAGAGATCATTTTGACTGGGTATAGGAAGAGAAATGTATATTGCCTTAATTTTGAATGTGAAAATAAGGCTTCCCCCATTTGTCTTGTAGCTGATGACAATGCTTTCCATTGTGTTAAGTGGCACAAGAGATTGGCTCATCTAAACTACAAGACAATTGGCCAACTCATTAGTAAAGAACTAGTGAGGAATGGGCCTCAAGTTAAGTGTATAAAGGAAGGGGTATGCTCAGCTTGTCAAAAGGGCAAGCAGACAAAATCCTCATTTCAAAGCCTTGAAAACAAGGATTCTGTGAGGTGCTTATACCTCTTGCATATGGATCTTTTTGGTCCTATGCCAGTTCATAGTCTAGGTAGGAAGGTCTACACTTTTGTGGTTGTAGATGACTATTCTAGATTTACATGGGTGTTCTTTCTAAGACAAAAATCTGAAACCCCAAGTGTACTACTTAATTTTGTAAAGCAAATTCAGAATGAACTGAATAGTACAGTGGTCAAAATCAGAAGTGATCATGGTACTGAGTTTCAATCTGAAAGCATAACAAATTTGTGTAAAGACTTTGGGATTTTCCAAGAGTTCTCCTCACCAAGAACACCTCAGCAAAATGGAATTGCTGAAAGAAAGAATAGAACATTAATTGAAGCTGGTAGAACTCTATTGAGTGACACCTCTCTCCCAGAATATTTTTGGGCTGAGGCAGTTAACACTGCTTGTCATGTCATCAATAGGGCTTCTATCACCAAAAGCCACAGAAAGACTCCCTATGAGATTGTGAAAGGCAGAAAACCAAATCTATCCTATTTTAGGATCTTTGGTTGCAAGTGCTATATACTTAACAATGGCAAGTCATATTTGACTAAGTTTGCTGCCAAATCCCAGGATGGAATATTTGTTGGGTACAACACAAATAGTAAGGCCTATAGAGTCTTCAACTTAACTACTCAAGTTGTTGAAGAAATAAAACAAGATTAATCAATTGTGAGTTGTCTTGTAGATCAAATGACTCAACAGGTATAAGCAAGAAGATGGACAAGCTCTCCATTGCTGAAGCTTCAAAGGAAGATGGAGCATTGGAAAATGAAGGCTGCTGTCCAGGGGGAGTACAAGAGATAATGGAAACTGATGAAAACCAAGAGGCTCAGCAGAATGAAGAAGCTGGAGATGCTCAACCTGAAGGGAATCTTCCTCCAGCTATAAGATATCTAAGAGATCATCCAACTGATCAGATAATTGGTGATCCAAGACAAGGAGTGCAAACTAGAAGCAGAAATCAAAGCACAGTTTTGCATTTTATTTTCTTGTCCCAGATGGAACCTAAGAAGTTTGAAGAAGCTATCCAAGACCAGCACTGGATTGATGCTATGCAAGAGGAGCTGAATCAATTTAGAAGGTGCAAAGTCTGGGAGCTTGTTCCTAAACCAAGAGGCCACAACATAATTGGCACTAAGTGGATCTATAGGAACAAGCTAGATGAAAGTGGGATAATAGTGAAGAATAAAGCAAGGTTAGTTGCAAAAGGATACAGGCAGGAAGAAGGAATTGACTTTGATCAAACCTTTGCTCCAGTAGCAAGGCTAGAGGCAATCAGAATGTTCCTTGCCTATGCAGCCTACCAAGACTTCAAAGTATACCAGATGGATGTGAAGTCAGCATTTCTGAATGGTGATCTTAAAGAAGAAGTATATGTAGAGCAGCCATCAGGTTTTGTAGATCCTCTTAAACCTGATTATGTGTATAAGCTTAGGAAAGCTTTGTATGGGTTAAAACAAGCTCCAAGGGCTTGGTATGAAACCCTGTCTACCTTCCTCATTGAGAATAAATTCTCAAGAGGAAAGATAGACAAAACTCTATTCCTTAGGGAATCCAAAGGAAAGATCATCTTAGTCCAGATCTATGTTGATGACATAATCTTTGGATCTACTGAAAACAACCTTTGTAAAAAGTTTGCCAAACTTATGCAAGGGAAGTTTGAGATGAGCAGTATGGGAGAACTTAAGTTCTTCTTGGGACTCCAAGTAAGACAGACTGATGATGGATTGTCCATATCCCAGTCTAAGTTCACCAAAGAATTAATTAAGAAGTATGGTATGGAGTCATCCTCCACCATGAGAACTCCTATGGGAACTAGTATGCCTATATGCAAAGATGAGACAGGTAAACCTGTTGATGAATCATTGTATAGAGGAATAGTTGGGTCTCTACTATATCTCACTGCTAGTAGACCTGACATTATGTATGCAACATGTGTCTGTGCTAGGTACCAAGCCTGCCCTAAAGAATCTCATTATACTGCAGTCAAAAGGATTCTGAGATATCTAAAGGGCACTCCTACTCTAGGTCTTTGGTACCCTAGGAATAGAGATTTTCTACTAACAGGCTATTCAGATGCAGATTTTGCAGGATGTAGAGAGGATAGAAAGAGTACTACAGGTACTTGTCAATTCCTGGGAGGAAGACTAATATCTTGGAGTAGTAAGAAGCAGACCAGTGTGGCAATTTCCACAGCTGAGTCAGAGTATGTTGCTGCTGGAAGCTGCTGTGCACAGCTATTGTGGATGCAGCATCAGCTTAAGGATTATGGTATTCAGGTAAGTAGAACACCCCTTTTATGTGATTCAAAGAGTGCTATTTCTATTGCTAATAATCCAGTTTCTCATAGTAGAACTAAGCATATAGAAATCAAATACCATTTTCTTAGAGAACATGTAGAAAGAGGAGACATCTCATTGGAATTTGTAAAAACAGATTATCAAATAGCAGATGTATTTACTAAGCCTTTAGATGAAACCAAATTCAATAAATTCAAAATTGAATTAGGTATGTTAACCATTGATTAATGTATTAACAAAATCATTAACAATGCAATTAAAGTGGTATATAAGTAAGTAAAGGTAATAACAACATAATCAAGTGTTTAAAAGGACACATTGAAGTTACAGAAATTGGCTAAGTAAGAATGTGTCGACACATTCAGTAGTAATGTGTCGACTCAGAGAAATTATGTCGACAAGTCAGAAATATTGTGTCGACACAGAGAATATGTGTCGACACTTGAGAGTTATATTGTCGACTTAACCAGAAATGTAATGTCGACTCAACCAGGAAAATGGTGTCGACACTTACAGAATATGTGTCGACACTTATCCTTAGAGTCGACACAGAATTTCTGTCTATCTAAGGTGTCGACATAACCACAAATTGGTGTCGACACATAGTAGGCTGAAGTAATGTCGAGACATAGAAGTTTGTGTCGACACATTCCGTCTGTGTCGACACATTTTGACTGTTTTTGGCGCCTTTTGAACTTCTTTCAACTGAGGCTATAAATAGGTCAAAAACTCATTCTGTCGACACGCTTCCAAGGTTTTCGAGACTAAAACCCTGTGTCGACAGTCTATCTTTCTCTCTTCTCTCAAGCTTTCTCGACAAAACGATGGCGCCAAGGATTGAAGATAACATCAATGAAGGGTATGAGTTGGTGCGCCAGGCCTTTGCAGAGGCGCCGCCAGATGTTCAAGGAGTTATCACCCTCCTCTCCGAGTCAGGGTTAGAATTTCTCATCTCAGAACCTACTAAAATCTGGAAGAAGGAGGTGCACGAGTTCTTTATCTCTGCATCAGTCCACTCTACTGGCCTCAAGATTAAGTCCACTGTTCAAGGGACTAAGGTGAAGATTAATCAAAGAAGTTTAAGAAAGATCTTTCAATTGCAAGTAGTTGAGAATGAAGAGGAAGTTCCTATATCTAAGACAAGGGAAGCCCTTCAATGGTGTGGACTGGACTCAGGATTGAAGATTGGAGCTGCATTCAACAGGAAGGGTATGAATCAGCAAGGGAAGTTCTTGTCAGAAGTAGTTGGGAAAGTAATCCTCTGCAAGACAGGTGGACATGATAGGATTTCTGCCTATATGTTCAGCCTGATGACCAGGATTGTTTTTACAATTCCTACTGATTGGTCAGGAGTGATCTTTGACAAGATCAAAGAAGGAATCAAGAAGCCTAACATGGCTAGGATCATGAGCCTGTACCTCACTGGAGTGATTCCTGAAGTGATGCAGCAACTGCAAGGGAGTAAGATTAATCATATGAGAAGAATGGATATGAGATTGTTCTCTAGGTGGGATAGGGTGCTGTCCAAGGATGTGCCTGAAGAGAGCAGGCCAGACACCCCTGTGAAATCCCCTACACAAAATCAAGAATCTGAACAATTACAAGAAGACCCACTGAGGACACAGGTTGAAGAACAGCTTGCCTCATCTATAGTCCAGGAAGTGTCAACACCTGCACAGATGCAGGGGGAGCCAGTTTCCACTCCTGCTCCAAAGGTATCTACTCCTGCTCAGGTATAGGGGGAGCTAATGTATTTTACTATAAAAGACTTTGCTCATATTCTTATTAATGCACAGGTTCAGGAAGAGCTAGTGTCCACTCCTCCTCTAGATACTACAAATACTGAAGTACAAGTGCAAGAAGAAGCACAGTTAAACTTATCTCAAGATTTAACTGCTGCAGAGGTTACAGCTCAACTGGAATTTACTCTGGAGGAGTTATTCCCTGATGATGAGAATACTACTGATAAAGTAGAAGGTGGACAAGAAATTGAGAATTCAATAGGTATGGACATTGATCAGGAAGCTGAAGTTGAGCCACAGGTTGAGGGTGAACCAGTGGATGTTGAAGCTGAGCAACAGGCCCCTGGAATATATACAATTCATCATCCTCAAGAAAGAATTCATGTAGATACTTCATCTGAAACAGAAACTGAAGATGCCAGGGTGGCAAAGAAAAGAAAACTTGTTGTCTTTAAGAGAAGAAGCAAGAATTATAAGCAGGCTTTACAGACCACACCTCTACAAGTATCTCCAGCCTTTGATTATAACAAATTTATGGTAGATCTACAAGTAAAATTGGATGAACAAAGGATGGCTCTGGAAAAGTATGTTGATGAAAATAGCAAGTCACTTCAGTTTGACTTAGCTCAGGATATAAAGTCCATCCAGTTTCAAGTCAACATGCATAAAAAGGAAATGACAGATTGCTTCCACAAGGGTGGCAATGCTGTGGTTTATCTAGCTAAACAACAGGAGGCTATTACTACAAAGGTGGATGACATTGCTTTGAAGCAAAGCTATGTTTTGGAAAACCAGCTAAGAATGAATGATAATTTAACTGAATCTCATAATGAGATCATTGAGGAAGTAAAGAAGATTGGTCCAGGTCTGCCTGCAGATAGAGCCAAAGAAAGGGAAGAATTTGATAAGAATTTTCAAGCTGCCATTGCATCTGTTAAGACTGCCATCACAACCTCTCAAAAAGAAATATCTGAAAAGCTTCAAAAGTTAAAACCATTTTTCAAAGAGGGTGTGAATTATTTGGATGGCCAAATCCGATTTCAAAAGGAAGATCTAAGAGATCATGTATCTAGAGAAGTCATAAAGGGGGAGAGGATGCTAATTCATGCAGGCTCAGAGCACACTAAATGGGTGACCAATAGCATTCGAGCCACTTTGGGATATCCCCCATTGTGTGATGATGCTATGGTGGCTGAGTCAGGAATACAATCAAATCTACTTGAAGGCAATCAACCTGAGGTTGCCCAAGTCATTTACCCCCCTCCAGATTTTGACATGATTGATCAGAAAGTTCAAGGAATGTATAGTCCTCCAAAGGAGGTTACTAATATTGTCTTTGGAAAGGTTGATAAGCCTGAGGCTACTCTGAAAGAACAGCAAGAAGCTCTATTAGCAAAGAAAAGATTCAGAGAGCAGGCTGTACTTAAGCCAGATTATGAGCAGTGGAGTCCTACTTCAAGGAACATAATACTCACTGCATGGAAAGCTGTACAAGATAAAGTTCATGAGAGAGGGAAGTGGTACAATGAAATAGAATGGCAGAAGTATGAGGCAAGACAAGAAGCAATAGTACAATTTAGAAGGAAAGCTAAGCTGGGGAGGCTGCCATCTGATGCTAAGGAGCCAAGCAAGTACTTTCCAAAACCTTTTCACTACTTTGAAAGGCAAAGGATCAAGGAAGAAGCTCAGAAGAAAGCTGATCTAAAAGGAAAGAAGATAGCTGAAGAATCAGAAGCTCCTGTGATAGCTACAATTCAATCTAGAAAAGGGATTATCATTAAAGAGCCTGATCAATCCTGATTATGTTTTTTAATTCCTTCATATTGTTTTGTAATGTTGTGATGTAATCATTAAATGAAAAACAATGTAATCAAACATTACCCAGTTATAAACAAAATGTTGTTTGGCATATTATAATGTGCATTCTGTGATGGATTATTTTGTTTATGTTTTTTTTATATTAAGTATTCCTGTCATGTCATATATCATCATTTAGTACTGTTTATAAATGGTGTATATCATTGGCTATAAGGGTTATGACTTCTCCAAATAGGGGGAGATTGTTGGGTACATTGGAAAATGTGTACCTGATTTGAAGAAGCCCAACCTAGCTCAATGATATACATCAAGGTGTATTTGATGTTGTTTTAAAGTTGACATGTGCAGGTGAAGAATTGATAAAGTATGCAGAAAAATTCTAAGTCCAAGTGTCGACACAGAGGAAGCAGTGTCGACACATAGAAGAAAATAGTCGACACAACACTGGGAAGCAGTGTCGACACATAGCAGTTAGTCTACAACTACACTGGGAAAAAGTGTCGACACAGAAGAAGTAAGTCGACACATCACTGGGAATTTGTGTCGACACAGAAGAAAAGAGTCGACACAACACTGGGAATTTGTGTCGACACAGAAGAAAAGCGTCGACCTCAACATTGGGAGAATGTGTCGACACAGAAGAGTATAGTCGATCTCAAGATTGTTGACATCAGCTGAATGTGTCGACACAGAAGAAAATAGTCGACCTCAAGTTTGTCGACACCAGCAGAATGTGTCGACACATTGTGATTAAGTCGACACATTATAGCAGAGTTAAAAAATGAATGTGTCGACACCTGAAGGCTAAGTCGACACTTACTAAGTTATGATTCTACAACAACTGTGTCGACACACAGGACTTGTGTCGACACACTGGAGAGTCAAGACCAAGTTATTTTCAGAAGGAGCTGTGTCGACTCAAAGGCAACTTAGTCGACATCACTGAAGACTGTGTCGACACCAAAGTCAATTGTGTCGACACAAATAAACAGATGGTCTCGACACTTTCTGACAGACTGTCTCGACAACTTATGGTTCAAGACTAAGGCACAGGACTTGTTTGGAGACTTGACAGCTGAGGATTGCCACCAGTTAACTGAAGCTGTCAGACTTGTCAGAAAACGGTTAGAAACCGGATCAGCCGGTTACCATGAAGAAAGTCTATAAATAGACGGATTCAGAAGGAGAAAGAAACTATTGGAAAACATTGTTGAGAATCAAAAAAAGTTGAGAAGGATTACGATCCAATTCATTTCAAGAAAGTGCTAGGCACTTAAGAAGATCTTCTCCGGGAGATCTAAGAAGACTATCTAAGGATAGATCAAAGAAGAGTTCTAATCAGAATTCAGAAGAATCATTCAAAGTGCTGGATAGAGAGAGATCAAGCCAGAATTTGAAGAAGAAGAAAGAAACCACCAGTGGATTCTCAAGAAGCTGTTTGGAAATCAACTCAGCTAAGTTCTTATTCAAGAAGCTTTGAAGAAAGCTCAGATACAGTTGATTGCATCAGCTGATCAAGAATTGTCTTGGCCTTTTCTCTCTCAACTTTGGCAAGACAGTTTAATAATCTTTTCTATATTTCTGTAGGATCTGTTTGTACAGATCTGAGTTGTAAGCCTATGTTATAAAGGCTGAGTGTAGGAGTGTTGAACTCTGAGTGGTAGGGCTGTTTGCCTGAGTGTAGGAGAAGGATATTCTCTGAGTTGTAGGCCTTGGGGCAAGGCTGAGGTAGGGCAGTTGTGCCTGAGTTGTAGGAACCAATTGGGTTCTGAGTTGTAGGATCTGTTGATCTGAGATAAGTGGAAGTTTGGCCGAATCTAGCATACTGTTAGATAGGTGAAGGGGGAAAGTGGATGTACCCAGACCTTGGGGAACCACTATAAAACATTGTGCAATCTGTGATGCTTTATTTTCTGTGATTGCTGTACTTATTGTGTTAGCTATTGAATTGAATTCTGCCTAGAAGTTTTTATAAGAAAAGCAGAACCTATTCACCCCCCCTTTAGGTGTTTAGGCTGCCTTGAAAGTTAAACTATCAACCTTCTGTTCTCTCTGTTACCTCTGATGCCGACTTGTGGCACAGACATTTAGGTCATTTGTGTGATGACCGACTCCGAAGTGTTATCTGTTCTGTAGCTTTGGGTCGTGTCTCTCCCTCCCCCCTCTCTGTCTGTACGGGCTGTCGGTTGGCAAAGCACCTTGCTCTACCATTTTCTAGCAGTGCTTCTCAAACCACAGCCCCCTTCGAATTAGTGCATTCTGACATTTGGGGTCCGACCCCCATTGCCTCTCATTCTGGATATTTTTATTATATCAGCTTTATTGATGACTTCTCTCGCTGCACATGAGTTTACCTTTTACGCAATCGCTCTAAAATACTCACTGTGTATCGCACGTTCACCGTTATGATTCATACTCAGTTCGGACGTTGAATTAAAAAAAAATCCGACTGCGCTCAGGAGTTTCTCTCCTCCACCATGTGCAAACTCATCCACTCTCACGGCACCCTCCACCAGCAGTCCTGCCCGCACACCCACGAACAAAATGGGGTCGTCGAACGCAAACATCGCCACATCATCGAAACTGCCCGTGCCCTTCTCATCTCCGCCTCTGCTCCTCATTCCCTCTGGGTCGAAGCTGTTCTCACCGCGGTTCACCTTATCAACATCACTCCCTCCTCGACAATCTCAGAGGTGACACCTTATGAACACCTGTATTCTCGCCCACCAACCTACGCACCTCTCCATACTTTTGGGTACACCTGCTTTGTTCTCCTTCCTGACCCTGAGCGCACCAAACTCTCTGCCCGCTCGACTCGATGTGTTCACTTGGGCCTCAGTCCCCACCATAAAGGATATCGTTGTTATGACCCTGTGACTCGTCGCATCCGCATCTCTCGTCATGTTTCGTTTCTTGAACATGAAATATTCTTCTCTTCGACCACGCCACAACCACCACCACATTCCATACCATCTGTAAAAAACGAACAAGAACAAACCAGAAGTGGTATAACAGAAATTTTTTTATCTAAAAAAGTATCTATTACAAAGGTATGACCTCTCTTTTATAGAATGGAGGATAGAAGAGAGAATACAAATAAGAGATGTGAGACTAAAAAATTACAGGACTAAGCGGTCTATACAGAAACAACCCGCACAAGCCGCGCGGTTAAACGGAAGGGCTAACCGCTCGGCTACCACCAGAGAGGAAGGAGAGATCGCCATGGGAGACCGCTAGACCGCCCGGTCTCCAAGTGGCTTGAGACAAACCGCTAGACCGCTCGGACTCTAGACAGCAACTGCACAGCAACCAAACCGCTGAAGGGAAACCGCCAGACCGCGCAGTCTTCAATCCGCCAAGACAGACCGTCAGACCGCCCGGTCACCAACTTCAACACTCCCCCACAAGCTGGAGCATATATATCGATCATGCCCAGCTTGTCGCAAATATGAAGAAACGAGGCGGATACTGGCTTGGTGAAGATGTCAGCCAACTCTTTATCAGAAGTGACGAAGGGAGCGCAAATTTGTTCCTTCAAAATCTCTTCACGAATGAAATGACAGCGACCTCAATGTGCTTGGTTCTTTCATGAAAGACCGGATTTTTGGAGATGTATATGGCCGCCTTGTTATCACAAAATATAGGTAGAGGATGGTTGTAGACCTCTCCTAAATCCATCATGAGCGCCCGTAACCACTTTAACTCACAAGTGGTCGATATCATACTACGATACTCTGCTTCTACACTGGACCTGGAAACAACAGACTGCTTCTTGCTCTTCCAGCTCACCAGATTTCCCCCAATAAAGGTGCAAAAACCCGAGGTTGACTTGCGATCCCCTTTGTCATCAGCGTAACTCACATCTGAGTATGCTTCAACCCTTAGATGACCATTCTTTTGAAAGAGTAATCCTTTCCCAGGTGCTGCTTTGACATACTCAAGATCCGCAAGGCGGACTGTAGATGGCACTCCCTAGGCGCTTGCATGAATTGACTCACCTTGCCCACAGCATAGGAAATGTCGGGCCTGATCATTGTGAGATATATAAGCTTACCAACCAAACGCCTGTACCACATAATATCTGAAAGAGGAGGCGAATCATCTGTCCAGGTTTTGTCTTCTCCAGTTTCCATGGGGCATCGGGCAGGTTTTGCTCCAGTCAATCCTGCCTCTTTTAATAGATCAAGAGCATACTTACGTTGGGAGAGGACTAAGAAGTTGGGCTTCCGAGAGATTTCGAACCCCAGAAAGTACTTCGGAGAGCCCATATCTTTCGTGACCAGATGTTGACGAAGATACCGCTTTGTCAAGGCTACCCCTTCCTGGTCATTGCCAGTGAGAAGAATATCATCGACGTACACAGCAAGAACCCCCAGTCCCGAGGAGGTTTTGCGAATGAATAGCGAGTGAACGACAGAGCTTCACATAAAACCAACGGCCGTCACGATGCCGCTGAACTTATCAAACCAAGCTCGAGGGCTCTGCTTGAGGCCATAGATGGCCTTCTTCAGCCGGCATACCCGTGTCTCCCCCTGAGCAACATACCCAGGAGGTTGCTTCATGTAGACGGCCTCCTGAAGATCACCATAAAGGAAGGCATTCTTGACATCCAGCTAAGAAATCAGCCAATCTCTATTGACAGCCACAGAGAGTAGGACCTGGATAGTGCTGAGACGAGCACGGGAGAGAAGGTGTCAAAGTAATCAACCTCATAGGTCTGAGTAAAGCCCTTAGCAACAAGGCAAGCCTTATAACGATCCACAGTACCGTCCGGGCCAAATTTGACCACAAAGACCCAGCGACAGCCAACAATATCAGTACCGAAGGGAGGAGGAACCAGAGTCTAGGTACCCCGCTCAGTTAGGGTCGTCATTTCCTCATCCATGGCCATATTCCAATGAGGAATAGCAAAGGCCTCCTGGTAGGAACGGGGTGTGGCAGTGGAAGAGAGAGCCAATGCAAAGGCCCTGCGAGAAGAGGTAAGACGATCATATGAAACAACATCAGCAAGGGAGTGTAGAGTACACATTCGCACCCCTTTGCGAAGAGCTACAGGAAGATCCAGGTCGACGGGTACCTCGGAATCCGGAGCATCCGTGGCAGAAAGAGCTGGTCTGGGAGTAGAGAGAGACGGCGGCGGAGATGAGGGAGACGGTGGCGGAGAAGAGGGAGAGAGAGGCGGAGGGAGAGGAGTGGACGGAGACGGTATAGGGGTTGAGATCGCAGTAGGAGACGAGGTAACGAAAAGAACAGCAGGAGTATTAGAAGTTGGGGGGCGAAGAGAGGATTCATCCGAGAAGTAAGAGGCATTCTCGAAGAAGGTGACGTCAGCAGAGACGAACTGCTTACGAAGAACGGGGTCAAAGCAACAATAACATTTCTGAGTGGGGGAGTACCCCAGAAAGACACATTTGATGGAGTGAGGGGAGAGCTTATCTCGGGTGGCAGATGGGGCATGCACAAAGGCAGTGCACCCAAAGATTCGGAGAGGGAGAGGGAAAGGCTCCTTGCCCGGATACAGAATGGAGAATGGGGTTTTACCGTGGAGAACCGTGGAGGGAATGCGATTGATGAGGTAGCAGGCAAGGAGAACATCATAGCCCCAATAGGAGCGAGGAACATGCATCTGGGTCATCAAGGTACGAGCGACATCGAGGAGATGACGGTTTTTGCGTTCCGCCACCCCATTTTGCTGGGAGGTATAAATATAGCTAGTCTGATGAATAATGTCATGTTGCACACAGAAAGATGTAAACGCACGACTCAGATATTTTTTAGCATTGTCTGAGCAAAATGTTTTAATACAAACACCAAACTTAGTTTTAATTAATTGATAAAAAGAGATCCATACATCCAAAAGTTCAGAGCGATCTCGTAAGAGATACACCCAAGTACATCTAGAAAAATCATCAATAAAGTTACAAAATAAGAACTACCCCGACCAATGGTGAGGGTAGGAGCAGGGTCCCAAACATCAGAGTGGACTAAATCAAACGGACGGGTAGAGCCCGGACCCTGCTTCAGCGGGAAGGAGGAATGGTGATGTTTGCCAAGCTGACAAACGTCGCAGTTGAGAGGAGTACTGGAAGGAGGTACGTGGTGCAGAAGCTGATGTAGAAGTCGTGGAGGAGGATGACCGAGGCGGAGATGCCACTGGAGAAGACCCGTACAAGAAGAGGAGAAGGCGGACAAGGCGAAAACATTATCGAGGAAATAGAGGCCGCCGCTCTTAGTCCCAGTAGCAATCGTCCGTTGGGAGCTCGGATCCTGAAAAGAACAAAAAGTCGGAGTAAACGTCACAGAGCACTAAAGCTGCTTGCATAAAGAGGTAACCGACAATAAATTGCACGGAAATTTGGGCACATAGAGAGTGTCAGCTAGGCGAAGAGACGGAGTAACATGAACCACTCCCGGCCCATGAACCGGGGAGGGAGAACCATCTGCAACGAAGATAGGAGGCAACCGATCATGCTGTTCGAGGAGAGAGAAGCCCTGAGGATTGCCCGTCATGTGATTAGTCGCACCAGAGTCGATAAGCCATTTATCTTGAGTCACCATGTGGGCACTACCTGATGATGTGACCACGGAGGCAGACGGCTTAGAAGAGGAGGCGGAAGAGTCACCCGAGGGGCGAAGATGGGGATACTTCGTCCAGCAGCGTTCCATAGTATGGCCGGTGCGGCCACAGTGAGAGCAGAGGTAGCGGGAAGGAGCACGTCTGTCAGACTGGTCACTGCAGCTACCAGAGCCACTCCGCTGAGTTTTGTGAGCATAGTTGTCCGGTGAAGAAGGAGCGGGCAGAAGCGGGCGCTGAAGGAGGGAGGTGACAGCAGCGATGCAGGCTGCGGTGGCATCTAAGGTAGGAGATTCTGCCTCATCCAGAATTTGCTGCGGATCATATCATAAGTATTAGGAAGCCGGAGCAGATAACACACAACGAGAAGCTCCTGGAAATGCTTGTGTTATTGAGCCAAATCCGCAGAAAAGGGGTGATTCTGAAGAATCTCAGCCCCAAGAGCCTGAACCTGTTGGTAGGCAACAACAGGAGACAATGTAGGACGGGCAAAGAGGTCCGCATACAATGTATAGATGCGGGACGTCTGAGCCCCCTTTGAGTACAGAGCGGCAAGATGAAGCCAAGCGGCCTTGACCGTCTCATCATGACGGATGACGGGGAGGCATTCATCGGAGAGGCTGTTAGCGAGCTAAGTACGCACAAGTGCGTCACTCGCATCCCAGTTACCAAAGAGAGGTGAAGTGGTGGGAGGAGGGTCATCAACGAGATGGCGGCGTTTGCGTTGCGAGCGAAGGAGAAAGGTGAAGGAGATGCTCCAATCTGGGTAGTTAGAGCTGACAAGTTTGGAAACGGTGCCAAGGTTCCCGGAAGGAGTAGGAGGAAGAGGAGGAGCCGGATTGGCGACAGGAGTGGTGGTAGTAGAAGCATCAGAAAGATCCATAGGAGAAAACAACAGGAAACCACGCAGTTAGGAAACAAACCGTGCGGTTTGGAAACAAGCCGCGCGAACAAGGAGAAATCACAGCGGTTAGGGGAAAGAGATCTGCGGCGGTCACGATAATAAACACTAGTGGCATGAAAAGCCACGACCAAGCCGTAGAACCAAACAGAGGGAAAGAAGTCGAGCAGCTAGAAAGAAGCCCGCGCGAACAGAAGAAAGTGAAGACCGCGCGATTAGAGAAAAAGCCGCGGGAAGGCGAACAAGGCTAACAGGTCGCGGCGACTAAAGAAGAGGTCGCGGCGACTAAGCACAGGTCGTGGAGAGAAGAATGGGGAATCAAAGAGGTCGCACACACAAAGGGCAATGACAAGGAGAGAAAGAAGTCGCGCGAACAGGGCGCAAGCAGGCGGAAGAAACAAGTCGCGAGGACAGGTCGCGAGAAGAAGAAGCAAGCCGCGCAGACAGGTCGCGCGGTTAGAGAAGGCACACAGAATCAGGAGGAGTAGATCGAGTCCTCTGATACCATGTAAAAAATGAACAAGAATAAACCGGAAGTGGTATAACAAAAATTTTATTATCTAAAAAAGGTATCTATTACAAAGGTATGACCTCCCTTTTATAGAATGGAGGAGAGAAGAGATAATACAAATAAGAGATGTGGGAATAAAAAATTACATGACTAAGCGGTCTATACAGAAACAACCCGCACAAGCCGCGCGGTTATACGGAAGGGCTAACCGCTCGGCTACCACCAGAGAGGAAGGAGAGATTGCCATAGGAGACCGCTAGACCGCCTGGTCTCCAAGTTGCCTGAGATAAACCGCTAGACCGCTTGGACTCCAAACAGCAACTGCACAACAACCAAACCGCTGAAGGGAAACCGCCAGAACGCGCGGTCTTCAATCCGCCAAGACAGACCACCAGACCGCCCGATCACCAAATTCAACACCATCCACTATTGCTCCACCCCTCACCCTTCCTCTGCTTCCTCCTATACCCACCCGTCCCAGGAGTCACTTTGCTTCTCTGACACCGTTACCAGATAACCCTCCGACCGAGGATTTTCCTCCCACAACTGCTCCCTCTCCCGCTCCTGCTTCTGATACAGCACTGTCTGACGCTTCGGCTGCCTCTTCGCACGTGGATCCTTCTCTCCCTCGGCATAACCCTGCTCTCCCTCGCCACCCCTGTTGGGTACATTGGAAAATGTGTACCTGATTTGAAGAAGCCTAACTTAGCTCAATGATATACATCAAGGTGTATTTGATGTTATTTTGAGTTGACATGTGCAGGTTAAGAATGTACTAAAATACAGGAAAAATATTCTAAGTCCATGTGTTGACACCAGAAGAAGCTATGTCGACACTTCAGAAAGATTGTGTCGACACTTGAAGAAGGCTGTGTCGACACAGAGAAAAAGAGTCGACAATAATTGTGTTGACACCGAGAAGCAGTGTCGACACACTGAAGTTTAGTCGACATCAACTGTGTCGACACTGGGAGGCTGTGTCGACACACAGGATTACTAGTCGACAACACGTGTGTCGACACCAGAAGACTGAGTCGACATACAGAGGCAGAGTCGACAACAGCTGTGTCGACACCTGGAGGCAGTGTCGACACTCTCTATATTTTGAGTCTACATAAACTGTGTCGACACACAGGACTTGTGTCGACACACTGCAAAGTCTACACCAAGTTTGTTGCTGGAGAATGATGAAGTGTTTGTGTCGACACAAATGCTCTGTGTCGACACATTCTCTAGATGCAGTATCTAGAAGCTGAGTCGACATAAAGGCAGACATGTCGACATCATAAAAGGCTGTGTCGACACCTAAGTCTTATGTCGACATATATTGACAGATGGTCTCGACACTTTCTAACAGACAGTCTCGACGCTTTGCTGACAAAGACAAAGGCACGAGATCTGTTTGAAGACTTGACAGCTGTGAGTTACAACAGGTTGACAGAAGCTGTCAGACTTGTCAGAAGTTTGTTAGAAACCGATCATCTATTGGGAGATAAGATCTCTTATCAAGAAAGTGCAAGGCACAAGAAGAAGATCTTCGTGAGAAGATCTAAGAAGACATTCTGAAGTGTACAACCACTCAGGATCAGTCTAAGTAGAATTCTTTCAAGAATTCTGAAGTATCATCAAAGGTGTTGGATAGAGAGGGATCCAGTCATTTTGAAGACAAGAAGGAAGCTATCACAGGTTTCCTAAGTCCAGATTCAAGAAGCTTTGAAGAAAGCTAAGATCCAGTTGATTTCATCCATCAGGTTTTTCAAGAAGCTAATCAAGAACAGTCTTGTCCCTTCTCTCTCAACAGGGGCAAGATATTTTATAACTTCAATTTCAATTTCTGTAGGATCTATCTGTATAGATCTGAGTTTTAAGCCTAGATTATAAAGGCTGAGTGTAGGAGAGATATTCTCTGAGTGGTAGAGCTGTTTATGCCTGAGTTGTAGGAGAAGGTTTTCTCTGAGTTGTAGGCCTTGTGGCAAGGTTGAGGTAGGGCTGGTTAGCCTTAGCTATAGGAACCTTATAGGGTTCTGAGTTGTAGGATCTGAGGATCTGAGATAAAGAAGGAAGTTAGGCTGAATCTAGCACACTGCTAGATAGGTGAAGGGGGAAAGTGGATGTACCCAAATCTTAGGGAACCATTATAAATCTGTATGCAATCTGTGATGTGTGCATATTTGTGATTGTTGTGTTGTGTTTGCTGCAGTGTTTGCTGAATTCTCTTATAATCAGTAATTATATTCTGCCTTAAGTTAAAACAAGCATTAGAACCTATTCACCCCCCCCCCCTCTAGGTGTTTAGGTGGTCTTGAAAGTATAACTATCAAGTGGTATCAGAGGGAGGTTCCTCAAAGAAGGACTTAACAGTCTGAGTTAGATCCCTAAGGCAGAATCAAGAATCAAGAAAATGGGTTCTGGAGAAAATCACAAGGAACTAGGGTCAATGAAATTACCCATCTGCAGGAAAGAGATTTTTTGAATCTGGAAAGAAAGGGTAAGGTTGTTTATGGAGGCTTCTAATCCAAGAATATATATCACAGTACAGGAAGGCCCCTTCATTCCAATGAAGGTATCAGTTCTTGTTGCAAATATTCAAACTCCAAAGAGTTATTCTGAAATGACCAAGGATGAGATCATCCTAGCAACACTAGACAAAAGAGCACAGAACATTATTGTAAGTGTTATAGATGATGCCACATTTCAAAATCTGATTCATTGCAAAACCTCCAAGGAAATGTGGGACACTTTGATTGTCTACATGGAGGGTTCTGAAGAAGTTAGACAAGATAAAAAGTCTATGCTCAACCAAGAATATGAGAGTTTCAGACAAGGGAAGTCTGATAGCATAACTGAATGCTACAAGAAATTCTACAGGATAGTGAATGAACTAATGTCCTATGGAAGGGTCTTCAGTACCTATGAACTGAATGACAAATTCCTAAGATCCTTGACAAAGGATTGGGACACCAAGATTTGTTTCATAAGAGAAGTGGCCAAACTGGCAGACATTTCTCCTCCAACCTTGTTTGGAAAGTTGCTATCATATGAAATGCAACTAATGGCTAGGAAGGAGGAAGAAATGAATTCAAAAGGAGAACATAGAGAAAGGTCTGTGGCCTTTAAGGCTGAAGCCACTAGAAAGAATAGGAGGATATCTCCATCACCTCCTAAGGAAGTTGCTGAAGTTAACTCAGAAAATTCAGACAATAAGAACTCAGAAAGCAGTGATTCAGATGCAGATTTTGCTGCCTTTACAAGGCAGTTTCAGAGGTTCTTGAAAAAGAAGCAGTGGAAGTCAAGGCCCTCCACATCACAGCCAGTTGATGATTACTATCAGAAGAGAAAATCATCAAGAAAGGAGAGGAGCAGAACTAAGCCCAGCAAAGCTACTACATCAAAGATTATTTATTATTGTTATAATAGGCCTGGACATGTAGTGGCTGAGTGTCCAGAAAAGAGAAAGGAGTCAACAGACAGAAAGAAGACTCAACAAAAGGGCAAGAAGGAGAAATCCTTTGTTGCTAAGAAGGAGAAGAGTCTTACAGATCAATCCTCCTCAGAGTCAGAATCTGAAGCTGAAGCATACATTGGACTGTATGCAGCTAATGAAGAAGATGAGTTTATGCAATTGCTAAACTCCATCCATGATCAAGAAGACCAAGAATGCATGGGTCTGATGGCTGAGTCAGAAGATAACCAATGCCAGGATCAGCCTGGTCCTAGTAAGGTACAAAATGATTCTAGCACTTCTGATATTAGTACTGGTTCAGAGTCAGATTCATCTATATCAAGTGATGTGAATGGGTCTGAATCTGAAGGTGATATTCATCAATTGATGGATGAATATAGGGTCTTATTGGAGGCTCTTAAGAAAAGCAAAAACCTGACCAAAACTCAGGCTCAGGAAATTGCTGATCTTAAGTTGGTTGTATCAGACTTGAAAAAAGAATTGGATCAAAAGTTGAATGAGGTTGCCAAACTGAAAACAATAACTATGATTCAGATGGGCACAATCACATACAAATCTGATCAAATTAAAAGTCTGGAAGCCAAACTTCAAGTTGAAAGGAACTTAGTGGCTAGTTACTCTAAGCCAAAATCTGTTCTACCCTTGATAGATGAGTTTGTAGCTCAAAAGGGTAAGGCAAGCTTGGGCTTTAAAGGTAACACTAGAGCTGACCAATTCAAAAGAAAGGGCAAAGCTCCAGTTCAACCACAAAACTCCAAAGTCCCTATGATGTTTAGAAAAGTGCAAGTGCCTTCTAACAAATATGATCTTGAAAATATCCATGGTCATATTAAGACTGATGTTCTGAAAAACAAGGGTGTTAATGCCAATAGGTCTGCCCATTTTCATAAACCCAATGGTTATAAGAAATCAGTGGGTGAAGCTGCAGCAGCACCAGCACTGGACAGAAATTTTTCTGCCAAGGGTATATCTAGACCTAGATACAATAAATATGAATGTTGGTGTTGTGGCAAGAGAGACCATTTTGCCTTAGACTGCTGGCATAACACAAGTGGAAGAAGAACAATAGTCTACCAGTTAGAAGAGCTGCTAGTAGTTTTGATATGAATGGTGCTAACCTGAACCAAGGACCCAAGACTTACTTGGGTTCTAAAGGAAAGTAATTCTGTATTGCAGGAAAGTCCAAGTTGTCATGCCCCTATATGATACTTGGACAGTGGTTATTCCAGGCACATGACTGGAACAAAGGGGCTGCTGAAGGAGTACACATCTGTCAAGGATGGGCCTAAAGTTATCTTTGGTGGATCTGAAAGAGGGATCATCAAAGGGTTTGGTAATATTTCTTCATACCAAATTACCATCACTCAAGTGGCTTATGTAAAAAGTTTGAAACATAATCTGATAAGCATAAGTCAGCTGAGTGATCTTGGATATGACATTTCATTTGTTAAGGATGGATGTCATATCAAAAGGTCAAGTGATCAAAAGGTCGTATTGACTGGGTATAGAAAGAGAAATGTTTATTGTCTTGATTTTGTATGTGAGAACAAAGTTTCTCCTATCTGTCTTGTAGCTGATTATAATGCATCTCATTGTGTCAAATGGCACAAGAGGCTGGCCCATCTTAACTACAAGACAATTGGTCAACTCTTTAGCAAAGAGTTAGTGAGGAATGGTCATCAAGTTAAGTGTATAAAGGAAGGTATATGCTCAGCTTGTCAAAAGGGCAAACAGACAAAATCCTCCTTTCATAGCCTTGAAAGCAAGGATTTAGTGAGGTGTTTATACCTCTTACATATGGATCTTTTTGGTCCTATGCCAGTTCATAGTCTAGATAGGAAGGTTTACACTTTTGTGGTTGTAGATGACTATTCTAGATATACATGGGTGTTCTTTTTGAGATAAAAATCAGAAACTCCAAGTGTCTTACTTAGTTTTGTAAAACAAATTCAGAATGAACTGAACAGTACAGTGGTCAAAATCAGAAGTGACCATGGCACTGAATTTCAATCTGAAAGTATGACAAAATTATGTGAAGACTTTGGGATTTTCCAAGAATTCTCCTCACCTAGAACACCACATCAAAATGGTATTGCTAAAAGAAAGAATAGGACATTAATTGAAGCTGGTAAAACTCTATTGAGTGACACTTCTCTTCCAGAATATTTCTGGGCTGAGGCAGTAAACACTGCATGTCATGTGATCAATAGGGCTTCTATCACCAAGAGCCACAAAAAGACTCCCTATGAAATTATGAAAGGTAGAAAACCAAATCTATCCTACTTTAGGATCTTTGGTTGCAAGTGCTATATACTTAACAATGGCAAGTCTTATCTAACCAATTTGCTGCCAAATCTCAAGATGGGATATTTGTTGGGTACAACATCAATAGTAAGGCTTATAGAGTCTACAACTTGACTACTCAAGTTGTAGAAGAATCTGTACATGTTGTATTTGATGAAACAAGATTAATCAACAGTGAATTGCCTTGTAGATCAAATAATCCAACAGGTATAAGCAAAAGGATGGACAAGCTTTCCATTGTAGAAGCATCAAATGCAGATGAAGTATTGAAAAATGAAGGCTACTGTCCAGGGGGAGTACAAGACTCAATAGAAGCTGATGACAACCAAGTGGTGCAGCATAATGAAGGAGCTGGAGATGTTCAACCTGAAGGAAATCTACCTCCAGCTACAAGACATCTAAAAGACCATCCAGCAAATCAAATTATAGGTGATCCAAGACAAGGAGTGAAGACTAGAAGCAGAAATCTGAGCACAGTCCTGCATTCAAGTTTTCTATCTCAACTGGAGCCTAAGAAATTTGAAGAAGCCATCCAAGACCAACACTGGATTAATGCTATGCAAGAGGAGCTTAATCAATTCAGAAGGTGCAAAGTCTGGGAGTTAGTTCCTAAACCAAGAGACCACAATATCATTGGCACAAAGTGGATCTTTAGGAACAAGTTGGATGAGAGTGGAGTAATTGTGAAGAACAAAGCAAGATTGGTTGCTAAAGGATACAGGCAGGAAGAAGGGATTGACTTTGATCAAACATTTGCCCCAGTAGCAAGACTGGAGGCAATCAGAATGTTCCTTGCCTATGCAGCATATCAAGGATTCAAAGTATACCAAATGGATGTGAAATCAGCATTTCTGAATGGTGATCTAAAAGAAGAAGTCTATGTAGAGCAGCCATCAGGTTTTGTAGATTCTCTTAAACCTAGTTATGTCTATAGACTTAGGAAAGCATTGTATGGGTTAAAGCAAGCCCCAAGGGCTTGGTATGAAACCCTGTCTACTTTCCTTATTGAGAATAAATTCTCAAGAGATAAAATAGACAAAACTCTATTCCTAAGGGAATCAAAAGGTAAGATAATCTTAGTCCAGATCTATGTAGATGACATAATTTTTGGGTCTATAGAGAACAACCTTTGCAAAAAGTTTGCCAAACTTATGCAAGGGAAGTTTGAAATGAGCAGTATGGGAGAACTTAAGTTCTTCTTGGGACTCCAAGTAAGACAGACTGAAGATGGGTTGTCCATATCCCAGTCTAAGTTCACCAAGGAATTAATTAAGAAGTATGGTATGGAATCATCCTCCACCATGAGAACTCCTATGGGAACAAATATTTCAATATGCAAAGATGATGCAGGTAAGCCTGTAGATGAGTCTTTGTATAGAGGAATAATTGGCTCTCTATTATATCTCACTGCTAGTAGACAAGACATTATGTATGCTACATGTGTCTGTGCTAGGTACCAAGCTTGCCCTAAAGAATCACATTATAATGCAGTCAAAAGGATATTGAGATATCTTAAGGGCACACCTAATCTAGGCCTTTGGTACCCTAGGAATGGAGATTTTCTACTAACAGGTTATTCAGATGCAGATTTTGCAGGCTGTAGAGAAGATAGAAAGAATACTACAGGTACATGTCAATTCTTGGGAGGAAGGTTGATATCCTGGAGCAGTAAGAAGCAGACTAGTGTGGCAATATCCACTGTTGAGTCTGAATATGTGGCTGTAGGAAGTTGTTGTGCACAACTATTGTGGATTCAGTATCAGTTAAAGGACTATGGTATTCAAGTAAGTAGAACACCTTTATTGTGTGATTCTAAGAGTGTTATTTCTATTGCAAACAATCCTGTTTCACATAGTAGAACTAAACATATAGAAATAAAATACCATTTTCTTAGAGAACATGTAGAAAAAGAAGACATCTCATTGGAATTTGTTAAAACAGATTATCAAATTGCAGATGTATTTACTAAGCCACTGGATGAAACTAAATTCAATAAATTTAAAATTGAATTAGGAATGCTGGCCATAGGTTAATTTACCATAAAATTGGCTAAGTAAAATGGTGTCGTCACATTCAGTGATAAAGTGTCGACACAGAAAAGTCATGTCGACTTGTCAGGGAAATTGTGTCGATACATGAGAAAATGTGTCGACACCTAGGGGTCAAGAGTCGACTCATCCAGAAATGTAGTGTCGACACATCCAGTATAATGATGTCAACACTTACAGATTTTGTGTCGACTATTATACTAAGAGTCGACACATAATTTCTGATGCACTACTTAGTATTTCCCGTGTCGACATATCATCAATTGGTGTCGACACCAAGTAGTCAACATTAATGTCGAGACAATAAATGTTTGTGTCAACACATTACAAATGTGTCGACACATTTAGACTGTTTTTGCCTGACTTTTGACCTTCTTTCATTAGAGGGTATAAATAGGTCAAGAACGTATTCTGTCGACACGCTTACAAGGTTTTCGAGACTAAAACCCTGTGTCGACAATCTCTCTTCTCTTCTCTCAAGCTTTCTCATCTTTTCAATGGCGCCAAAGGTTGAAGACAACATCAATGAGGGATATGAGTTGGTTAGGGCTACATTCGACAATGCCGCGCCAGAAATCAAACAGGCGATTTCTCTTCTTGCTGACAATAGATTGGAATACCTTGTTTCTGAACCTTCAAAGATTTGGAAGAAAGAAGTTGTCGAGTTCTATACTGTTGCAACGTTGGATTCCACAGGTCTCAAGATAAAATCTACAGTTCATGTGACTAAAGTTAAAATTACTCTCAAAAGTATACGAAAGATTCTTTGTCTACCTAGCATTAAAGATGAAGAAGATGTCTCAATCTCAAAGACAAGGGAGGCCCTCCAGTGGTGTGGATTGGATCCAACCATAAGAATCGGAGCAGCCATTAACCAAAAGGGAATGAATCCACAAGGGAAGTTCCTATCTGAAGTAGTAGGAAAAGTGATTTTATGTAAACCAGGAGGCCATGATAGGATATCTGTCATGATGTTCTCTCTAATGACAAGAATAATCTACAAGATTAACACAGACTGGTCTGCAGTTCTGTTTGATAAAATCAGAGAAGGAATCAAGAAGCCAAATTTGGCTAGAATTATGAGTCTATACCTGGATGGACTCATTCCAGAGGTCATGCAACAAATTCCTGGGTCCAAAATCAATCACATGAGGAAAATGGACATGAGATTATTCTCCAGGTGGGATAGGGTTCTGTCCAAAGAGATGCCTGATGTGGACAGGCAGGACACTACTGAGACATCACCAAGACATGTTCTTGGCACTGAACAAATTCAAGGAGAATAAGTTAGAGAACAGGCTGAGGACCAGACTGGGTCTACTCAAGTCCAGGAAGAACCAATCCCTGCACAGGTGCAGGGGGAGCCAGCTCACACTCCTACCCAGAACATTTCTAATCCTGACTAGTTACAAGGGGAGCCCAATTTTAACCAAGTACAAGTGGAAGAGACACTAAACTTATCAGAAGATTTGAACACTGTTGATATTGATATATCATCACCTGCACCAGCACAAAAGGAATACACTTTAGAAGAGTTATTTCATGACATTGGACAGGCAGCTGATAAGGATGACACCCTAAGGGTTGAGGAGAAGAAAGGTGTTGTTGAGGGGGAGCAAGTGAATGTTGAGGAAGAATAACAAGACACTGAGAAAAAAATTCCTCCATCTCCTCAAGAAAGAGTTCAGATTGACAGTTCTTCAGAATCTGAGGCAGAAGAAGCCAGGGAGGCTAAGAAAAGGAAGCTCATGGTCTTCAAGAGAAGAAGTCAAAGCTATAAGCAAGCTATCCAGACTGCAAGTCATCAATCTCCTACTGAGTTTGATTACAATAAGTTCATGGTGAATTTGCAGGAAAAGATGGATGAGCAAAGAAGAGCCTTGGAAAAATATGTAGATGAAAGTAATAAGTCACTTTAGTTTGATCTTGCCCAAGACATCAAGTAAATCAGATTTGAGGTAAATCTGAATAAAAAAGAGATGACAGATTACTTCCACAAGGGAGGTAATGCTGTGGTTTTTCTAGCTCAACAACACCAAACTATCCTTGGTAAGGTGGATGACATTGCATTGAAATAAGAATATGTTCTAGAAAATCAGCTGAGAATGAATGACAATCTGACTGAATCTCACAATGAAATTCTCACTAAGTTAAAAGATACTGCAACAAAGCTGACTGCTGCAAGGACTAAAGATATGGAAGACTTTGATCAAAAGCTCAAAGATGCCCTGGATTCAGTTCAAACTGCAATCACCACCTCACAGAAAGAAATATCTGACAAGCTTCTCAAATTAAAATCATTCTTTAAAGAGGGTGTGAATTTTCTTGATGGACAAATAAGGTTTCAGAAGGATGATCTTAGGGATCATGTTGCCAGAGAAGTCCTAAAGGGGGAGAGGGTACTTATCCATACTGGCTCAGAACATGCCAAGTGGGTTACCAACAGTGTCAGAGCCACATTGGGATATCCACCATTGTGTGATGATGATGCAGTTGCTGAGTCAGGAATACAACAAGGTCTACTTGAAGGCACTCAACCTGAGGTTGCCCAAGTTATATACCTCCCTGCTGATTTTGAAATGATTCATCAGCAAGTACAGGCAATATACAGTCCTCCACAGGAGGTTACAAATGTAATTATTGAAAAAGTAGATCAGCCAGGAGCCAATTTGAAAGATCAACAAGATGCTCAATTATCCAAGAAGAGATTTAGAGAGCACGCTGAACAAAGACCTGATTTTGAGCAGTGGAGCCCCACCTCAAGGAACATTATACTAACTGCCTGGAACGCTGTGAAGGATCAAATGCATGAAAGAGGAAAGTTGTATAATGGAATTGAATGGCAAAAGTATGAGGCCAAGCAGGAGGCCATAGTTCAGTTCAGAAGAAAGGCTAAGATGGGGAGGCTACCATCTGATGCTCAGGAGCCGAGCAAGTATTTTCCCAAGCCCTTTCATTACTTTGAAAGGCAAAGGCTCAAGGAGGAAGCTCAAAAGAAAGCTGAACTGAAAGGCAAAAAGCATGCTGATGTTGCTGAAACTACTGTGAAGGCTCAGATTCAATCAGGAAAAGGAATTGTCATCTAGGAGCCTGATCAATCTTAGTTTAAGTTTATCAGTTCTTTCAAATGTTTTGTAAGGATCTGTTTGTTAATACAATCAATGTAACCAATCTGTAACAAACATTTCTAAATGAATAAACAAAACCTTGTTCTGTAATCATTTCTTCATGTTCATCTTTATTCTGTGATGAATCTGTGGTTAATGTTTTGTTTATAAAAGATTCCTGTTGTATTATGCTCTTATACATCATCATATTAAATTTTCATAAATGGTGTATATCATTAGCTAAAAGGGTTATGACTTCTCCAAATAGGGGGAGATTGTTGGGTACATTGGAAAATGTGTACCTGATTTGAAGAAGCCTAACTTAGCTCAATGATATACATCAAGGTGTATTTGATGTTATTTTGAGTTGACATGTGCAGGTTAAGAATGTACTAAAATACAGGAAAAATATTCTAAGTCCATGTGTCAACACCAGAAGAAGCTGTGTCGACACTTCAGAAAGATTGTGTCGACACATGAAGAAGGCTGTGTCGACACAGAGAAAAAGAGTCGACAACAATTGTGTTGACACCGGGAAGCAGTGTCGACACACTGAAGTTTAGTCGACATCAACTGTGTCGACACTGGGAGGTTGTGTCGACACACAGGATTACTAGTCGATAACACGTGTGTCGACACTAGAAGACTGAGTCAACATATAGAGGCAGAGTCGACAACAGCTGTGTCGACACCTGGAGGCAGTGTCGACACTCTCTATATTCTGAGTCTACATCAACTGTGCCGACACACTACAAAGTCTACACCAAGTTTGTTGCTGGAGAATGATGAAGTGTTTGTGTCGACACAAATGCTCTGTGTCGACACATTCTCTAGATGCAGTATCTAGAAACTGAGTCGACATAAAGGCAGACATGTCGACATCATAAAAGGATGTGTCGACACCTAAGTCACTTATGTCGACATATATTGACAGATGGTCTCGACACTTTCTAACAGACAGTCTCGACGCTTTGCTGACAAAGACAAATGCACAAGATCTGTTTGAAGACTTGACAGCTGTGAGTTATAACAGGTTGACAGAAGCTGTTAGACTTGCCAAAAGTTTGTTAGAAACCGGATCAGCCGGTTTCCAAGGATGAAGTCTATAAATAGAAAGATTCAGAAGAAGGAAATAGTTTTTTTTTTGAGACAACACGACACACATTAATCATCTATTGGGAGATAAGATCTCTAATCAAGAAAGTGCAAGGCACAAGAAGAAGATCTTCGTGAGAAGATCTAAGAAGACATTCTGACGTGTACAACCACTCAGGATCAGTCTAAGTAGAATTCTTTCAAGAATTCTGAAGTATCATCAAAGGTGTTGGATAGAGAGGGATCCAACCATTTTGAAGACAAGAAGGAAGCTATCACAGGTTTCTTAAGTTCAGATTCAAGAAGCTTTAAAGAAAGCTAAGATCCAGTTGATTTCATCCATCAGGTTTTTCAAGAAGCTGATCAAGAATAGTCTTGTCCCTTCTCTCTCAACAGGGGCAAGATATTTTATAACTTCAATTTCAATTTCTGTAGGATCTATCTGTATAGATCTGAGTTGTAAGCCTAGATTATAAAGGCTGAGTGTAGGAGAGATATTCTCTGAGTGGTAGGGCTATTTATGCCTGAGTTGTAGGAGAAGGTTTTCTCTGAGTTGTAGGCCTTGTGGCAAGGTTGAGGTAGGGCTGGTTAGCCTGAGCTGTAGGAACCTTATAGGTTATGAGTTGTAGGATCTGAGGATCTGAGATAAAGAAGGAAGTTAGGTCGAATCTAGCACACTGCTAGATAGGTGAAGGGGGAAAGTGGATGTACCCAGATCTTGGGGAACCACTATAAATCTGTGTGCAATCTGTGATGTGTGCATATTTGTGATTGTTGTGTTGTGTTTGCTGCAGTGTTTGCTGAATTCTCTTATAGTCAGTAATTATATTCTGCCTTAAGTTAAAACAAGCATTAGAACCTATTCACCCCCCCCCCCCCTCTAGGTGTTTAGGTGGTCTTGAAAGTATAACTATCAACCCCCTACTCACTACGACCATAGTCCTACCAGGTATAACCCATCTGCTCTACACACGGCTACCTCCTATTCCCCTGCTTTTCAGGCCTTTCTCACTGCTCTCCAGTCCCATCGGGAGCCCCAGTCATACCGAGTGGCAATTGCACATCCCGAATGGCAGCAAGCCATGGTAGTTGAACTACAGGCTTTTCATAGAACCCATACCTGGGACCTCGTCCCCTATCCTCCTGGCGTTACTCCTGTCAGCTGCAAATGGATTTTCAAGATTAAGACCCGCCTGGACGGGTCTATTGGGCGAGACAAAGCCCGTTTAGTTGCCTGTGGATTCTCCCAGGAGCATGACATCGACTACGATGAAACCTTTGCACCCGTTGCATGCATGACAACTGTGCGCACTTTACTTATTGTTGCTGCTACCCGGGATTGGCCGTTACTTCAGATGGACGTCACTAATGTTTTTCTTCATGGTGACCTCGCAGAGGTTGTATATATGGCTCCTCCACCAGGTCTTTCAGTTCCCACTGGACACGTCTGTCATCTCCGTCGGGCTCTCTATGGTCTCAAACAGGCTCCACGTGCCTGGTTTGAGCGCTTCCGCATGGCTGTTCTCAAGGCCGGGTTCATTGAGCGACAGACTGATCATGCATTATTCACTCGCACTTCTCCTCAGGGCTGTGTCATTCTCCTTCTCTATGTGGACGACATGATTATCACTGGCGATGACCATGCCACCATTGCCTCTCTTCAACAGCACCTCTGCAGTCAGTTCGAAATGAAGGATATGGGACCCCTCCGGTATTTCCTTGGGCTAGAAATCTCCCGATCCAAACGTGGCATGCTGGTTTCCCAACAGAAGTACATCTCAGACATCCTCTCTGTTGCATCTCTCACTGACACCAGAACAGTTGATACTCCAATAGAGCTAAATCTGAAACTCCTCCCCACTGACGGCGAACCTCTTCCAGATGCCTCCCGTTATCGGCGTCTCGTCGGGATGCTGGTTTATCTCACTATGACTAGGCTTGACATTGTCTATGTTGTTAGCTTTGTCAGCCAGTTTGTCCAAGCTCCTCGCGCAGTTCACTACACCGTCGTCCTCCAGATTCTTCGCTATCTGCGCACCTCCGTCACCAGGTCACTATTTCTCTCTGCCACTTCACCTCACACCCTTCGAGCATTCTCTGATGCTGACTGGGCGGGGGATGTTACAACCCATCGCTCCACTACTGGCTTCTGTATCTTCCTGGGTGATTCTCTTATATCCTGGCGTAGCAAGAAACAGGACTCCATTGCGTGCTCCAGCACTGAAGCCGAGTATCGTGTCATGGCCTCCACCACTGCAGAGATCGTTTGGCTTCGCCGTCTTCTATGTGATCTTGGTGTTACTATATCCGGACCAACTCCTTTATCTTGTGATAATCGCAGTGCTATACAAATTGCCTCCAACCCGGTGTTTCATGAACGGACGAAACACATCTAAATTGATTGTCACTTCACTCGCCAAGAGTTTCTCGCCAACACCATTTCTCTACCATTCATTGCCTTCGAAGAACAAATAGCGGACTTCCACACCAAGTCTCTCACATCTGCTCGATTCAGATATCTTATTAGCAAACTCTCGGTTCATGATCCACTGTGAGTTTGAGGGGAGATGTTAATATAATAATGTATTTTATTATTCTTTATTGCTTTAGGTTTAGTCCCACACCTCCTGTGGTGTTTTCCCCTTCTCCTCTTCTCCTATATGTAGACCCCAAGGGTCCTTGTTTTATACATGAATATAAAGGCTTTTGTTAATCCTAACATGTGTAAAGGCTACCCGTGGTGAGAAGCCTAGATCGGTGATGTTTTTTTGATGTGCATTGAGATTAGTACTAGGTGCGTAAACAATAAGATGTTGTACTATTTGTCATAGTGATTGCTAAAATTTGTTGGCTTTATTCGTGAATGCTCCGTTCCTATGTGGGCCTTTGTTAGGCCTGATAGAATGATGATCTCATGGGCATTTATAGGACGGGCGGATTCCGCGTCACATTGTAGTTGTGTATGAACATATTAGTTTATGTCATGTCACCCGCATGTTCTTGATCCATTTCGCGTGGCGTTTGAAAAATATCGCTTAAACACCAGAGGCAAATTTGCTTCTCCCATCACGATGTTCTGAGATCAAAAGTAATGTTATACTCCTTGTCACACTTTTTTGTCAGTAGTAGACTATTTTCCCCATATCATGCTCTTTTTGACAATGGTAGACTGTTTTCCCCTATGAAGCACCGACACTTCAAAATGCCCGGCGTGTCAGTGTCGGAGAGTCCGACTCTCCGACACTCTCCGACACTCGAGTCGAAAATCCGACACTCGAGTCGGAAATCCGACAATCGAGTCGGAAATCCGACACGCTGGCTCACGCGGGACTCGCGTGTCCCGCTCAATCGGATGCGCGTGTCCCGCTCAATCGGGCGCGCGTGTCCCGCTCAATCGGACGCGTGTGTCCCGCTCAATCGGACGTGCGTGTCCCGCTCAATCGGACGCGCGTGTCCCGCTCAATCGGACACGCGTGTCCCTAAGTTAGATACTCATGGTGAGGCGGGTGACAATTTGTCTTGGAAGTGCCTTTACCCCTTTCTAGCATTTCAAGTAGTGAAAGTGGATCTACTAGTGACGTGGATATTTTCTCTAGAAAAAAGAAGATTGAAAATGGGGAAAAAAGTTTGCATGTAAATTCATTATTTTTATTGATGATATATAATGATAATGTGTTAATGTTCTATCATTTTTTTTGATCATTTGTTAAATTTTGCATTTGAATATTTGATTAGTAATATTTAAACATGACTTAATTTATTTAAATGTTTGTTAATTGTTAATTTTTTATTTTTTGTTAAATGTTTTAGGATTTTCATAATTATAAAAAATGAATATTTAATATACGTGTCCCAACGTGTCGGAATATGGTATTTTTTGAGAATTGACGAGTCGCGTGTCGTGTCGTGTCGTGTCGCATGTCCCGTGTCGGTGTCGGTGCAACATAGGTTTTCCCCATGTTGTCCTCTTTTTGACATTGTCGATCAGTTTTCCCCTTATCACATTTTTTGACATTTGTGGATTATTTTTCTCCTGTAGCCCTATTTTTGACAGTCGTAGACCGTTTTCCCTTGTCACGTTCTTTTGGACAGATGCGCATGGTTTTTCCCCTATCGCTCACTTTTTGTCAGATGCAAGATCTATCCCTCATGTTGTTACGTTCAAGGACATGGATTAGGTAGGCTCTCTTTTCACGTTTGCTTTGATGGTTGTAGGTCTGATCTTCCTATCACTACATTTGTGTGCATGGGGGAAAATGCGTCCTTTGTCACACATATTAGGGTAGTTGTGTGTGAGTTACGATTTCTCCCCGAGGCTATGTTCGAGGACACCGGTCAAGTAGGACCTCCTGTTTCATTTACATTGATGGTTGTAGGTCTGAGTCTCCTGTCGTTATATTTAAGAACGTGGGGCAAACGAGACCTCTATCACTTCTTATAGGATAATTATACATCACTACGATTAATGACAAAAGGCGATCTCATTCCTCGCACTACAGTTATTGATTTTCTTACCATTAGACCTTAGGCCATGCTATTATTGGGTTTCCATGACATGTGCATGATGGTTTGGAAGATGATGCTTAGTGTGTCCCTTTGTTCTTTGATATGCACATCTTGATTTTTGTGCGTACTTGCAAGATAGTGATGTACTCGCCTAAGAGTCCACTAGGATGGTCAGAGGGAGGGGTTTGTACTTTGTGTTTGTCAGCCCATGTTGAGCTTCATTTGCCGCTCGTGTGCCCTTGGTTTCAGGCGACGTAGCTTGTAGCGGATCATAGTGGACCAGAGCCTAACTTGTGTTGTGGAGCTAAAGGTCTCTTCTCCAGTGTTTAGGCTTTTCTTTAGTTTTACTTTTACTCTATTTGCTAGCCTTAAAAGGACTTCAGGCTGAGTATCTCATTTTCAGGACTTTACATTCTCATTAGTTGTGAACATTTGGGTCCCTTTGTTTTTGGGTTTTTTCTTAGCTTTGTTTTTGTTTTTGTTTTTGTTTTTAACTCCGAAATGTTTAGTAGGTTTTCTTGTGTTAATTATTAGTATTTTAGGTTTGTGAATTTTTTATGTCATGGAGTCTCTACCAGACTCATGTTATATACTATTTACAAGTTTAAGATCTTACACAGTAATTGAATTTGAAGTGTTGTGAATTATTGCAAGATTTAGGACTATGGTCATCTTAAAATTTATCAATTTACATTGCATATATCTGAAGATATGGTTAGATTTTAATCAGATCTTAGTTTGATTCCTTACCTCTTTAAGGCAATTATTATTTGCACATTGCATTTATTTATCTGCAAACCAAATATTTCTCATTTTTTATATTTATAATTTCTTTTGAATATATGGGATGTCTATTTGCAAACCAATTCCAAACCTATTAGCAATCCACCCTCTTCCCTTCCATCCGCCACTCCTGTGAAATATCGCCAAATCCTGTCGTTTGCCTGGGGATCCCCAAATCACCAACGGAGAAATCTACCCATACCAGCTCTGACGATGGCGTACTTCCCCCTCGCCAACGAATAAGTTTACCAGCTCCGACGATGGCATATCTCCCCCTCGCCAGGGGCGGATCCAGAGGGGGACCCGAGGGACACTGGTCCCCTCATTATTTTTCAAAATGATTAATGGATTTGGATTCCTCTCGTCGAGGCAATAAATTTTGACTACTTATACGTCAAAAACGGTGGTCACATGAGGGAGAAATAACTTCAATAAGATTGAAATGTTCAAATTTATTTTTGTTGGAGGAAGTTAATGTCTGACCCCCTTTCTTAAAATTTTTAGAACTCAATGACGTATTCCTATGATGAGAGGAGGACATAGGAAAAAAATAGCGTCCGCTAGACTCACATGAGCTCAGTTCATCTAAGATTGTCATGTTCACATTTTGATGTTCGATCCACACTACAGTGATATTTCAAAGATTTTTCTGAAAAAAAAATGCTCCTTCAATTTAAAAAAATATAATAAATGTTTGTGTTATTTCCTTTAAAAAAATTGTACACCCTCAGTATCAATTTTGTAGATCCGTCACTGCCCCTCACCGACAAAAAAGGTTACCCCTACCAGCTCAAGATGGATCCGACGCTTTGATATATCTGCAGCCTTTTTGATATATCTGCTTCAGTGCAGGCATGTAGTCAAGGAACATATCAGCGGCACGATAGAGGAGTTCATGGCAAATCGACAATGGTTTCTGGATGGACAATACTGTTTGCATTAATTTTTAAAAAAATTTCCTGCTCTGCGAATAACAAATTAGAATTCTTTTGAAGCTGCTAATAGTAAAAAAAATTTGAATAGACAAATCGGCTATGAGATTAATAAATGTCTTTTTTAACAATAGGAGGGATGCAACACAAATAACTGACTAACATCCAAATTATTATTCATAAAAATGGATATTACGGACTTGTTTGAGACTGCTGGTGGAGGAAAAAGTTGTGGTGAAAAATCAATGATGATATTATGACTGTTACAAAAGCTGTTTGAGAAAACTGTGGATTGTTTGAAAAATGTTCATTGAAATATATAAAAAAAAAGCTATTTTACATTTTTTTTGTATGAAATAATAACTTTTTTAGTAATAGTTTTTACTTTTTTTAGCATGCGTGAGAGAGAATTCATATTTGAATTGATATCAGAAAGAAATCAAAGAATGATGAAAAATACATGCCCAAAAATAATATGTGTTCGAGTGAAAATTGTGCGGCGTGGCAAAAAATATGCGTCAAAGCGAAAAATGAATGTCTGGGAGAAAATTGCATGCTCGGAGGAAAAATGTGTGCTCGGATGGCGAATGTATGCCTGAACGGAGAATGCGTGCCCCAGCGGACAATTCGTGCCAGGACGGAGAATATGTGTTGGGCGATAAATGCACCCGTGCAAAAATTACGTGTTTGGGCAGTAAATGCGCGCTCAGACAGAAAAATGTGTGCCCGGGTAGAAAATGCACGCACGGGAAGAAAATGAACGTCCGAGCAGAAAATGTGTGCTCGGGTGGAATATGTGTGCCCTGGAGAACAATGCATGTCCGTGGGAAAATACACTTCGGGCGAAAATGTGTGTGCGGTCAGAAAATGTGACTTGGGCGAAAAATGGGTGACATGGCCAAAAATGCGTACCTAGGCAAAATGCATGCTTGGGCAAAAATGTCCGCCCGAGAGAAAATGTGCGGTCAGGCAAAGTGTGTCCGGGCAAAATTGTGTGTCAATGTGAAAACGCAAGCCCGGGCAAAAACGCATGTCAAGTGAGTTCGCAGTTACAAAATGCTTAATCTCATAATCGACGATGAGATCTAAATATTAGTAGGGAGATTTTGTCCAAAAAATGTTTAAAAGGTTATTTATGCAAAGTAAGGAGGCGTCACTTTTTAAAAAACCATGAAAAATATTTTTAAAAGAGTTTTTTTGCCACCGCTGCTCGAACAATTGCCAATAAAATCAAGTTTTTTGAAAATTGAACAGGATCGGCCGTCTTAACTGGTCAAATTACTGACCGCACCGCTCAAGGCCCGACAACACAGAGGGATGGCCAAGAATCGGGAAATCAGGCGGTCAGGCCAATGAGCCTGGAACTGGCACTGTTTGCATGTCCAAGTGAGTTCGCAGTTCCAAAATGCTTAATCTCAAAATCGGCGACGAGACTTAAATATTCGTCGGAAGATTTTTTTCCAAAAACACGTTTAAATAGTTATTTATGCAAAGTAGGGCGCCCCACTTTTAAAAAAAACCTTGAAAAAACTTTTAAAGAAGCTTTTTTGCCACCAATGCACAACAATTGCCAATAAAACAAAGTTTTTGAATATTGGACCGGATCGGTCGGTTTAACTTGTCGAATTACTAACCGCGCCGCTAAAGGCCCGGCAGCGCAGAGTGCTGGCCAAGAATCGGAAAATCGGACGGTCGGGCCAATGAGCCTCAACCTGACACTGGTTTACATAAACGTGCGGGCCATATGGCCCAAAATTTTGATATCCAAAACATGTTAAAAAAGTTATTTATGCAAAGTAGGGAGACCCCACTTTTGAAAAAATCTTGAAAAATCTTTTGAAAGAAGCTTTTTGCCGCAGCTATGCGAACAATTGCCAATATATGAAAACTGGACCGGATCGGCCGGTTTAATTGGTCGAATTACCGACCGCCCCACCGCTCAAGGCCCGACAGTGCAGAGGATTGGCCAAGAATTGAGAAATCGGGCCAATGAGCGTGGAACTTGACAATGATTTACATAAACGAGCGGGCCATATAATTCAAAATTTTAACATCCGAAAATACAAAACCAACGATATTTAAATCCAAACCAATTCCACACCTACTATAAAGGTAAACCACCGCACCATTTGAATCTTAATGAATTTTAATGAAATACGTTATATATATCATTCATATACTCGGTCCTCGGGACGTAAGGTGCAAAAGTGCAATTTATCATGAAGTGCGGACATCCAACGATCCGTGTTGGTTGCCCACACACATCTCAAAGCGAGATGAGACGTACTTGCTTTGAGATGTGTGCGGGCATCCACGCGAACTGTTGGATACTCACACTTCACGGTAAAGTGCACTTTTGCACTCTACCTCCCCCGGACCCTCGTATACTACTTAAAAATATATGATTTTAGTGATAATTGATGGGTACCTGGGAGGGGAGAGGATAGTCGCACATCCCCCATTATGAGTGGTATAAATAATGGGGATGAGAAAACCGCCCACTATCTAGGCACCACTCCGCCCACGAGCGCCACAATCGGAACCATGTGCAAGCTCACTTCCAAGGCCACCGCTCTGGCGTGTGGCTGCCGCCGCACAACCCATTCCGACCGTGCCATCGGCGCCGCACGACCCACTCCTGCTGTGTGGCGACCACTGCCGCACGACCCACTCCTGTTGTGTGGCGGCCACTGCCGCAAGGCCTGTAACACCTCAGAAGTTACAGGAAATAGTCGACTTGGGCTCGACGAAGAGCGTCGAGCGGAGCTCGACGATTTTGGAGTGACTCGTGTCAAGTGGATGATGTGTGGCCACTGAGCAGTGATTGACTTTTTCAACTTCAACCCGAGTTGTTGCTTGGTTTTGTTGATTTTATCGTGTGCCTGAGATGTAGTCTAAGACCACTTATGCAGATGGATAGAAAGGAGGAAATCATTATTTCCTTTTCTCTTCTCTCTCTTTCCAGTTCTGGAGCAGAAAACTCTCGGCTGGAGCTAGAGCTTGCTGAGGTTGTTGGAGAAGATCTTGTGGCCGAAAACAAGATCTGAAGCTAGATTCGCGAAGGGGAAAGTGAGGCGCTCATTTCCATTCGCGTAGAAACGCTTTGTCATGGCTCCAAAGAGAACGTCAAGGGTAACGATCTTTCTCTTTGGACATGTGAAGTCCTTATTTTGGCATGTGCATGGATTTCCCCCACCAAAAGGTGGAATGTTGAGGGATTTCTGTTGGGTTGATTCTTGAAATCCCCAAGAAGTCTTGCATATAGATCCGGAAATGTGTAGTACGAAATAGGAATGTTGTGTGAAGCTCATCTGGACAGGTTGGTCTGTATTGGTGATGCTTTATTTTGCGCACCGGAAAAGACTTCACGTATAAACGAGTATTTTGTAGAGTCGGTGGGTTGTGCATGTGAAGTGGAGTTACAGGAAGTACTGGAATGGAGTTCCAGGAAAAATACCCTCGAAGTTTGTGTGTTATATGCTGGCACTGCAGGATGCTGCAGGGTTTTGGGTTGAGTTTGGGCGCAGAAAGAGAGTTTTTGTTGACCCCGCCAAGAGATCATGACGAACGCTGGCATTGACTTCTGCTTTGATTGTAAAGCCAGTCCTTCGGGGACGTTGTGGCTATTGTGAGCTATGCGCTCTTGAAGGCCGGTGAGCCGAACGGACAAGGAGAAGTCGACCCGCGTCAGTCTAGACATTGAACTGGCGATTTGAGCAACGGGCAATGACTGAACTGTATCCGCGTTATGGTTGTCTAACTTGAGTGTCTCTAAGTTATTTGTTTTGTTCGGATCACATAATGAGAGTCTTGAGTTGTTCGTCATCAAGACTAAAGTCTTCGGCCGTGGGCCGTGGAGTATGAATGCTCAATGTTTACCGTTGGGATTTGGACCCTTGAACGGTGGTGGGACCTTGGTTTTCCGGTACACCGATAATGTGCCCTGAGAGCACGGAGCGTCGGGCCGGTGGTCGACGTTTGTGATATATTGATTGTGCGTGAGAGCACATCTTGAGATATATCTTTGTGAAAAATGCTATGTCTGTAGGGAAGGAATACCACTGCCCCGGAAAAAGGGGTATGGTCGTTATAAATTGGTCAGCTGAATACTGACCGTTACTTTGTTTGCCACCGTTGCGGTGGACTGTACTTGTGTAGGTGCTGGAGAGTGGAGCGGGAAATAGCGAGCTGAAGCTCTTGCTGCTGCTTCTGGCTCTCGAAGGCCGAATAAAGAATTTTACTGTTTTCATGAGTGGTCGGCCTGCGTGTCGATGTTTGTAATCCAAAATGATGAAATGTAACTATAAGGCCTTGATGCCATAACTTTTGTATAAAGAGACATTCCTGTATTATTATATATAAATGGTGTTTTATATATATTGTAGACATTCAAATGAGTTGAGTTCAAATAATCTTAAAGCTTCCGTTAGCATGCTCTGAGTTAGGATGCGTGTATGAGTTTTTGATATTAACCTGTAACCTCGCCGCCTGTTTGTGGCATATAGTGTGGGGCCCCGACCAGACCTTCTATTATATGTCATTTAACGGATGGAGTCGTTATAATTTGGTATCAGCTTGTCTCGGTCTTCCTCTTTTGAATTCATGGTCGAATTCTTTTGTAGGGTGGCGAGCACGTGTAAGTGCGACCCGCTTTAATCGTAAATGAACTCAAGAATGTTCATTAAGGAATGCAAATACACCTTTTTGTGGAACCTGCGTGTTCTTATAATATTGTTATTGCTTGTGTAAAGTCGCTAAAATGTGTCTTGTCCACCTATAGGTGACTCGAAGTGGTGCGAGGCAGTCTGAGCCCCAGCATTCTGATGAGAATGCGACAACAGCTGAGGTTCCTACACCTCCTTCTACGGAGACAGTACGTTTAGTTGCTGAGGCGTTGTTTGCAATGATTCATGCACAGCCTACTGGGCAGGCGCAACCTACAATGGTGCCAGAACAGGTTAGTGTGAGGCCAAAAGCTATTGAGGCTGTTATTGATCCTCGAGCAGCTGAAGCAGTTTATGAGCTTCAATCCTCCTATATTTTTGGGTGTGGAATCCCCAATGCAAGCGGAGGATTGGTTGTCGTGCGTCAAGCGAATATTGACGGCTGTACAACCCCATATTCGCTGGGTGGGACCCGGAGACTTCACTGAGGGATTGGGCTAGCCTCAGGCTAGCCTTGGGTTAACCCTAAGGGATACGGGTGGAGTTCTCGTCCTTAAAGGCTCCCGCCTGGCGGTGGGCGATATCGTTCGCGCCACGACAGGCTTTGGGTCCAAAGCCAGAGGAGCTTCCACCCTGAAGGAGCTCCCGCCAAGGGCAGGCGAAAGCTGGGGAAACCAGGGCAGATAGTCCAGAGCAGATAGTCGAGCTCCCGGCAGGAGAGATCGTCGACCAACCAGGGCAGATAGTCCAGAGCAGATAGTCGAGCTCCCGGCAGGAGAGATCGTCGACCGGCCAGAGCAGGTGGCTTGACCACGGAAGCTCCCGCCTTAGGGAAAGCTCCCGCCCAGGGCAGGCGAGAAGGCCTTAGGTGAACCTTCATTCGCAATGGCATCATGACTACCTAGCGCGAGAACCTTCCTGGCAGGAGCTCTCGCCAAGGCGGGCCTAGAGGGGACCCAGCGAGAGCCTTCTAGGCCAGGGGTCTCGCCAAGTGGGCCCACGGGGTGGGACCCGGAGTCCAGAGGAGATTATTTTATTATTATCCCGAGGTAAAATTACCCAAATGCCCTTGGGAGGATAGCGAGATTTGGCTATTGGCAGACCCTTCAGGTGTATTTCAGTATTTTCAGGCCAAAGGAAGACTATAAAAAGACCCATAGGGGCTCTTTGGAAGGCAGACTTTCATTACTCTCCAACTCTAGTGCCTTCTGAGGAGCTCCCAGCCCAGCGTTTGGCTTTGGAGGGGAAGCTCTCAGAGATCTTCCGGGTGTGTGGTGGGACCTCCCAGCTGAGGCTTTGGGTCTGTTTTAGGACCTTAGCAGCCAGTCAGGGGTCGAGATTTGAGAGAAGTAGGCGTCGGCTGCACTTTGGTTCGTGAACATTCGTTGAGGTCATTTTTGGCTTCAACAGTTCTGGTGCGGTGAGCGTGGAAGCAGTCGGTGTAAGAAAATCTCGAGTTAAGTCCCATGACAGGAGGCGAAGATGAAGGATCAGGCGCAGGAGGATCCCCCACCCGGGTGGACGATGCGACGAAGAAGATGTTCGAGGACTTCAGGCGAGAAGTCATGCAGACGATCAGCTTGGCCTTCTCGGCAAGGAATGAGTGGGAGACGCCGCAGGTTCCGGTGGAGGTGGTTCCGCTGTTAGGCGAGAACGCTCCAGGGCAGCGCCCCGGGAAGGAGGTCCCGGTGGAGGCAGGCGAGAGGTACGTAGCCGCGCGGGAGCTTTTCCCAGGCCAGCGTCCCGAGAAGGAGCTTCCGGCGGATCGGGGCGAGAAGGAGGCGACGGTACGGGAACTCTTCCCCGGGCATGGTCTCGCGGATCGGTCCAGCCAACCGAGGTCGCGAGACGGGCCTTCTCGCCAGGCGGGAGGCGAGACCCCTTTTAGTGAGCTCATTGTTTCGGCTCCAGTGCCGGAGGGGTTCCGAGAGCCGGATATGACCTACTACACCGGGAAGGATGACCCGGTTCAGCACGTGCAGTGGTTTGAGGACGTGGTATCCATCAGACAAATGTCGGATGCCTTCAAGTGTAGGCTCTTTGCCATCACTCTGAAAGAGAAGGCCAGGGACTGGTTCCACCAGTTGCCGGCGAGTTCCATCTACAGCTTTGAGGATCTGCGCAGGGGTTTTCTGTTGAGGTTCTCAACTTCGAAGAAAAGGAAGAAGGAGGCTGAGTGCCTGTTCGTAGTGAGGCAGAAGCCGGAGGAGACGCTGGGTCACTATATGGACCGTTTCCAAGAGGAGGTTCTCTTGATCCAGGAGGTCCCAGGGTATGCGTTGATGCTTGCCTTCACCCTGGGGCTGAGACCAGGGTTTTTCAGCATGGAGTTGAAGAGGGTGCCCCCTCTCTCTTTTGAGAAGCTCATGGAGAGGGCGGCGAAGGAGATAGACTTTGAGAGGGCAAACCCTGCGTTTGCGAGGAAGCTGGCCAGGTTGGCCGAGGATGATGTGAAGGAGCCGGTAGTGGGAAGGCAGAGAGAGCAGAGGGAGCAGAGGAAGCCGAGGGAAGATAGGAGAAGAGAAGAGCCCCGAGGGCAGGGACAACAGCATGGGGGGCCAGGGAGCCGAACAACCGACTGGGTTGGAGGCCTCAGGAGGGTCGCCCCCAGGGCCAGGGAGGACTTCAGGGAAGAGATAACTTCCGGGAGCAAAGAAGGCTGGAGCAGGGAGGATGGCGACAAGGACCAAGGGGTCATTTCCCACCGCCGCAAGAGGCCATGGAGGTGGGAAGAGGAAGAGGAGGAAGAATTCGGGGAGCCGGAAGAAGGGGAGGAGGAGAAGGAAGAGGGGGCAGGGTGGCGTTGCCCTATTGTGACTTCCATCAGGAGGAAGGTCACGCAACGGCCACCTGCCCAGAGTTTCTGGAGATAAGAGGGGCCAGAGGGGCCGGAAGGCAAGACCCGCCTGTAAGGATCGTCGAAGTATAGCGAGAAGAGGCTGAGGACAGGTGTGAAGACAGTGTAGACGTGGGGACCCGAGGAGGGATCAGAGTAATCCATGGGGGAGTGGGGATCGAGGCAACCCGCAAGGGGAGCCTTCAAACCATGTTCCGCCGAGGGGTCGCCTCAACCTCCCTGGCTCCCCCCTAGAGGAGAAGATCACCTTCTCATCCGCTGATATGCCAGACTACGAGGATCCGTTCTGCGACACGCTTGTGATCCAGACAGCGGTAGAAAACTACACCGTCTCCCGGATACTGGTGGATAACGGGAGCTCGGTGAACGTGATCTTCAAGAAGGCCTTCGACGAGATGAGGGTGGAAGGAAAAAGGGTCCTGGCTTCTGATGGACCGCTTTTTGGTTTCTCCGGAGAAAGGAAAGAAGTGGAAGGGGGAGTGGGCCTGCATGTGAGGCTTGGGGGCGTCTCACGGAACTGTCGGTTCGTGATCGTAGACGCCCCGAGTAGTTACAATGCCATCTTTGGACGTCCCCTCATCAGCGCCTTTCGCTGCGTGCCCTCCTCATACCACCAATGCCTCAAGTTCAACAATGGAGGGGTGCAGGTTAGGATCAGGGGGGATCCGAAGATGGCAAGGCAGTGCTATGTGACGGCGGTTAACACCGTGTCGTGGATGGCGGAGGCAGAGGAGTTGGAGAAGGAGATGGTTGAGCAGGAAGGAGTTGAGGAAGGGGAGATAAGCCTGGGAGAGGCAATGGAGGTTGATGAGGAGATGGCGGAAGTGGAGGAGATTGGCCTAGAAGAGGCGAGAGGAGTGACGGATGAAGAAGAGCAGAGGCAGGAGGAGAGCCTGGAGGAGGCGACGAAAGTTGATGAGGTTGGGGGAGAGGAGCTCGAGTTTGAGCAGGAAGAGGCAAGGGTAAGTTGGGAGCGGTCGGGGCTGGAGCCGGCCGAAGAAGTGGTGGAGATGGAGGTGCTTACAAGAGCGGGGGAGGTGCAAAGGGTTCGGATCAGCGGAGGCTTGATCCTCGAGGATCAGGAGCGGATGCGAGCCTACATCCAAAGCAACGTCGACATCTTCGCTTGGAGCGCGGCAAACATGCCGGGCATCGACGCGGACGTGGCCTGTCATCGCTTGAACCTGGATCCCCGAGCCCACCCCATATGCTAAAAGATGAGGGCCATCGCCACCAAGCTAGAAGCCACCATCCGAGAGGAGGTCAAAAAGCTCCTGGACGCAGGCTTCATCTCAGAGATCCAGTATCCAGGCTGGATCTCCAACGTGGTGATGGTAAAAAAGGGAGGAGGAAAATGGCACATGTGTATTGATTTTTCATTATTAAATAAATCATGTCCCAAGGATTGCTACCCCTTGCCTCGAATCGACGCGTTGGTGGACTCAGCCGTCGGTTTTTCTCTTATGAGTTTTTTAGATGCATTTTCAGGTTACCATCAGATCCGGATGCACCCTCCTGATGTCAAGGATGTTTCCTTCATCACAAGAGAGGGATGCTTCAGCTATAAGATGATGCCCTTCGGGTTGAAGAACGCAGGGGCAACGTACCAACGCATGATGGATCGAATCTTTCGAGATCAAAGGTGTTGAAGCCGAGAAATTTCTCAACCTCAGAAATCGGACTAGGCAACCTGAAGTTACTGGTCGGCCAGTCGGGAAGATGATCTCTGGTCAGGAAACAGGAACGAATTGCGCAAACAAGACCCCAGGTTGCTACGGCGGGAAGGTCCCATCACGTACCCAGTTGCTTAGGAGAAGCAACCCCTTCTCAACCAGATTGGCCGAGCCAGGTACGAAGGAGGCGAGCTTGAGCAATAACGAGTCAAGGGCAGTTGCTGGAACTCGCGAGGGCTCAGGCCGAGAATTGCCTGTCCGTCCTTCGTACCCCTGGGGTCCTATTTATAGGGTAAACCAGAGAGAGGGGGGGTCTTACTTATACCCCCACCCTGGCGAGTTGGCGACTTCCCTGGGGAGCTCGCCTGGAAGAGGCGAGTATCTGGTCATAGTCGCCACCTGGCGAGTTGGCCTGGGGAGCTCGCCATACTCGCCCGAACATTCCGCGTCCCGGGGTGCTGGTCTGGATCCCCACCTTGTCTTGTTGACTTTGACTTTTGATGACCTGGCGGTGGTAGGGCCCTCCCTCGTCGAATATGGGTTGTACACAATCCCCGCTCTTTTTGGGCGACGTAGGAGCCCGGAAAGATTCATCCAACACCTATTCGGCGAGCATCCCTGCCGGGTATATGGTCAGCTCGCCTCGTCGCCTGCTGGTAGAGTAGTCTATAAATAGGGGGGCTTCGTTTTTGAAACGGTCCCTGGAGCTCGCCGAAGATGTCGGACGCTGAACAGCTGTTGAAGGACAATCTCGCCGCCCTGTCGGGCCTCCTCGGCATAGCCAGGTCGAAAAGACCGTGCGAGGATGATCCTACTTCCTTGCCCCCGCCGAAGAAGAAGAAGAAGACGAAAAAGGTCAAGCAGCCCGCCACTACGGTGGTCGGCTCGCCTCCACTGGCGCACCAGGTCGCCGCGGCGACTGAAAATCCCGTAGTGTCGTCCAGCACCCAGAGGGTGTTGAACGACCTAGGGCTCGACGACCTCCCTGGGTCGACCCGGGGCAGCCCGCTGGAGAACCCGGGAATGACCGAGGAGCTCACGGCCGTGAAGGAGTCCGCGGCGTCTCAGGCCGAGGTCGTCACCTTGACAGGTCGCTACCTCGAACTCTTCCCTGCCGGGTTGTCGCTGCCACTTTACTGACTTCTTTCTTTATGCAGATTCTCCGATTGCGGCGGACGCGGCACTTGATGTCGTCCCCCTCAGCTCGGCGCCCTTACTCGCCCTGGCGGCCGACAGGCCGTTCAAGATCGCCCGCACGGTCAGGATAGGCCTCAGCTCGGGGAAGGCGTCTGGGGCGTTGGTGAAGGACCCCCCGCCCGTGAGTAAGGAGCTGTCGGCGAAAGCCACTCCTGCCGGTCATCTGGGCCGATGCGCGAGGTTCCTCCGGCGAGTACGGCGGCCTCTGCTGCTGCGAGCGGCGAGAAGATACCCCCGGTGAGCGTTCCATTGCCGCCGCCTCCGCCCGCGGTCGCCACTCCTGGCCAGACGTCGAGCACCGGCTTGCCCCCTCCGCCGCCTCTGTCTGCTCTGCCGAAGTCGGACCACCCGCGACCTCCTCCGGCTCCTGCGCCGAGGGCTCCGCACCACTCTGCGAGCTCGTCTACAGCTCCGCCGCCGGTGAAGAAGCCGGAGAGGCCGCGGCCACCCTACTTTCCTCCGCGAGTTGGAGACCCCGACTACATCGGCCGAGGGTCTGGAGAGCGCGGGCAGGGTAGGCCTGCCGATCTTCCGAGTAGCTCTTCGGGGAGGCGAGATACCTCCGGGCGACCTCCTTCGCCGCGCCGATCCCGATCTCCTCGCCGTGGTGAGCCTCCTACCACTGAATACCGCTCTGCTTTTTACTTTTTCTGACTTGACGATCCATCTTCCTGCCTTGTCAGATCGCTCGACGACCTCTGGGGCGACTTTCCTCGATGCTATCGGGCTGTCCGGGAGCGAGTATCGCCAGGCCGCCATTCGCGCCCACATGGAGCTGGAGAGCAAGTTCGACCAGCTCGCTATCTGCGATCCTCACCGACGCATCTCGGCTCTGGAGGCGAGGATGGCCAAGGTCGAAGGGCTCCAGGCGACCTTGGAGAACTATGAAGCTCGCTTCCACGTGGTTAAAGAGAATGACCGCCAGCTGTAGTTGAACAACCACCGCCTGCAGCTGGTGCTTGACGAGCTGGCTGGCATTCGGGCGAGCATGGGGTCTGCTGGACGTCTGGCGAGGATGGAGGAGCAGCTCAGGCATGGCGACGATGCGACAGCGCTGGCGATGGAGCATTACCGGCGTGCACGCGAGATTGGCTGGGCTGGGCGACATCCGCACCCTCCTGAGCGGCCGAGGGCGCCATAGTTTTTCTGTTTTTCGAATGTAACTCGCCTCGCGCGACTTGTACTTCCGGACATCTATTTCTAATTTGATTAATTCGTGTGCGCGAATATTCTCGCCTCTGTGTACGCGCTTTATTTCTTGATGTGCCGAGCTTTAGTTCACCTGATAATGTCGCTGGTTTATCTTCATCGCGCGAGCTCGTTAGATACTCGCTGGGACGGCTGACCCCCCCCCCCCCCTTGGGCTTGTCATATCTATAAATAGGAGGGGTAGGTGGGTCATAAAGCATATTACTGTAGCGACCTTCTTTCCTCCTGATGAGTATCTGAACAATCAACTCGCCGCTCTCATTGCTTTCGGATCTCGCCAACATGGTCGGTGACGACGCCAGCGCTCGCCGACAGGCCCACGCAATTAACTTCGCAGACGCAGCTTTTAAGAAGTCCATAACCACCGAGAAGGAACTGGCGACCTTCAAGGAACGCTCCTTGCCTGACGAATACTCGGCCAGACTCCCTACTCGCAGCGAGCGCCTCAATACCCATATTGAGGGTTCGCTTGTAATGTCGCTGCGTCACTTCGACGCAGGCCTCCGGCTGCCCTTCTGGCCGGAGTTCTACGAGATCCTGCGCTACTTCGGGATTGTCCCCGCGCAGATTAATCCCAATAGCGTGGCGATCATCATGGGATTCCTATGCTTCCTTCGGGAAGAGAGGATCGCTTTCGACCTCTCCGTCTTCCGCCGCATCTTCGCCTTTGCGGCGACCTCGGAGGGGGTCATCTTTTTTAGCAGCCATGTCTGCACCTTGGTTGGGACCGCGAATAAGGTCCATCGCTGGAGCGAGCAGCTGATTGTCGTTCATGGCGACTTCGGCGGTATTCTCGGCAGGCCGCACCAACCAGCCGATGTCGCCTTTCTTCCTCCCATCCTCGAAGGAGCTCGCGAGCAGCTCTTCGAATACTTTCGCGGTCGGCGCTTTGACGTCATTTTCTGGCGACTAAACGTCAACGTGCTCGAGCCAGTCCACCCTAACGAAAGTAAGCCGAACTCGAAATGCGCCCTGGTTACTCGCTCGCCCTTTTGCCGCTGAAGCTAACTTTGTCGCGCGTTTTGCAGTTTCCAACGAGCTTCCGGAGAAGCCGCTTCCTTTGGCGAAGGAAGTCGCCGCCACGCAGTCGGATGCTCGCCCTCCTGCCGACGTTGGGGAGAAGAAGGCGGTTAAGGGAAAGTCGTGGGCCAGCTCGCAGGGTCCCGCGAGGAAGAGGGCGAAGACCTCGTCGCCACGATCCGTCGATTGCCGGTCGCCGACGGGCGCCCAGTCGCCCCATTTCCACCCCAACTACGGCCTCGGGCAGGGGGTGGTGGACGCCTTCGGTCGCCCGCTCGTGACCTGGTCGGCGGGGGAAAACTCAGTGTCGCTGAGCACCAACCTCCCGTCCTGGTCGACTGACTGGGAGGACAATGGGGAGGCGTTCGCCGTCCTCCACGCCATCTACGGTCGGGCCGACGCGGAGTCCGTCATGGAGCTGACCCCGACGGAGCTCGCCCATCAGTCGGCCTGCGCGCTCGCGCGGTCTGCCGAACTGGGGCATTACTCGGCGAGGAAGCTGTTGGAGATGACCGACGCCCTCAAGGTCGTCTCCAAGAAGGCCATCGACCTCGGCATGCAGTCAGCCCGCTGGAAGGACTTCGAGGTGAGCTGTCCTTGGGTGGGTTGCTCGATTTGTGTCGTTGACAGGTCCTGACGTCGATCATCTCGCAGGCTGCCGAGATAGAAGCGGCGAAGAAGCTCTCCGAGTGCGAGGAGAAGCTCGCCGCCTCCCAGGCCGAGCTGGAGGCGGCCCAAACTCGCGCAGCGGTGATGGAGACGAGGCTGGTCGCTGCTGAAGGACGGCCGAGCTCCTCAACCCCGCTACCCGGGGACCCGGCGCGAGTGGTGAAGCAATCACGCGTCCTCTGGGAGGATAGATCCTCCGTTCGCCGCGAGATTGCGCGGGCGGCGGGGAACGTCATACTCGCGCGCCTTAGGCTCGGGGGTCAGCTCGTCGAGGGGGAGAAGCCGCTCACTGTCGACGAGCTCATTCCCGAGCTGCTCGCCGAGGGGACTGTCCCGCCGTATGACGCGTCGTCGCCGACCAGCTCCGGTGATTCTGATAGCAGCGGCAGCGGAAGCAGCAGCGGCAGCGGAAGCAGCAGCGGCAGCGAAAGCAGCACCGGCGAGAGCGCAGAGAGCGACGACTTTGCAGATATCGGCGATATTGGGGATGATGAATATCGGCCTGATACTGGCGACGACGAGTCCTAGTTGCTCGCCGATATTCTTTTTGTAAACCAACTTTTTGACTGATTTATATAAAGTTCCGATTTTTTCCTTTCTGACTGGATGTTACTCGCTAGGCTCATAGGCTCGGAGAGGAACGCTCGCTAGGTCGCAGGGGGATGGTCCCGACATCGACCATCCGCTCGCCGGGACCTACTCGCCCCTGCACCCGGATACTCGTGAACCTGCTGAGATAACCGCGCGGGTGGCGTGTGGGACATACTTGCATGCACCCGGGGCTCGCTTACTCGCGCGGTTCCAGCTCGCTTCCCCGCATGGGATCTGCTCGCCTACTCGCACGAGATCAGTTCGCCTGCTCGCGCGAGGTCTGCTCGCCTGCTCGCGCATGACGAAAATTGAACCGGGCTTAGTCGTCGAACATAGCCTGCGGGCCCTCATTCTCGTCATCGAGGAGATCGGCTGATTCCCGAGGAGAGGAGCTCGTGGGGATACCGGTCTTACGACGCTGCTCAACTCGAAGTCTTGAATTACAATCGAGGAGATCGGCCGATTCCCGAGGAGAGGAGCTCGTGGGGATACCGGTCTTACGACGCTGCTCAACTCGAAGTCTTGAATTACAATCGAGGAGATCGGCCGATTCCCGAGGAGAGGAGCTCGTGGGGATACCGGTCTTACGACGCTGCTCAACTCGAAGTCTTGAATTACAATCGAGGAGATCGGCCGATTCCCGAGGAGAGGAGCTCGTGGGGATACCGGTCTTACGACGCTGCTCAACTCGAAGTCTTGAATTACAATCGAGGAGATCGGCCGATCCCCGAGGAGAGGAGCTCGTGGGGATACCGGTCTTACGACGCTGCTCAACTCGAAGTCTTGAATTACAATCGAGGAGATCGGCCGATTCCCGAGGAGAGGAGCTCGTGGGGATACCGGTCTTACGACGCTGCTCAACTCGAAGTCTTGAATTACAATCGAGGAGATCGGCCGATCCCCGAGGAGAGGAGCTCGTGGGGATACCGGTCTTACGACGCTGCTCAACTCGAAGTCTTGAATTACAATCGAGGAGATCGGCCGATTCCCGAGGAGAGGAGCTCGTGGGGATACCGGTCTTACGACGCTGCTCAACTCGAAGTCTTGAATTACAATCGAGGAGATCGGCCGATTCCCAGGAGAGGAGCTCGTGGGGATACCGGTCTTACGACGCTGCTCAACTCGAAGTCTTGAATTACAATCGAGGAGATCGGCCGATTCCCGAGGAGAGGAGCTCGTGGGGATACCGGTCTTACGACGCTGCTCAACTCGAAGTCTTGAATTACAATCGAGGAGATCGGCCGATTCCCGAGGAGAGGAGCTCGTGGGGATACCGGTCTTACGACGCTGCTCAACTCGAAGTCTTGAATTACAATCGAGGAGATCGGCCGATCCCGAGGAGAGGAGCTCGTGGGGATACCGGTCTTACGACGCTGCTCAACTCGAAGTCTTGAATTACAATCGAGGAGATCGGCCGATTCCCGAGGAGAGGAGCTCGTGGGGATACCGGTCTTACGACGCTGCTCAACTCGAAGTCTTGAATTACAATCGAGGAGATCGGCCGATTCCCGAGGAGAGGAGCTCGTGGGGATACCGGTCTTACGACGCTGCTCAACTCGAAGTCTTGAATTACCATCGAGGAGATCGGCCGATTCCCGAGGAGAGGAGCTCGTGGGGATACCGGTCTTACGACGCTGCTCAACTCGAAGTCTTGGATAAAATCCAGCGTCCTTACACATTTTGGAGATTAATCCCAGAGACATCTTGGTAAGAAAGAAACTCCCCCCGGAGGGACGCTCTTGATCCTGCCGAATCGGGGGATTGGTGTCCAGACCCGTCCCTCAGAATTCCTCTAGTTGGAAAAGAGATGCATTCGGGGAGACCTAGGCCGACATGCAAGGGGGGAGCTGATCTCGGCCGACAATGCAGAGGCTCGGTCTTACAAGAGCGCTTAAAGTCCCTGAAACCTCGTCCCATCGTCCGAACTAGGCTATTCAGTGAGAACGGGTTGGAGTCCCGCATCCCGATTTGACAGTGAAGGTCGCTTCCAGTACGATTAGGATGGGGGTGGTGTTCATCGAGGGTCCTTTTTCGAACGCGCTCGGAATTCACACACCTCCCTCCGGGCTCGTCCATACCCTTTCTTTGGCAGGTTATCCTGTCTTGCTGCTCGCTTGAGATCTTCCCCTTCTGGGTGTTTTACGAGGCCGGCCTCTCCTCAAGTCCGGGAGATCAGGGTGCAGATCTGTTCCTCGCAGGTCCTCCAGACGGAAGAGAGATTCACTCGGGGATACATAGGCCGACATGCAAGGGGGGAGCTGATCTCGGCCGACAATGCAGAGGCTCGGTCTTACAAAAGCGCTTAAAATCCCGAAGCATCGTCCCATCATCCGTACTGGGCTATGTATGAGGAACAAACCGACCGCTGCCTCCCGAGGTCGACTACGAGGCGGACCATGGAAACACTCAGAAGCTTCGAGGCACATTTAACACAAAAAAGGTGAAATCCCGCATCCTTTGTTCATTAAGAATGTTTACAGAAATAGATACATGAGTTACCGCTACGGGTAAAATCTTTTCAAATCATCCCCGCTCCAGGTTCCAGGCAGCTGCTCTCCCACTTGGTCTTGTAGGTAATAGCCTCCTGTGGTCAAGGCTTCTTGGACGATGAAAGGTCCTTCCCAGTTGGGATGGAGCTTGCCTACGGACGGCTCCCCGCCCAGCGGCGTCCACCTTCTTCATGACCAAGTCCCCCGCGAGGAAGTTCCTCAAGCGGACGTTTTTGTCGAAGTGCCTCGCCATGCGCCTCTTGGTTTCTTCCTGGCGCATGGAGGCTAAGTCCCGAAGCTCTTCCACATAATCTAGGGAGAGCCTCTGAACCTCTTCATTCTCTAGCCGTCATTCTTCGCTTCCGTCTTCGGCTGCGATGACCCTTGGACTGTGCACCTCAAATTCGACTGGGATAAGCGCCTCGGACCCGTGTGATAGTTTGAAGGGTGTTTCCCCTGTGGACGAGTTCGGGGTGGTCCTGAGGGCCCAAAGGACGGAAGGGAGCTGTTCGGCCCAATTCCCCTTGAGATTGGTGATCTTCTTCTTTAGCAAGTTGATGATAAGCTTGTTCGCGGCTTCTACTTGCCCATTGCTCCGAGGGTGATGTACCGAGGCGAACCGAAGGTCGGTTCCCAACTGTTTACAAAAGTCTCCCAGTTCCAGGCTGGCGAACTGCGGCCCATTGTCGGTGATGATGGCCAGAGGGATCCCGAACCTGCATGCAATTTCCCCCCAGATGAAGTTCTTGACGATTTGAGACGTGGTCCTGGCCAGAGCCTTAGCCTCGATCCATTTCGTGAAGTAGTCAACCATTACCAGAGCAAACTTCCTTTGCCCGCTAGCTTGAGGGAACGGGCCGATCAAATCCATTCCCCAAATTGCGAAGGGCCACGGAGCGGTAATCGAGCGAAGCTGCTGAGCCGGCTGGAGCGCGAGGGGCGCGAAGAGTTGACATTGGGAGCACTTTCTGGAATGGGCCTCTGCGTCCTTTCGGATGGTCGGCCAGAAGTAACCGTGCCTCAGAATCCTTTGCTCCAGGGTGCGGGTCCCGGAGTGACTGCCGCACTCTCCTGAGTGAATCTCCTCGAGGACCCGGGGAATCTCGAGTTTTGACAAGCATCGGGCCAGAGGGCCTGAAATGGTCTTGCGATAGAGTTCGCCGTCCTGCAGCAAGTAGTACGCGGCCTTATACCGAAACTTTCTTTGATCTTGCCCGTCAGATGGTAGTCGGCCTGTCGCCAGGAACGCGATGAACGGATCTCTCCACGAGGCCCGCTGATCGATCTCCATCAACTCGCCTTCTTCGATGGATGGTCGAAACAACTCGATGGCGGTTCCCCCAGCCCGAGGGCCGTATTTCGCAAGATTGTCTGCCTCGGAGTTGCGTTCTCGGGGCACGTGCTCAACGTGAAAGGATCGGAACCCCCCGATCAGGCCTTTGACCTTAACCAGATATTGCTGCAAGATGGGATCTCGGACTTCGAACTCTCCCCGAATCTGAGATGCCGCCACCATGGAATCGGTGAAAGCCCTGATATCTCTGATTGCCAGTTCCTTGGCGAGTCGCAAACCAGCCACCATGGCTTCGTACTCCGCCTGATTGTTAGTGACCGAAAAATGGATCTTGACGGCTTGTTCGATCCTAGTCCCCTGAGGACTAACCAACACCACCCCGGCTCCCACGGAGTGTCTCCCTGACGCGCCATCTACGAACATCTTCCAGGGGACCGGCCGAGAGACATCCGTGTCTGCCTCGACCTCGGCCGAGAAGTCGGCCAGGAAATCCGCCACGGCTTGTGCTTTGATCGCGACCCTTGGGGGGTAGGAGATGTCGAACTCGCTCAGCTCTACAGCCCAATTGGCGAGCCTGCCGGAGTGCTCCACTCCGTCCAAGATACTCCTCAAGGGGTGGTCGGAGACTACCTTGATAGAGTGGGCTTGGAAATATGGACGGAGTCGCCTGGCCGAAACTACCAGGGCAAAGACTAACTTCTCCAGGATGGGGTACCGCGTTTCGGCTTGCCTTAGCACCCGGCTCACGTAGTAGATTGGAAGCTGCTTCTTTCCCTCCTCTCGGACCAACACCGAGCTGACTGCTTCATCCCCTACCCCTAGGTAGAGCAAGAGGTCCTCGCCGCCCTGCGGACCCTGAAGGAGAGGGGCTCGAGTCAACTGTTGTTTGAGCTTCATGAAGGCCTCCTCGCACTCCGGGGTCCACTCGAATTTCTGGTTCCCCCGAAGGGCTTTGAAGAATGGGGAGCACTTCTCTCCGGCCCTAGAGAGAAACCGACTAAGTCCTGCCAGCCTTCCGGTCAACCTTTGAACTTCCTTGGAATCTCTCGGGGACGCCATCTCCACGATGGCCTTTACCTTGTCGGGGTTAGGCTCCACCCCTAGGGGAGTAAGGAGGTGCCCTAGAAACTTCCCCCTTCCCACGCCGAAAACACACTTGGCCGGGTTGAGCCGCATCTTGTACCTCCTCAGGGTGGCGAAGGTCTCTGTCAGATCCGCCACGTGCTCTGAGGCGCTCTTACTCTTAACGAGCAGGTCATCCACGTAGACTTCCAGATTCCGCCCCTTTTGCTCTCTAAATACGTGATCCATCATTCTTTGATATGTCGCGCCGGCGTTCTTGAGCCCGAAGGGCATCATCTTGTAGCTATAGCATCCATCGCTGGTGATGAAGGAAACGTCGCGACAATCGGGGGGATGCATCCGGATCTGATGGTATCCTGAAAAAGCATCAAGGAAACTCATCACAGGAAACCCGACGGCGGAATCAACCAGCGCGTCGATCTGAGGCAGGGGATAACAATCCTTCGGGCAAGCTTTATTCAACATTGAAAAGTCGATACATAACCTCCAGCCCCCTCCGGACTTCTTTACCATTACAACATTGGAGACCCAGCCTGGATACTGGATCTCTGAAACAAAACCTGCTTCCAGCAGCTTCCCTACTTCCTCCCGGATGGGTCCCGCTAGAGTGGTGGCGCTCTTTCTTTGCTTCTGACGGACTGGGGCCGTGCTGTATCCAGGTTGAGGCGATGACAGGCAACATCAGCATCAATCCCTGGCATCTCGGCGGCGCTCCATGCGAAGACGTCCGCGTTTTCCTGTAGGCAGACAGCTATCTCCACCTTCCCTTCCGGGGGTAAGGCTCCTCCGATCTTCAGCAGCTCCGGCTCTCCTCTCAGGGAGATCACCTCTACTTCTTCCAGCTCCTCAGCAGCTTGCAGGCCCTCTTCCTGCTCCATCATCCTTTCCAACCTTTCTGCGTCGCCCATCCAGCTGATGGTGCTGACCGCGTTCAGGTAGCATTCCCTGGAGGCCCTGGGATCTCCCCTGATCCTGACTTGGACGTCGTCCCTGCAATACTTCAGGCATTGATGATATGATGAGGGGACGGCCTTGAAGTAGTTGATGAGGGGCCGTCCGAAGATGGCGTTGTAGCCGCTGGGTGCGTCGACGATGACGAAGCGGCATCGGATCGAAGTTCCCCGAGGGTGACCAGCAACTCAACTCCTCCTTCCACCTCTTTCTTCTCCCCGGAGAAGCCGAAGAGAGGCCCATCCGCTGCCTGAACCCGGGACGCTTCCACCTGAAGGCCGACGAAGGTTCTCTTGAAGATGACATTCACCGAGCTCCCGTTATCCGCGAGGATTCGGTCGACGGTGAAGTCCTCGATTGCTGCTTGAATCACCAGGGCGTCATGAAAGGGGTTCTCGTTCCAGAGCATGTCTTCCTCCGAGAAGGTGATCTCGTTCAAGGGAGGGGGGGTCTGAGACGCCGAGGCGACGCTCCTTTTGTAGATTTGGTGGAGACTTCCCTTGCGGGAAGCTCCTAGCCCAGCCCCTCCGTTGATTACTCCGACGTGCCCGCCTCCCGGACCGGGAATGACATTCCCCCTTCCTCCTTGGTCGATCCTGTCTTCGTTTCTCCTCCTCTGCGGTGCCTGGTAAGCCACCTGCTCAACCTGGGCCTCCTGCTGCGGCTGCTCCCTCTCGGCCGCCGTTGCTTCCATCCTCCTCCTTGTTTCCCAGAACTCAGGGCAAGCCAAGGTTCCGTGCCCCTCCATTCGATGGATATCGCAGTAGAGGGGAATCGCCGCTTCCTGCTGCCTTTCCTGCCTCCTCTCCTGCTGCCTCTCCTTCCGCCGGCGCTTAGCGGCTTGCTGCGTGATGGCCATGGTTTCCCTTCTTCCTCCTCCCTGCTCCCGAGGGTTGTAAGCCCTCCTTTCCTCCTGACGGATGGGCCGCCTCCACTGGGGGCGATCCCTCGGGTACTGGAATCTTCTCTCCTCGCTCCTCACCTCTCGACCTCCGACGGGCCTCCTATCCTCCTGCCTTCGAGGCCTCTCCCGCCTCTCCTGCCTCTCCACCTTTCTGATCTCCCTTCCCCTTTCTCCCTTCTCCTCTTTCCCCTGCGGCCTCTCCTGCTTCCTGTCGTTGCGCCCCTCCGGCGCCCTCTCCCTCTCCAGCAGTCTTCCCTTGTCTTGCCCAAGCGGTCGGTCTCCATCGAGCCGTGCCAGGAACTCCTTGTTCCTCTCCTCTCCTTGGATGAACACATTGGCTCTCTCCACCATTTCCTCGAACGATTTGGGCGGCCTGTGCCCCAACTCCATGTTGAACAGACCCTGCTTCAGCCCGAACTTGAGGGCCACCATCAAGGTGAACCCGTCTACCTCTTCCACCTCCAACACCTCCTCCTGGAATCGATCGATGTACCGGCCCAAACTCTCGTGCTGCCCCTGCACGATCTTGAAGAGGGAGGTTGCCTCCTTCTTCCTCCGCTTGGACGTCGCAAACCTTGCTAATAGGCCCCTTCGAAGTTCTGAGAAGCAGTAAACTGACCCGGCTGGCAGCTGGTGGAACCAATCTCTCGCGCTACCCTTGAAGGTAATGGAGAAGAGCCGGCACTTGAGAGCATCGGACATGTTGCGAATGGAGACCACATCCTCAAACCACTGAAGATGTCCCACCGGGTCGTCCTTGCCGGAGTAGTACGAGAGGACTGGCTCTCTAAAGTTGTCGGGGACGAGGGCTGCGAGGATCTCGTCGGAAAAGGGGCTCCTCCCTTCCTGGCGGCGGCGAGTATCCTCCCCGCTCGAGCAGTCATACTCGCTCCATCGGCGAGTATCTCCATACCTCGCCGAGAGTTCTGGATCTCGAAACCGGATTCCCTGACTACTCGCCGGGTGATGTCGCGGCGGGATCACCTGCTCTCCACTCGCCCAAGCGGGCTCCTTCCCTGCTCTCCGAGTTGGTATCTCCTCGCCCGGGGGTGTCCGGCGGTGGGGGGAAGTCGCCGTCACCTCAGGCGGATTGGATAACCCGTCGAGTATCGCCTTCTCCATTCTCCTCGCGAACTCTGCGAAAGCCGCCACTGTCACATACTCGCTACCTTGCCCCGGGATTCCAGCTCCCCCCGAGTTACCTCCCAACTCGCCCCGGTCTCCACCATCGGCCATCTTCCAACCACGACTTTCTTCTTCGGTCGCTATCCACGCTCACCGCACCAAGTGTTGAAGCCGAGAAATTTCTCAACCTCAGAAATCGGACTAGGCAACCTGAAGTTACTGGTCGGCCAGTCGTGAAGATGATCTCTAGACAGGAAACAGGAACGAATTGCGCAAACAAGACCCCAGGTTGCTACGGCGGGAAGGTCCCACCACGTACCCAGTTGCTTAGGAGAAGCAACCCCTTCTCAACCAGATTGGCCGAGCCAGGTACGAAGGAGGCGAGCTTGAGCAATAACGAGTCAAGGGCAGTTGCTGGAACTCGCGAGGGCTCAGGCCGAGAATTGCCTGTCCGTCCTTCGTACCCCTGGGGTCCTATTTATAGGGTAAACCAGAGAGAGGGGGGGTCTTACTTATACCCCCACCCTGGCGAGTTGGCGACTTCCCTGGGGAGCTCGCCTGGAAGAGGCGAGTATCTGGTCATAGTCGCCACCTGGCGAGTTGGCCTGGGGAGCTCGCCATACTCGCCCGAACATTCCGCGGCCCGGGGTGCTGGTCTGGATCCCCACCTTGTCTTGTTGACTTTGACTTTTGATGACCTGGCGGTGGTAGGGCCCTCCCTCGTCGAATATGGGTTGTACAAAAGGGGAAGGAACCTGGAGGTCTACGTGGACGACCTCATGGTCAAGAGTAAGTGTGTTGATTCCCACTTGCGGGACTTGGAGGAAACGTTTGCCACCCTGCGAAGGTCCAAGATGAGGTTGAACCCCTTGAAGTGCGTCTTCGGGGCTAGTCGCGGTAAATTCCTCGGACACCTCTTGACTCCCGCGGGGGTAGAACCTAACCCCGATAAGGTTAAGGCTATTCTAGACCTGGAATCACCTCGCAGTGCCAAAGAGGTCCAGCGCTTGACTGGGAAGTTGGTCGGGCTAAGCAGATTCCTCTCTCGGTCAGTGGATAGGTGTTCCTCCTTCTTTAAAGTGCTTCGTGGTAACCAAGTATTCGAATGGACGGCCGAATGTGAAGAGGCATTTCAGGGGCTGAAAGGCAACTCTCCCAAGCTCCGTTACTTCAAAGCCCGAAGGAAGGGGAGGACCTAGCCTTATATCTCGGAGTGGGGGAGAGGCAGTGAGCTCCGTCTTGGTTAGGGAGGAGGGGAAGAAACAGTTACCCGTCTATTATGTCAGCCGAATCTTAAAAAAGGCAGAGCTCCGATACCCTATTCTAGAGAAGCTAGCATACGCCTTGGTCGTCTCGGCTAGGAAGCTCCGCCCTTACTTTCAGGCGCACTCGATTAGGGTGGTAACCGGTCATCCTCTTCGCAAGGTCTTTGAGGGGGTGGAGCATTCCGGAAGGTTGGCAAAGTGGTCCATCGAGCTAAGCGAGTTTGACATTTCTTTCGTCCCGAGGCTCTCCATCAAAGCCCAGGCCGTGGCGGACTTTTTGGCGGATTATGTCACCGAGGCCGAGGAAGAAGAGTCGAGGCCGTCGGAGGCATGGAAAATGATGGTCGATGGAGCCTCAGGAAGGCACTCCCTGGGAGGAGGTGTGGTGCTGGTAAGTCCACAAGGGGTTACCATAGAGCAAGCAGTGGCCTTCCACTTCCCTGTAACCAATAATCAGGCGGAGTACGAAGCCGTGATAGCCGGTCTCCGACTGGCAAAGGAGTTGGAAATTCAGGATGTGGAGGCCTTCACTGACTCAATGGTGGTGGCATCGCAGATCCGAGGGGAGTTCGAGGCCCGGGAGCCTACCCTCGCGAGATATCTATCAAAGGTAAGAACTATCATTGGAGGTTTTCCGTTCTTTTTCTATTCAACATGTTCCCAGGGAAGAAAGCACGGCAGCTGACCGATTAGCAAAGTTCGGGCCTCGGGTGGAGGTACCCTAACCGAACTATTTCGGCCAGCCATTGAAGAGTGGAGTTGATGGAGGTATGTCAGCGGTCCTCATGGATAGATCCGTTGGTGACCTTCTTGACCACAGGAGAACTGTCGGAAGAAGTCAAGGATGCAAAGAGCTTCAGGCACAAGGCGGCTCATTACCTGATGCTGGAAGGGAGCTTGCATCGGAAGATGTTGTCAGGACTCCTCGCGAGATGCGTGACCGAGGAAGAAGTCCCAAGGATCCTGGAAGAGGTGCATTCTGGAGAATGCGGCAGTCATTCAGGGGGAAGGACATTGGAAGCAAGGGTGATAAGACAAGGATATTTCTGGCGGACTTTGAGGAAGGATACAGCTGAGTTCGCAAGGAGGTGTCGGAAGTGCCAAGTACATGCTCCCCTCCAGCTCTTGCCCGCCCAAAGGCTTCGAAGCATCACGGCGCCATGGCCCTTCGCCATTTGGGGAATGGACCTGGTTGGACCCTTCCTCCAGCTAGCGGGCAGAGGAGGTTCCTCCTAGTTATGATTGACTACTTCTCCAAGTGGTTGGAGATCAAGCCTTTAGCCAAGGTAACCTCCCAGGTCATCAGGAACTTCGTTTGGGGGGAAATCATTTGCAGGCACGGATTGCCCCAAGCGATAGTGACAGACAACGGTCCTCAGTTTGCCAGTGAAGAATTCATCAGTTTCTGCACCCAATTGGGGATTGACCTCAGGTTCGCCTCTGTCCATCATCCTCGGAGCAATGGCCAGGTGGAGGCGGCAAACAAGATCATTGTCAGCTTGCTCAAAAAGAAGGTGGAGAACCTGAAGGGTAACTGGGTGGAACAGCTCCCTTCCGTTCTGTGGGCCTTGCGAACGACTCCGAACACGGCCACAGGGGAGACCCCCTTCAAGCTCTCTCATGGGTGTGAGGCTGTCCTCCCGGTGGAGTTCGAGGTTCGGTCCCCAAGGGTCGCGGCCGCAGCCGAGGGAAGCGAAGCTGGGAGGTTGGAGAATGAGGAAGGGTTGCGCCTCTCATTAGATATGGTGGAAGAGCTGCGGGATGTTGCCGCCATCAGACAAGAAGAAGTAAAACGGCGAATGGCTCGTACTTCAATAAGCACATCAGAGTCAAGCAATTCGCCGAGGGGATCTAGTACTGAAAAAGGTCGACGCTGCAGGAAGGTCGGCCGCGATTGGTAAGCTCAACCCTAGCTGGGAAGGGCCTTATATAGTAGAGAAGGCTCTGGATAATGGAGGCTACTATCTCCAGGATGCGGAGGGAAGGACCTTGAGTCACACCTGGAATGGTGATGATCTGAAGCGCTTCTACCCGTAAGAGGGAAAGAAGGATTGTAATGTTGTAAACAACCATTGCATTTTCAATAAGTTTATTCCAGAATGTTGACTATCTTTGAGTATGCAATCTTTATGTTTTTTGTTTTAACTGGCTATGACTCCTCATCTCAATGATGGAATAGGCCTGGTTGAAGGAACCTTCATCGGCACCCCGAGCTCGGCTCGGCCCTAGGTAGACCCGCTGCGCAGGCTCCCATCTAGCTGGCAGGTCCGAAGGCTCGCCTGTGGGGGAGAGGTTTGGTTATCTTCATCAACACCCCGAGCTCGGCTCGGCCCCAGGTAGACCCGCTGCGCAGGCTCCCATCTAGCTGGCAGGTCCGAAGGCTCGCCTGTGGGGGAGAGGTTTGGTTATCTTCATCAACACCCCGAGCTCGGCTCGGCCCCAGGTAGACCCGCTGCGCAGGCTCCCATCTAGCTGGCAGGTCCGAAGGCTCGCCTGTGGGGGAGAGGTTTGGTTATCTTCATCAACACCCCGAGCTCGGCTCGGCCCCAGGTAGACCCGCTGCGCAGGCTCCCATCTAGCTGGCAGGTCCGAAGGCTCGCCTGTGGGGGAGAGGTTTGGTTACCTTCATCGGCACCCCGAGCTCGGCTCGGCTCCAGGTAGACCCGCTGCGCAGGCTCCCATCTAGCTGGCAGGTCTGAAGGCTCGCCTGTGGGGGAGAGGTTTGGTTATCTTCATCAACACCCCGAGCTCGGCTCGGCCCCAGGTAGACCCGCTGCGCAGGCTCCCATCTAGCTGGCAGGTCCGAAGGCTCGCCTGTGGGGGAGAGGTTTGGTTATCTTCATCAACACCCCGAGCTCGGCTCGGCCCCAGGTAGACCCGCTGCGCAGGCTCCCATCTAGCTGGCAGGTCCGAAGGCTCGCCTGTGGGGGAGAGGTTTGGTTATCTTCATCAACACCCCGAGCTCGGATCGGCCCCAGGTAGACCCGCTGCGCAGGCTCCCATCTAGCTGGCAGGTCCGAAGGCTCGCCTGTGGGGGAGAGGTTTGGTTATCTTCATCAACACCCCGAGCTCGGCTCGGCCCCAGGTAGACCCGCTGCGCAGGCTCCCATCTAGCTGGCAGGTCCGAAGGCTCGCCTGTGGGGGAGAGGTTTGGTTATCTTCATCAACACCCCGAGCTCGGCTCGGCCCCAGGCAGACCCGCTGCGCAGGCTCCCATATAAGCTAGCAGGTCCGACGGCTCGCCGGTGGGGTAGGGGTTTATTTGGTCGGAAAAATATGTGAGCAGGGCCCTGGCCCAGACCGGAGGCAAGGCCCTACAGGTCTCAGCTCAGAGGTCTCAGCCAGTAAAGGCCTCGGTTTGGAGGTCTCGGCCAGTAAGGGTCTCGGCTCAAAGGTCTCAGCCAGTAAAGGTCTCGGCTCAAAGGTCTCGGCCAGTAAAGGTCTCGGTCAAAGGGGGCTCTCGCAAAAGGAGGCTCCCTGCGGACCTGGGCAGGACGACTTAATCGGCGACGCGAGGTTCCCGCCTAACTGATCTCTAGGAAAGATTACCCTAAAGAGACTAAGGGTCTCGGCGGAAGCTCGCGCGGAAGCCATTCGGCAGAATAATATACTTTCAAGCACACACTGACAATGAAAGATGAAACATTACTTTGCATAAAATTAATTACAAAAGTTGGAGCCTCTCGCTCATTACAAGAGAAACAAAAAGAAAAAAGAAGCTTAGGGGGACGCGCTATAACTCCCGCTGGTGCTCTCGCTTAAATCATCGCCAGAGCTCGCTTCAGATGTCTCGCCAGCGGCGGTAGAAGACCTCGGGATGTCTGAGGGAGGCGAGTCCGGCGTGCCCGGAGGTTTGGGAACTGGATCGTAGAGCCAAGGAAGGAGTTGGCGAGCGTCGATGGTCGCGCCGTCCTCCCGAAGCAGCTTAACGTCTCGCAGCGTCTCGAGCGTCAGCTTGACGGTTGCCTGCGCGTTGGCTTGCAGCAGCTTGTCAACGTCGTACTCCGAGAGGTAACGACTCCGCAGCCTCGCATCTAGCTCTGGAGGCGGGACCTTCGCCATCTCAGCGCGAAGCTGTTCCCTCAGGAGGACGCTCTCGCAGCGCGCGTTGGCCAGCTCTGCGCGCAGCTCCTTGACTTGGGCAGAATCCTGTGAAAAAAGAGCTCAGTCTGGAAACATCGCACAGTCGTAACTTTGAGAAACGAGAGCAAGGGCTCAGGAGGGTCTCTCTTACCTCGGTCGCGGGCCGTAGAGACAGCGCCAGTCGAGCATCCGCAAGCTCCTGTTGAGCTCTCGCGAGTTCTTCTCCCGCGGTGTGCGCTCGAGCCATCGCGTCTGTAAGACCCCCCTTTTTTTTTTCTTTTTCAACCACCGGGGTCTTAGGCCCAGAACCGCCGCTTTGCGGTGACTCCTTCACGTCCCGAAGGGTCATCACCACAAGGCGCCGATTCTGCCGGCCAAATTCGATCACAGAAGTAGCACAATTATTGAAGTAAAAGCAATGCAGTCCACAATAATAAAAATCACATATATATATAATAAAACTCCACGAAGGGAGTGTCCACAGAAACATCAGAGTAATATAATTACGGGCTTATGCCCGGTACAAAATGTCCTCACTACAAGTCTCTCATGCGGAAGCGAATCAGAAACTACTCAAGGATCGAGACTCACGGTCCCGGCGGTGTGAACTCCGGAGCTAGACTGCCCCATCTCTAGGCGCACCGATCTCTGGGGCTGCCCCTCCATGCTGGGCTCCGCGATCCCCTAAAATGATATGGTTCGAAAACCGTTAGTCTAAAAGACTAAGTCCTATCATCCCCCACCCCTTCCCCCACGCTCTAAGGCACCGGGCGGAGAGGAAGAAAGGGGAGGACATGAAAGTGGAGAGTAGTCAAAAGCAGATGACGGTGGACCTAACTAGCAAGTTATAACAGGGGAGCAACATAAATCTTAGGTGTTGTAATAGGTCAAACAAGAAGGAAAATAAGTAAGGTAATTTAAACCTTCACTTATGTGAGTACACATAAGCCAAGGGATCTTTTGCAAGGCTCCCATCGTATAAAGTGTCCCATACCACTTATACGTTGGGGTGTCGGTTATCAAACAGCAGTGGTTATATATATTGAAAATAACCTTTGATTTATAAACTTGCCCACACAAGCTTATAGACCAAGGGGTCGTTTTGCAGGTCCTAATGTATAAGCGTCCCATTCCACTTATACTTTAGGTGTCAAGGTTGTTATGAATGATTATGATATGCAACTATATGGTGGGTAGGTTATGTCATGCAGTGCAACTCACACACCCGACTCTGTGCACACAGACCTTTAGTTCCCCCTTTCGGAGCCGTTACCTCCCAGGATACCTCCGTAGTGGCAAACGGAAGCGGTGGGTTGGGCCTCGCCCACCTCCAAAACCAGTAAAGCACACTGGTCTGACCTATCGTACGCCTCAACGCTTGGTGCACAAAGCGGACGCCTGCGTACTCTTGCCGGCTGGCGCACCGGACTTCTGTTGGCGGAGTGCTAATCACCCCGCCGAGTCAACGATATCGGTGTCGGTGCAATCGAACTCCCCGATATCGAAAGACCCACCACCTTAACTTTTCCTATTTTATGCACATGCAAGTTAAACCGTAAGCACACAAAACCGAGCCGAAGCTCCCCGGACCAAAACGTCCGTCTCCAACTCAACCGAGTCGAAGCTCTCATCAACCTTCCTGTGCCAACAGTGTTGTGAAGAGTGCAGCCCTAGTTACTAAGTTACTCTTGTCGGTTTGTTATTACAGTTTACGTTAGCCCAGGACTGCCCCCGGCATACCCCGTGAAGGGCTCTCAAGGGGCACTAGGAACCAAGACGGTGCATTACGGCCCGAAGTTCCCTTTCGCAAGGCACTTATTATTGTTGGTTAATACCCCGTTCCCAAACCCTTAATGTTACTCTGGTTCTAACCCTAATGTGTTTTAACTCCTTCACCCGCTCCCAGGAAAGACGATGTTCCGTCGAACCCGAGCTCCACTCATCCTTAGTTAACCTAACCACTATCCCATACCCAATTTCATTGATAACCTCCGAATCATCTTGCCACGGCATTTACACCTGATTTGTCACCCTATGACCATGGTATTACAATTTCTATGATTTCACTATATGCAGACCAACTTGAGCTAACAACAAGTATGATAGGAAGTGCATCAATTTCTCATCCAAACACCCTAAGATAATTACTAAGGGCCTATCATGACTTTTATAATTTAAATCCAGCACTTCCAAATTTTTCCTAAATAATTTAATATTTATTTAATTATCCAGAAGTTAAAGCCATGAGTGATTTTGAGCATGAGGTACTACATTCATTCATCATAAAGTTATAAGAAAATTACCAGGGCTCTACAATGTCCATAAATGTTTACTGACCAGAAATTATAATTTTACAAGGCCTAAAAATATTATTTAAAAATCATTTATAAATTCTACAAATTGCAAGCCTTGTGAATCAACCCCTATGTTTATAGATCCAAAAATTCTACAATAATTACCAGAGATGTAAGAGGTCATAAAAACTTATTTGCCTAAGTTACACCAGATTTCAGTGAGGGAACAACCCATAATAATTATTTGACTATCTTTAGAAAATCAATGGCTTGTGAATGAAGTACTTAAAATAAACAGTTAATAATTCCAGCAAAATTCAAGCATATGTATAAGAATCTAAAAAGCTCTCTGCCAAAATTTCATATCCATTAATCAACCAGAGAAATCAAATTAATTAAAGTACCCAAAAGCCTATTTTTGTGAGATAAGAAGGAACTATCATGTATTGAATTTCAAGGCTCTCAATATTACTTCCCAGAGACTTCCCTAAACCCAAGAAGTACACTACCTAAGTTTTATGGCCTTTAGGCAAGTTTTGGTGACCTATTTTACCTTAACAAAGGAGGTGTCCTAAACTAGGGTTAGGGTTTAAGGGAGGGTAACCCTCTCCAAATCTTCCAAGACTTTGGTCAGGGGGTTCTAACCTCACTAGTCTCCTCTCCACCAAAAATCACTTCCATTCAAGGTCATTTGACCCCATGCCCTTCACAAGCCCCCAAAGTCCAACCTAGGGGTTTGGACTTGGGTCCTAGGGCATACTCACCTCAAACCACTCCATACACCATAAGGGAGTGTTAAAGCCCATTACAAACCAGTGGACCAAGTTTCAGCCTCTGGTGAGGGAGTTTGGTCACTAAAATTACTAAGTGCACCTTTGACCTATTTGCCCCTTAATGGGCTAACCTAGGATTGGGTAATTACCCACCCAAAACATCTCCAAATTAAATGAAACTTTATACAGAGCTTCCCTAGGTCCCTAAGGACCTCCCACCAAAATTTTGGGGGATTTGGAGGTCATTAGACCCCTTAATCACTCTAAGATATGATTATTAAATTTTAACAAAAAACTATAGAAAAATGTTATCCAAAAATTACCATTTTTGGATATGTCATAGGTGTAGGTAAGAATGACCCCTACATAAAATTTTAAGTCATTTGGAGGTCTGGTTTGATGTGGGCAACCAAAATGGTGTCTGACCTAGCTTAAGGACACCTTCCACCAAACTGAGTGCTGAGGTCAGCACAGTTATCCAAATTGGGTGAAATCAATTCTAAAATAAAGTAGACTCAAAGGGCTACAACTTTCATGTTCACTACTGTTTCTGTAGAGGGCTCTAGGTATTTTTAATAAATACAAACATTAAGAGGTAAAACTGTGACAGAAATACAAATAATATATCCAAACTATACTATCATGATTTTCACTGTTTGCACAGATCTTGAAGCGATTTGGATGGCATCCGTTCATCTCCTACCTCCAGCCAAGGGTGGGGATTGCCCGAACCTGGAGCCCTTTAACTCATTGCCGCCGGCCATCCAGCCACCTCCCCGGCCGGCCACCGCCACCATCACCTCCGGTGAGGTGGTGGCTACCGCCAGGCGGCGGCACGGCCGCCGGAGAGGCTTTTTCCGGCGATCCCGCAAGCCATTTTTTTTGGCAAAATCCATGAAAACCAAACTATGGATCGGGCTCAATTGAGCCCGATCCTCTCCCTAAGTAATGTCTAAGATCTATCCATGAGAGAAGGGGTAAGGGAGGACCTTTCTTGTGGCTTGGATGCGCGCCGATCGCCGGGATGCCATGTGGTGGAGGAGATCGCCGGAGTTCTGCGTTTACACTGTGAAGTTGAAGAAAATTGGTGGGGGAAGATTGTAAACGGCTCCTCTGGACCTGGGGATGCTTTTTAATGGAAGAGAATGGGGAGGGGAGGGGTCTCTCTTCAAAGCCATTGATGGCCATGAGGGGGGGTTTTCGGCCATGCATGGGGAGGGGTGAAACTGACTTGGGAAGGCCGGGAAACGGCTGGAAACTCCTCCTCTTCCCCAGAGGAGTTGAATCCAGCCATTAGTGGAGGCCCTTGGCCTCCCTAGCCTTGAATGCCATTTCCTCCTCCTCTTTCTCTCTCCTCCATTAACCCATTTTTGAGTTTTCTCTCTCCTAGTCACCTTGGCCGATTTTTATCAACTTGTTAACCCCATGTCAGCCCACTAATCTGATTAAGCATGGTCTAAGAGGTGGTTAGCCCAAATGGCTAATGGGTCCAAGCTTGAGTTAGCCCATTTGAGCTAGATTTGACCTAACCTAGCCTAGGGTTGACCTTGGCCAAATTGGCCTTTTGGGTCACCACCAATGGGTCCTTGGTGACCTATTAGCCTCCCCTAAAGTCTAGGTAGGGGTGGGTAGGGTTGTTAGGGCACCTTGTAGGTCATTTGACCCTTAATAAGGGCACTTTGACCATTTTGGGGTTAGAGTTGACTTGGGTCAACCTAGCTCCTAGGGTTGACTCCAATGGGTCTTAGGTGACCCATTGACCTCACTTTGGGTCCAGTGGGGCCTTGGTAGGGCCTACTTGACCTAGGTAGGGTCAATCAACCCTGAACAGGCCAATTTGACCTAATTAGGGTTAGGGTTGACCTTGGTCAACACAGGTTCTAGGATTCACCCTGATGAGTCCTAAAGTTCTTGTCAGGGGTTAGAGTGACCATAAGGAGGTCTTGGAGGCATGTTGAGGGCCCTAGGTCACTCTATCCTAAAGTTTAGTAGTTTACTATTTGCAGACCATAATGGTTTAACCACACCACTAGGCCCACTTGGTCTCCTTGGGGCTTCTTAGGGTTTTGTCATGACCCAGTCATGACAAAACCACTCCTAGGGGTCTAGTTGGCTGAGGGATGTTACAAATCCCAATATATAAACAAAAATTTCGTCCCCGAAATTCTAGTTAAGCCTACGGGTTTTCAAGAAAGAAAGCTAAATTGTAACATCCCGAGAGGTGGAAAGAAGTACCTGACTGAAGAGCTCCGGGTACTTTTGCTGCATCAAGTCCTGTGGTTCCCAGGTGTGCTCCTCCTGACCGTGATTTCTCCACAGAACCTTGACTAAGGGAATCTTCTTACGGCGCAAGATCCGCATTCCTTTGTCATCGATCCGAACCGGCTCCAAGTGAACAGATCGGTCTGAAGCTACCGGCCCTTCTGTGGTCAAAATTCGCTGCTCCGGGCGTAGTAGAGCCCTTCTCAGCGAAGAGATGTGGAAGACGTCGTGTAGAGCTGCCAGCTCTGGCGGCAACTCTAGCCTGTAGGCTAAGGGTCCGATCCGCTCCAGGATCCGGTAAGGGCCCATATACCTAGGGCTGAGTTTCTTCCTCCGACCGCGCACCCGTGAGACTCCGTGCATGGGCCGGATCTTCAAGAACACTCGATCTCCTACCCGGAACTCCACCTGACGATGCCGAGCGTCATAGTATTTTGCTTGTCTGCTCTGCGCCTCCAGCATCCTATCTCTGATCAGCCTCACCTGAGCCTCGGTGTCTTCAACGAAATCCGATCCCAGCAGCTTCGGATCCTCGTCCTGTACCCAAGAAAGCGGGGTCCTACATTTCCTTCCATACAAGGCCTCATAAGGCGCCATCCTGATGCTGGACTGGTAGCTATTATTGTAGGAGAACTCAACCAACGGTAACATCTTCTCCCACGGCTCCCCTCGGTCTAGTATACACAGCCGTAGTAAGTCCTCCAAGGTCCTGTTGGTGCGCTCGGTCTGCCCGTCCGTCTGAGGGTGGAAGGCCGTGCTAAAAGCCAACCGGGTGCCCAAATATGCCTGCACTGACCGCCACTCCCTGGATGTAAACCGTCCATCGCGGTCCGACACTATCGTCCGGGGCACGCCATGATATCGGACATACTGCTCCACAAACTTCCGTACCAGCACTCCCACCGAGTCATCCTTCCTGATCGGTATAAAGCGGGCCACCTTCGTCAGCCGATCGACAATCACCCAAATCGAGTCGTTCCCTGTCCGAGACCGGGGAAGACCATGTATAAAATCCATCGCTATGTCGTCGAACTTCCACTCCGGCACCGGGAGTGGCTGCAATAGTCCTGCGGGATTCCTGCACTCCGCCTTCACCAACTGATACGCCTCGCAATGGGTCACGAAGTACGTAATGTCCTTCTTCATGCCCGGCCAAAACATCGTCCTCTTCAAATCAGCGGTCATCTTTGTGATCCCCGGGTGTACGGAGTACCGGCTGCAATGCGCCTCCGTCAAAATGTCTTCTCGGATCTGGCCTCCTGCGGGTATATATACTCTGCCTCTGAAGTGGAGCAAACCATCCCTCAGGGAATAATCTCCTGTCGAACCTTCCTCCAAGGCTCGGAACATCGGCTCTGCCCACACATCTGTCCTCTGTCCGTCCCGAATGCGATCCCGAATATCGTCTATGGCCACTATCGATGCCAGATACTCCCTATACAGATCTGGGTCATCCTCGGACACTAGGGATATCTGCATATCTCTGAATGACTGGACTAGCTCCATAGACATCACCTGGGGCCCAGCTTCGGAAGTGGCCGCTCTCCGACTCAGCGCGTCGGCCACCACGTTTGCCTTCCCTGGGTGGTAGTGCATCTCATACTGATAATCTGCTAAGAACTCCACCCAGCGCCTCTGCCTGATATTCAGCTCCTTCTGCGTGTCCACGTATTTCAGGTTCTTGTGATCGGAGAAGATATCGCAGTGGACTCCATAAAGATAATGGCGCCAGACCTTTAGAGCAAAAACGACCGCTCCCATCTCAAGGTCGTGCACCGGGTAGTTCCTCTCATGGGTCTTCAGCTGGCGGGAGGCATATGCTATGACATGTCCGTTCTGCATCAGCACCGCTCCCATCCCTTGGTATGAAGCGTCGGTATACACCTGGAATCCTTCCTTTCCAGATGGAAGGGCCAGAATGGGGGCCGAGACGAGTCGGTCCTTCAGCTCCTGGAAAGCCGCCTGGCACTGTGGGGTCCAAACAAAAGGTGCCTCCTTCTTTGTCAACGATGTGAGGGGGAGGGCAATCCGAGAGAACCCCTCTACGAACTTCCGGTAGTAACCGGCAAGTCCCAAGAAACTGCGTACATCGGTGGCCGTCTTCAACTGCGGCCAATCTCGAACTGCCCGAATCTTCGTTGGATCTACTGCTAACCCGGCTCCGCTGATGATGTGACCTAGGAAGGCCACCTCCTTCAGCCAGAACTGACACTTGCTGAATTTTGCATAAAGGCGATGCTCCCGCAACCTCTCCAAGGTCAGTGCCAGATGTCGAGTGTGCTCCTCCTCCGTCCTAGAATAGATCAGGATGTCGTCTATGAATACTATGACGAACACATCCAAGTAGGCTTCGAAAACCCGGTTCATGAGACTCATGAACGCCGACGGAGCATTCGTGAGCCCAAAGGGCATCACGGTAAACTCATACAGGCCATATCTGCTACTAAAGGCCGTCTTCGGAATGTCCTCCTCCTGGATCCGCAGCTGATAGTATCCTGATCTCAAATCCAGCTTCGAGAAATAATGGGCCCCCTCCAACTGGTCGAATAATTCGTCTATCCGTGGGAGCGGATAGGTATTCCGGACGGTCAGCCTGTTTAGTGCTCGATAATCGATGCACAGGCGGAGTGTCCCATCCTTCTTCTTCACGAACAGGACCGGTGCTCCCCATGGCGAGGAACTCGGTCTAACAAAACCTGCCTCCACCAATTCCTGCAACTGGGTCCGAAACTCTGCCAACTCCTTTGGGGCCATCCGATAAGGGGCCCTAGACGCCGGCTTGGCTCCCGGCACAAGCTGTATCTGAAAATCCTGCTCTCGGTGTGGAGGTAGTCCTGGCAGTTTCTCCGGAAAGATGTCTGCGAAATCTCGCACCACCGGGATGTCTGTCACCGACTCCTTGACTTCCGCCATCTCAAAAAGGATCTGATAGACCTCCTCTCCCTGCAGATGGGCCTTAACGGCCTGTACCGAAGATAAGAGTATACGAGAGACAGGTCTTATACCTTCGATGGTAATGAAAGAGTCCCCGTGTCTCACGGTGATCCTCTTTGCCTGGCAGTCAATCTGGGCATAGTTCCAATGCAGCCATACCATGCCCAGGATCAGATCGTAGTCTGTCAGCTTCAAAATCGTCGCTGGAGCCTCGAACGCTTTTCCACCAATCTCTGCCTCCATATTGCAGTGATCCGTGGTAAGGAGCTCTGATCCATCCGGTAGTCGCACCCTCATCCTCGAGCCTGTGAACCGCTCCACACCTTCCAGCCCTTCTACGAACGACTCCGACACAAAGGAGTGAGTAGCTCCAGTATCGAACAGCGTGCGGGCAGGCTTGCCACTGATGAAGACTATACCTGGGGTGATTAAATATCTCAGGGTTCTATAAAGAGTTTTCTTTCCTGGTTAATCTATCTAGTGTGGTTCTAAGTTTATCAACTTAAAGGGGAAATTCTATGAAAACAAAGAAAACATTTCGGCATACCTGCGATGACCTGCTCCGGGTTCCGCGGCTGTGCAAGGTCCAAGGCATATACCTGCTCTCTCCCCTGTCTACGATCTTCCCCCTGGTATCCTCGACCGCGGCCGCGCCCTCGGCCTCCGTAATACTGAGCTGGTGGGCCGCCCTGATGTGCTGGAGGTGGTGCCCCCCTCATGGGGCAGTTCCTCCGTATGTGCCCAATCTGATGGCAAAGGAAGCATTCTGGGGGATACGCCATTCCCCCGGGTCTCGGCATCTCCTGCATCCGAAGAGGTGGAGGGGCCAATACCACCTGTTCCCTCGGCTCCGGCCTCACGTCCTGACGAGGCTGGTCCTCTGTCCTCCTCCCCTCTGGTACAGCACCTCGCCGCTGGTCATTCCTACCTCTCCGTCCCTGATCCTCTGCTGGCCGCTTCCGGCCCCGGGTGGTGTGCCAATCTGCCTCGATCCTTTTGGCCATCTCCAAAATCCGGGAGATGGGCCCGTCAGATACAAACAAGAGGGCCTCCCTCAGGTCCTCCCGCAGGCCCTTGTAGAACCTCCTGATATACCCTGCCTCGTCCAGCTGGTAGGAATCTGCGTATCGAGCCAGGTGGTCAAACTCTCGATGGTACTCCACCACGGTCCGAGTACCCTGCTTCAGCTGCAAGAACCGCTCCTCCAAATCATCCCTAGCCGACTGCGGAACGAAATGCTCCAGCAGTGCGGCCCTGAACTCCTCCCAAGTAACCTCCGCAACCTCCCTATCAGCAAAAGTCGTGTCCAACAGCGTCTTCCACCACCTCTTTGCATGGGACTCCAGGCAGGAGACAACCAGAGCCACCCTCTCCTCCCATGGACACCGAATCCCGGTCAGCATCTCGTACATGATATCCAGCCATTCCTCCGTCCGTACAGCCGACTCTATCCCCAAATAGGACGGGGGAGAAAGACCCCGGAAGATGCTGAGCCAGTTGGCCCCCAGGTTGGGCTGCGGGACCGGAACCTGCTGGGCCCTGAAGGCCTCCAGAATGGCAGTCAGGGTCTGTCCCATATCTGACTGAAGGAAAGGAGTGGGGACCGGTGGAGGTGGTGCAACTCCCTGGGTCTGCTGAACTCCGCCCTGTGGCGTAGGCTGTGCTGGAGGCTGCGCAACGAAAACACATGCTGAGAAAACGTTCAAATATTACCTAAAGGTGGACAATTTATATGTGATCCCCATATGGGCACACCACTGCTTCCGCTGCTTAGTTTGTCCCCAAACTAAACTCGAGCGGGGGTGACCCAGGGTTAGTGGACTGCTATTTCCTTCTGATCGATGTCTGCTCTGATACCACTTGTAAGACCCCCCTTTTTTTTTCTTTTTCAACCACCGGGGTCTTAGGCCCAGAACCGCCGCTTTGCGGTGACTCCTTCACGTCCCGAAGGGTCATCACCACAAGGCGCCGATTCTGCCGGCCAAATTCGATCACAGAAGTAGCACAATTATTGAAGTAAAAGCAATGCAGTCCACAATAATAAAAATCACATATATATATAATAAAACTCCACGAAGGGAGTGTCCACAGAAACATCAGAGTAATATAATTACGGGCTTATGCCCGGTACAAAATGTCCTCACTACAAGTCTCTCATGCGGAAGCGAATCAGAAACTACTCAAGGATCGAGACTCACGGTCCCGGCGGTGTGAACTCCGGAGCTAGACTGCCCCATCTCTAGGCGCACCGATCTCTGGGGCTGCCCCTCCATGCTGGGCTCCGCGATCCCCTAAAATGATATGGTTCGAAAACCGTTAGTCTAAAAGACTAAGTCCTATCATCCCCCACCCCTTCCCCCACGCTCTAAGGCACCGGGCGGAGAGGAAGAAAGGGGAGGACATGAAAGTGGAGAGTAGTCAAAAGCAGATGACGGTGGACCTAACTAGCAAGTTATAACAGGGGAGCAACATAAATCTTAGGTGTTGTAATAGGTCAAACAAGAAGGAAAATAAGTAAGGTAATTTAAACCTTCACTTATGTGAGTACACATAAGCAAAGGGATCTTTTGCAAGGCTCCCATCGTATAAAGTGTCCCATACCACTTATACGTTGGGGTGTCGGTTATCAAACAGCAGTGGTTATATATATTGAAAATAACCTTTGATTTATAAACTTGCCCACACAAGCTTATAGACCAAGGGGTCGTTTTGCAGGTCCTAATGTATAAGCGTCCCATTCCACTTATACTTTAGGTGTCAAGGTTGTTATGAATGATTATGATATGCAACTATATGGTGGGTAGGTTATGTCATGCAGTGCAACTCACACACCCGACTCTGTGCACACAGACCTTTAGTTCCCCCTTTCGGAGCCGTTACCTCCCAGGATACCTCCGTAGTGGCAAACGGAAGCGGTGGGTTGGGCCTCGCCCACCTCCAAAACCAGTAAAGCACACTGGTCTGACCTATCGTACGCCTCAACGCTTGGTGCACAAAGCGGACGCCTGCGTACTCTTGCCGGCTGGCGCACCGGACTTCTGTTGGCGGAGTGCTAATCACCCCGCAGAGTCAACGATATCGGTGTCGGTGCAATCGAACTCCCCGATATCGAAAGACCCACCACCTTAACTTTTCCTATTTTATGCACATGCAAGTTAAACCGTAAGCACACAAAACCGAGCCGAAGCTCCCCGGACCAAAACGTCCGTCTCCAACTCAACCGAGTCGAAGCTCTCATCAACCTTCCTGTGCCAACAGTGTTGTGAAGAGTGCAGCCCTAGTTACTAAGTTACTCTTGTCGGTTTGTTATTACAGTTTACGTTAGCCCAGGACTGCCCCCGGCATACCCCGTGAAGGGCTCTCAAGGGGCACTAGGAACCAAGACGGTGCATTACGGCCCGAAGTTCCCTTTCGCAAGGCACTTATTATTGTTGGTTAATACCCCGTTCCCAAACCCTTAATGTTACTCTGGTTCTAACCCTAATGTGTTTTAACTCCTTCACCCGCTCCCAGGAAAGACGATGTTCCGTCGAACCCGAGCTCCACCCATCCTTAGTTAACCTAACCACTATCCCATACCCAATTTCATTGATAACCTCCGAATCATCTTGCCACGGCATTTACACCTGATTTGTCGCCCTATGACCATGGTATTACAATTTCTATGATTTCACTATATGCAGACCAACTTGAGCTAACAACAAGTATGATAGGAAGTGCATCAATTTCTCATCCAAACACCCTAAGATAATTACTAAGGGCCTATCATGACTTTTATAATTTAAATCCAGCACTTCCAAATTTTTCCTAAATAATTTAATATTTATTTAATTATCCAGAAATTAAAGCCATGAGTGATTTTGAGCATGAGGTACTACATTCATTCATCATAAAGTTATAAGAAAATTACCAGGGCTCTACAATGTCCATAAATGTTTACTGACCAGAAATTATAATTTTACAAGGCCTAAAAATATTATTTAAAAATCATTTATAAATTCTACAAATTGCAAGCCTTGTGAATCAACCCCTATGTTTATAGATCCAAAAATTCTACAATAATTACCAGAGATGTAAGAGGTCATAAAAACTTATTTGCCTAAGTTACACCAGATTTCAGTGAGGGAACAACCCATAATAATTATTTGACTATCTTTAGAAAATCAATGGCTTGTGAATGAAGTACTTAAAATAAACAGTTAATAATTCCAGCAAAATTCAAGCATATGTATAAGAATCTAAAAAGCTCTCTGCCAAAATTTCATATCCATTAATCAACCAGAGAAATCAAATTAATTAAAGTACCCAAAAGCCTATTTTTGTGAGATAAGAAGGAACTATCATGTATTGAATTTCAAGGCTCTCAATATTACTTCCCAGAGACTTCCCTAAACCCAAGAAGTACACTACCTAAGTTTCATGGCCTTTAGGCAAGTTTTGGTGACCTATTTTACCTTAACAAAGGAGGTGTCCTAAACTAGGGTTAGGGTTTAAGGGAGGGTAACCCTCTCCAAATCTTCCAAGACTTTGGTCAGGGGGTTCTAACCTCACTAGTCTCCTCTCCACCAAAAATCACTTCCATTCAAGGTCATTTGACCCCATGCCCTTCACAAGCCCCCAAAGTCCAACCTAGGGGTTTGGACTTGGGTCCTAGGGCATACTCACCTCAAACCACTCCATACACCATAAGGGAGTGTTAAAGCCCATTACAAACCAGTGGACCAAGTTTCAGCCTCTGGTGAGGGAGTTTGGTCACTAAAATTACTAAGTGCACCTTTGACCTATTTGCCCCTTAATGGGCTAACCTAGGATTGGGTAATTACCCACCCAAAACATCTCCAAATTAAATGAAATTTTATACAGAGCTTCCCTAGGTCCCTAAGGACCTCCCACCAAAATTTTGGGGGATTTGGAGGTCATTAGACCCCTTAATCACTCTAAGATATGATTATTAAATTTTAACAAAAAACTATAGAAAAATGTTATCCAAAAATTACCATTTTTGGATATGTCATAGGTGTAGGTAAGAATGACCCCTACATAAAATTTTAAGTCATTTGGAGGTCTGGTTTGATGTGGGCAACCAAAATGGTGTCTGACCTAGCTTAAGGACACCTTCCACCAAACTGAGTGCTGAGGTCAGCACAGTTATCCAAATTGGGTGAAATCAATTCTAAAATAAAGTAGACTCAAAGGGCTACAACTTTCATGTTCACTACTTTTTCTGTAGAGGGCTCTAGGTATTTTTAATAAATACAAACATTAAGAGGTAAAACTGTGACAGAAATACAAATAATATATCCAAACTATACTATCATGATTTTCACTGTTTGCACAGATCTTGAAGTGATTTGGATGGCATCCGTTCATCTCCTACCTCCAGCCAAGGGTGGGGATTGCCCGAACCTGGAGCCCCTTTAACTCATTGCCGCCGGCCATCCAGCCACCTCCCCGGCCGGCCACCGCCACCATCACCTCCGGTGAGGTGGTGGCTACCGCCAGGCGGCGGCACGGCCGCCGGAGAGGCTTTTTCCGGCGATCCCGCAAGCCATTTTTTTTGGCAAAATCCATGAAAACCAAACTATGGATCGGGCTCAATTGAGCCCGATCCTCTCCCTAAGTAATGTCTAAGATCTATCCATGAGAGAAGGGGTAAGGGAGGACCTTTCTTGTGGCTTGGATGCGCGCCGATCGCCGGGATGCCATGTGGTGGAGGAGATCGCCGGAGTTCTGCGTTTACACTGTGAAGTTGAAGAAAATTGGTGGGGGAAGATTGTAAACGGCTCCTCTGGACCTGGGGATGCTTTTTAATGGAAGAGAATGGGGAGGGGAGGGGTCTCTCTTCAAAGCCATTGATGGCCATGAGGGGGGGTTTTCGGCCATGCATGGGGAGGGGTGAAACTGACTTGGGAAGGCCGGGAAACGGCTGGAAACTCCTCCTCTTCCCCAGAGGAGTTGAATCCAGCCATTAGTGGAGGCCCTTGGCCTCCCTAGCCTTGAATGCCATTTCCTCCTCCTCTTTCTCTCTCCTCCATTAACCCATTTTTGAGTTTTCTCTCTCCTAGTCACCTTGGCCGATTTTTATCAACTTGTTAACCCCATGTCAGCCCACTAATCTGATTAAGCATGGTCTAAGAGGTGGTTAGCCCAAATGGCTAATGGGTCCAAGCTTGAGTTAGCCCATTTGAGCTAGATTTGACCTAACCTAGCCTAGGGTTGACCTTGGCCAAATTGGCCTTTTGGGTCACCACCAATGGGTCCTTGGTGACCTATTAGCCTCCCCTAAAGTCTAGGTAGGGGTGGGTAGGGTTGTTAGGGCACCTTGTAGGTCATTTGACCCTTAATAAGGGCACTTTGACCATTTTGGGGTTAGAGTTGACTTGGGTCAACCTAGCTCCTAGGGTTGACTCCAATGGGTCTTAGGTGACCCATTGACCTCACTTTGGGTCCAGTGGGGCCTTGGTAGGGCCTACTTGACCTAGGTAGGGTCAATCAACCCTGAACAGGCCAATTTGACCTAATTAGGGTTAGGGTTGACCTTGGTCAACACAGGTTCTAGGATTCACCCTGATGAGTCCTAAAGTTCTTGTCAGGGGTTAGAGTGACCATAAGGAGGTCTTGGAGGCATGTTGAGGGCCCTAGGTCACTCTATCCTAAAGTTTAGTAGTTTACTATTTGCAGACCATAATGGTTTAACCACACCACTAGGCCCACTTGGTCTCCTTGGGGCTTCTTAGGGTTTTGTCATGACCCAGTCATGACAAAACCACTCCTAGGGGTCTAGTTGGCTGAGGGATGTTACAAATCCCAATATATAAACAAAAATTTCGTCCCCGAAATTCTAGTTAAGCCTACGGGTTTTCAAGAAAGAAAGCTAAATTGTAACATCCCGAGAGGTGGAAAGAAGTACCTGACTGAAGAGCTCCGGGTACTTTTGCTGCATCAAGTCCTGTGGTTCCCAGGTGTGCTCCTCCTGACCGTGATTTCTCCACAGAACCTTGACTAAGGGAATCTTCTTACGGCGCAAGATCCGCATTCCTTTGTCATCGATCCGAACCGGCTCCAAGTGAACAGATCGGTCTGAAGCTACCGGCCCTTCTGTGGTCAAAATTCGCTGCTCCGGGCGTAGTAGAGCCCTTCTCAGCGAAGAGATGTGGAAGACGTCGTGTAGAGCTGCCAGCTCTGGCGGCAACTCTAGCCTGTAGGCTAAGGGTCCGATCCGCTCCAGGATCCGGTAAGGGCCCATATACCTAGGGCTGAGTTTCTTCCTCCGACCGCGCACCCGTGAGACTCCGTGCATGGGCCGGATCTTCAAGAACACTCGATCTCCTACCCGGAACTCCACCTGACGATGCCGAGCGTCATAGTATTTTGCTTGTCTGCTCTGCGCCTCCAGCATCCTATCTCTGATCAGCCTCACCTGAGCCTCGGTGTCTTCAACGAAATCCGATCCCAGCAGCTTCGGATCCTCGTCCTGTACCCAAGAAAGCGGGGTCCTACATTTCCTTCCATACAAGGCCTCATAAGGCGCCATCCTGATGCTGGACTGGTAGCTATTATTGTAGGAGAACTCAACCAACGGTAACATCTTCTCCCACGGCTCCCCTCGGTCTAGTATACACAGCCGTAGTAAGTCCTCCAAGGTCCTGTTGGTGCGCTCGGTCTGCCCGTCCGTCTGAGGGTGGAAGGCCGTGCTAAAAGCCAACCGGGTGCCCAAATATGCCTGCACTGACCGCCACTCCCTGGATGTAAACCGTCCATCGCGGTCCGACACTATCGTCCGGGGCACGCCATGATATCGGACATACTGCTCCACAAACTTCCGTACCAGCACTCCCACCGAGTCATCCTTCCTGATCGGTATAAAGCGGGCCACCTTCGTCAGCCGATCGACAATCACCCAAATCGAGTCGTTCCCTGTCCGAGACCGGGGAAGACCATGTATAAAATCCATCGCTATGTCGTCGAACTTCCACTCCGGCACCGGGAGTGGCTGCAATAGTCCTGCGGGATTCCTGCACTCCGCCTTCACCAACTGATACGCCTCGCAATGGGTCACGAAGTACGTAATGTCCTTCTTCATGCCCGGCCAAAACATCGTCCTCTTCAAATCAGCGGTCATCTTTGTGATCCCCGGGTGTACGGAGTACCGGCTGCAATGCGCCTCCGTCAAAATGTCTTCTCGGATCTGGCCTCCTGCGGGTATATATACTCTGCCTCTGAAGTGGAGCAAACCATCCCTCAGGGAATAATCTCCTGTCGAACCTTCCTCCAAGGCTCGGAACATCGGCTCTGCCCACACATCTGTCCTCTGTCCGTCCCGAATGCGATCCCGAATATCGTCTATGGCCACTATCGATGCCAGATACTCCCTATACAGATCTGGGTCATCCTCGGACACTAGGGATATCTGCATATCTCTGAATGACTGGACTAGCTCCATAGACATCACCTGGGGCCCAGCTTCGGAAGTGGCCGCTCTCCGACTCAGCGCGTCGGCCACCACGTTTGCCTTCCCTGGGTGGTAGTGCATCTCATACTGATAATCTGCTAAGAACTCCACCCAGCGCCTCTGCCTGATATTCAGCTCCTTCTGCGTGTCCACGTATTTCAGGTTCTTGTGATCGGAGAAGATATCGCAGTGGACTCCATAAAGATAATGGCGCCAGACCTTTAGAGCAAAAACGACCGCTCCCATCTCAAGGTCGTGCACCGGGTAGTTCCTCTCATGGGTCTTCAGCTGGCGGGAGGCATATGCTATGACATGTCCGTTCTGCATCAGCACCGCTCCCATCCCTTGGTATGAAGCGTCGGTATACACCTGGAATCCTTCCTTTCCAGATGGAAGGGCCAGAATGGGGGCCGAGACGAGTCGGTCCTTCAGCTCCTGGAAAGCCGCCTGGCACTGTGGGGTCCAAACAAAAGGTGCCTCCTTCTTTGTCAACGATGTGAGGGGGAGGGCAATCCGAGAGAACCCCTCTACGAACTTCCGGTAGTAACCGGCAAGTCCCAAGAAACTGCGTACATCGGTGGCCGTCTTCAACTGCGGCCAATCTCGAACTGCCCGAATCTTCGTTGGATCTACTGCTAACCCGGCTCCGCTGATGATGTGACCTAGGAAGGCCACCTCCTTCAGCCAGAACTGACACTTGCTGAATTTTGCATAAAGGCGATGCTCCCGCAACCTCTCCAAGGTCAGTGCCAGATGTCGAGTGTGCTCCTCCTCCGTCCTAGAATAGATCAGGATGTCGTCTATGAATACTATGACGAACACATCCAAGTAGGCTTCGAAAACCCGGTTCATGAGACTCATGAACGCCGACGGAGCATTCGTGAGCCCAAAGGGCATCACGGTAAACTCATACAGGCCATATCTGCTACTAAAGGCCGTCTTCGGAATGTCCTCCTCCTGGATCCGCAGCTGATAGTATCCTGATCTCAAATCCAGCTTCGAGAAATAATGGGCCCCCTCCAACTGGTCGAATAATTCGTCTATCCGTGGGAGCGGATAGGTATTCCGGACGGTCAGCCTGTTTAGTGCTCGATAATCGATGCACAGGCGGAGTGTCCCATCCTTCTTCTTCACGAACAGGACCGGTGCTCCCCATGGCGAGGAACTCGGTCTAACAAAACCTGCCTCCACCAATTCCTGCAACTGGGTCCGAAACTCTGCCAACTCCTTTGGGGCCATCCGATAAGGGGCCCTAGACGCCGGCTTGGCTCCCGGCACAAGCTGTATCTGAAAATCCTGCTCTCGGTGTGGAGGTAGTCCTGGCAGTTTCTCCGGAAAGATGTCTGCGAAATCTCGCACCACCGGGATGTCTGTCACCGACTCCTTGACTTCCGCCATCTCAAAAAGGATCTGATAGACCTCCTCTCCCTGCAGATGGGCCTTAACGGCCTGTACCGAAGATAAGAGTATACGAGAGACAGGTCTTATACCTTCGATGGTAATGAAAGAGTCCCCGTGTCTCACGGTGATCCTCTTTGCCTGGCAGTCAATCTGGGCATAGTTCCAATGCAGCCATACCATGCCCAGGATCAGATCGTAGTCTGTCAGCTTCAAAATCGTCGCTGGAGCCTCGAACGCTTTTCCACCAATCTCTGCCTCCATATTGCAGTGATCCGTGGTAAGGAGCTCTGATCCATCCGGTAGTCGCACCCTCATCCTCGAGCCTGTGAACCGCTCCACACCTTCCAGCCCTTCTACGAACGACTCCGACACAAAGGAGTGAGTAGCTCCAGTATCGAACAGCGTGCGGGCAGGCTTGCCACTGATGAAGACTATACCTGGGGTGATTAAATATCTCAGGGTTCTATAAAGAGTTTTCTTTCCTGGTTAATCTATCTAGTGTGGTTCTAAGTTTATCAACTTAAAGGGGAAATTCTATGAAAACAAAGAAAACATTTCGGCATACCTGCGATGACCTGCTCCGGGTTCCGCGGCTGTGCAAGGTCCAAGGCATATACCTGCTCTCTCCCCTGTCTACGATCTTCCCCCTGGTATCCTCGACCGCGGCCGCGCCCTCGGCCTCCGTAATACTGAGCTGGTGGGCCGCCCTGATGTGCTGGAGGTGGTGCCCCCCTCATGGGGCAGTTCCTCCGTATGTGCCCAATCTGATGGCAAAGGAAGCATTCTGGGGGATACGCCATTCCCCCGGGTCTCGGCATCTCCTGCATCCGAAGAGGTGGAGGGGCCAATACCACCTGTTCCCTCGGCTCCGGCCTCACGTCCTGACGAGGCTGGTCCTCTGTCCTCCTCCCCTCTGGTACAGCACCTCGCCGCTGGTCATTCCTACCTCTCCGTCCCTGATCCTCTGCTGGCCGCTTCCGGCCCCGGGTGGTGTGCCAATCTGCCTCGATCCTTTTGGCCATCTCCAAAATCCGGGAGATGGGCCCGTCAGATACAAACAAGAGGGCCTCCCTCAGGTCCTCCCGCAGGCCCTTGTAGAACCTCCTGATATACCCTGCCTCGTCCAGCTGGTAGGAATCTGCGTATCGAGCCAGGTGGTCAAACTCTCGATGGTACTCCACCACGGTCCGAGTACCCTGCTTCAGCTGCAAGAACCGCTCCTCCAAATCATCCCTAGCCGACTGCGGAACGAAATGCTCCAGCAGTGCGGCCCTGAACTCCTCCCAAGTAACCTCCGCAACCTCCCTATCAGCAAAAGTCGTGTCCAACAGCGTCTTCCACCACCTCTTTGCATGGGACTCCAGGCAGGAGACAACCAGAGCCACCCTCTCCTCCCATGGACACCGAATCCCGGTCAGCATCTCGTACATGATATCCAGCCATTCCTCCGTCCGTACAGCCGACTCTATCCCCAAATAGGACGGGGGAGAAAGACCCCGGAAGATGCTGAGCCAGTTGGCCCCCAGGTTGGGCTGCGGGACCGGAACCTGCTGGGCCCTGAAGGCCTCCAGAATGGCAGTCAGGGTCTGTCCCATATCTGACTGAAGGAAAGGAGTGGGGACCGGTGGAGGTGGTGCAACTCCCTGGGTCTGCTGAACTCCGCCCTGTGGCGTAGGCTGTGCTGGAGGCTGCGCAACGAAAACACATGCTGAGAAAACGTTCAAATATTACCTAAAGGTGGACAATTTATATGTGATCCCCATATGGGCACACCACTGCTTCCGCTGCTTAGTTTGTCCCCAAACTAAACTCGAGCGGGGGTGACCCAGGGTTAGTGGACTGCTATTTCCTTCTGATCGATGTCTGCTCTGATACCACTTGTAAGACCCCCCTTTTTTTTTTCTTTTTCAACCACCGGGGTCTTAGGCCCAGAACCGCCGCTTTGCGGTGACTCCTTCACATCCCGAAGGGTCATCACCACAAGGCGCCGATTCTGCCGGCCAAATTCGATCACAGAAGTAGCACAATTATTGAAGTAAAAGCAATGCAGTCCACAATAATAAAAATCACATATATATATAATAAAACTCCACGAAGGGAGTGTCCACAGAAACATCAGAGTAATATAATTACGGGCTTATGCCCGGTACAAAATGTCCTCACTACAAGTCTCTCATGCGGAAGCGAATCAGAAACTACTCAAGGATCGAGACTCACGGTCCCGGCGGTGTGAACTCCGGAGCTAGACTGCCCCATCTCTAGGCGCACCGATCTCTGGGGCTGCCCCTCCATGCTGGGCTCCGCGATCCCCTAAAATGATATGGTTCGAAAACCGTTAGTCTAAAAGACTAAGTCCTATCATCCCCCACCCCTTCCCCCACGCTCTAAGGCACCGGGCGGAGAGGAAGAAAGGGGAGGACATGAAAGTGGAGAGTAGTCAAAAGCAGATGACGGTGGACCTAACTAGCAAGTTATAACAGGGGAGCAACATAAATCTTAGGTGTTGTAATAGGTCAAACAAGAAGGAAAATAAGTAAGGTAATTTAAACCTTCACTTATGTGAGTACACATAAGCAAAGGGATCTTTTGCAAGGCTCCCATCGTATAAAGTGTCCCATACCACTTATACGTTGGGGTGTCGGTTATCAAACAGCAGTGGTTATATATATTGAAAATAACCTTTGATTTATAAACTTGCCCACACAAGCTTATAGACCAAGGGGTCGTTTTGCAGGTCCTAATGTATAAGCGTCCCATTCCACTTATACTTTAGGTGTCAAGGTTGTTATGAATGATTATGATATGCAACTATATGGTGGGTAGGTTATGTCATGCAGTGCAACTCACACACCCGACTCTGTGCACACAGACCTTTAGTTCCCCCTTTCGGAGCCGTTACCTCCCAGGATACCTCCGTAGTGGCAAACGGAAGCGGTGGGTTGGGCCTCGCCCACCTCCAAAACCAGTAAAGCACACTGGTCTGACCTATCGTACGCCTCAACGCTTGGTGCACAAAGCGGACGCCTGCGTACTCTTGCCGGCTGGCGCACCGGACTTCTGTTGGCGGAGTGCTAATCACCCCGCAGAGTCAACGATATCGGTGTCGGTGCAATCGAACTCCCCGATATCGAAAGACCCACCACCTTAACTTTTCCTATTTTATGCACATGCAAGTTAAACCGTAAGCACACAAAACCGAGCCGAAGCTCCCCGGACCAAAACGTCCGTCTCCAACTCAACCGAGTCGAAGCTCTCATCAACCTTCCTGTGCCAACAGTGTTGTGAAGAGTGCAGCCCTAGTTACTAAGTTACTCTTGTCGGTTTGTTATTACAGTTTACGTTAGCCCAGGACTGCCCCCGGCATACCCCGTGAAGGGCTCTCAAGGGGCACTAGGAACCAAGACGGTGCATTACGGCCCGAAGTTCCCTTTCGCAAGGCACTTATTATTGTTGGTTAATACCCCGTTCCCAAACCCTTAATGTTACTCTGGTTCTAACCCTAATGTGTTTTAACTCCTTCACCCGCTCCCAGGAAAGACGATGTTCCGTCGAACCCGAGCTCCACCCATCCTTAGTTAACCTAACCACTATCCCATACCCAATTTCATTGATAACCTCCGAATCATCTTGCCACGGCATTTACACCTGATTTGTCGCCCTATGACCATGGTATTACAATTTCTATGATTTCACTATATGCAGACCAACTTGAGCTAACAACAAGTATGATAGGAAGTGCATCAATTTCTCATCCAAACACCCTAAGATAATTACTAAGGGCCTATCATGACTTTTATAATTTAAATCCAGCACTTCCAAATTTTTCCTAAATAATTTAATATTTATTTAATTATCCAGAAGTTAAAGCCATGAGTGATTTTGAGCATGAGGTACTACATTCATTCATCATAAAGTTATAAGAAAATTACCAGGGCTCTACAATGTCCATAAATGTTTACTGACCAGAAATTATAATTTTACAAGGCCTAAAAATATTATTTAAAAATCATTTATAAATTCTACAAATTGCAAGCCTTGTGAATCAACCCCTATGTTTATAGATCCAAAAATTCTACAATAATTACCAGAGATGTAAGAGGTCATAAAAACTTATTTGCCTAAGTTACACCAGATTTCAGTGAGGGAACAACCCATAATAATTATTTGACTATCTTTAGAAAATCAATGGCTTGTGAATGAAGTACTTAAAATAAACAGTTAATAATTCCAGCAAAATTCAAGCATATGTATAAGAATCTAAAAAGCTCTCTGCCAAAATTTCATATCCATTAATCAACCAGAGAAATCAAATTAATTAAAGTACCCAAAAGCCTATTTTTGTGAGATAAGAAGGAACTATCATGTATTGAATTTCAAGGCTCTCAATATTACTTCCCAGAGACTTCCCTAAACCCAAGAAGTACACTACCTAAGTTTCATGGCCTTTAGGCAAGTTTTGGTGACCTATTTTACCTTAACAAAGGAGGTGTCCTAAACTAGGGTTAGGGTTTAAGGGAGGGTAACCCTCTCCAAATCTTCCAAGACTTTGGTCAGGGGGTTCTAACCTCACTAGTCTCCTCTCCACCAAAAATCACTTCCATTCAAGGTCATTTGACCCCATGCCCTTCACAAGCCCCCAAAGTCCAACCTAGGGGTTTGGACTTGGGTCCTAGGGCATACTCACCTCAAACCACTCCATACACCATAAGGGAGTGTTAAAGCCCATTACAAACCAGTGGACCAAGTTTCAGCCTCTGGTGAGGGAGTTTGGTCACTAAAATTACTAAGTGCACCTTTGACCTATTTGCCCCTTAATGGGCTAACCTAGGATTGGGTAATTACCCACCCAAAACATCTCCAAATTAAATGAAATTTTATACAGAGCTTCCCTAGGTCCCTAAGGACCTCCCACCAAAATTTTGGGGGATTTGGAGGTCATTAGACCCCTTAATCACTCTAAGATATGATTATTAAATTTTAACAAAAAACTATAGAAAAATGTTATCCAAAAATTACCATTTTTGGATATGTCATAGGTGTAGGTAAGAATGACCCCTACATAAAATTTTAAGTCATTTGGAGGTCTGGTTTGATGTGGGCAACCAAAATGGTGTCTGACCTAGCTTAAGGACACCTTCCACCAAACTGAGTGCTGAGGTCAGCACAGTTATCCAAATTGGGTGAAATCAATTCTAAAATAAAGTAGACTCAAAGGGCTACAACTTTCATGTTCACTACTTTTTCTGTAGAGGGCTCTAGGTATTTTTAATAAATACAAACATTAAGAGGTAAAACTGTGACAGAAATACAAATAATATATCCAAACTATACTATCATGATTTTCACTGTTTGCACAGATCTTGAAGCGATTTGGATGGCATCCGTTCATCTCCTACCTCCAGCCAAGGGTGGGGATTGCCCGAACCTGGAGCCCCTTTAACTCATTGCCGCCGGCCATCCAGCCACCTCCCCGGCCGGCCACCGCCACCATCACCTCCGGTGAGGTGGTGGCTACCGCCAGGCGGCGGCACGGCCGCCGGAGAGGCTTTTTCCGGCGATCCCGCAAGCCATTTTTTTTGGCAAAATCCATGAAAACCAAACTATGGATCGGGCTCAATTGAGCCCGATCCTCTCCCTAAGTAATGTCTAAGATCTATCCATGAGAGAAGGGGTAAGGGAGGACCTTTCTTGTGGCTTGGATGCGCGCCGATCGCCGGGATGCCATGTGGTGGAGGAGATCGCCGGAGTTCTGCGTTTACACTGTGAAGTTGAAGAAAATTGGTGGGGGAAGATTGTAAACGGCTCCTCTGGACCTGGGGATGCTTTTTAATGGAAGAGAATGGGGAGGGGAGGGGTCTCTCTTCAAAGCCATTGATGGCCATGAGGGGGGGTTTTCGGCCATGCATGGGGAGGGGTGAAACTGACTTGGGAAGGCCGGGAAACGGCTGGAAACTCCTCCTCTTCCCCAGAGGAGTTGAATCCAGCCATTAGTGGAGGCCCTTGGCCTCCCTAGCCTTGAATGCCATTTCCTCCTCCTCTTTCTCTCTCCTCCATTAACCCATTTTTGAGTTTTCTCTCTCCTAGTCACCTTGGCCGATTTTTATCAACTTGTTAACCCCATGTCAGCCCACTAATCTGATTAAGCATGGTCTAAGAGGTGGTTAGCCCAAATGGCTAATGGGTCCAAGCTTGAGTTAGCCCATTTGAGCTAGATTTGACCTAACCTAGCCTAGGGTTGACCTTGGCCAAATTGGCCTTTTGGGTCACCACCAATGGGTCCTTGGTGACCTATTAGCCTCCCCTAAAGTCTAGGTAGGGGTGGGTAGGGTTGTTAGGGCACCTTGTAGGTCATTTGACCCTTAATAAGGGCACTTTGACCATTTTGGGGTTAGAGTTGACTTGGGTCAACCTAGCTCCTAGGGTTGACTCCAATGGGTCTTAGGTGACCCATTGACCTCACTTTGGGTCCAGTGGGGCCTTGGTAGGGCCTACTTGACCTAGGTAGGGTCAATCAACCCTGAACAGGCCAATTTGACCTAATTAGGGTTAGGGTTGACCTTGGTCAACACAGGTTCTAGGATTCACCCTGATGAGTCCTAAAGTTCTTGTCAGGGGTTAGAGTGACCATAAGGAGGTCTTGGAGGCATGTTGAGGGCCCTAGGTCACTCTATCCTAAAGTTTAGTAGTTTACTATTTGCAGACCATAATGGTTTAACCACACCACTAGGCCCACTTGGTCTCCTTGGGGCTTCTTAGGGTTTTGTCATGACCCAGTCATGACAAAACCACTCCTAGGGGTCTAGTTGGCTGAGGGATGTTACAGCGTCCTCCCTTGCCTTGCACATATCGGTGAAATTCTTGTCGAGGGTGATTCTTCGGCGCGCACACATATGCGCAAGCTCGAACCCGCGCAATAGAGCCCGGATGGCATCGAAGGCTAGAAGGCGGGTGGACATTTGGTCAAACACGCTGGCATCCTATCGGCTGTAAAGGCCATATCCAAGCGAGAAAGCCTCGCCAGTCACATCTTCCCCCTCCGCCCAGCTGGGAAGGAGTGTCGTAACCTTGATTAAGTTTGACTCGGGGTCCCATTCCATCTGAGGCTTCCCCTCCGCATCGACGTACTTCACGCCAAAACCAAAGTTCCTGTGCCCTTTCGGCACCTCCCGGGGCGGAGCTCGGACGGAGGTTTCGGCGGCGAGCACTTCTCCCCCAGCCTCGCTTGCGGCCGGTGGATTCCCGGTGGAAGCCTCGGCGCGGCTCTTGGCAGCGGCATCCATCTCGCTAGCCCTTTGGAGGATCGCTTCGAAGGAGCTGCCTGCGGGAAGGGGTGGGACAGGCGAGACGGCCGGGGCTTTCCCCTTCTCAAGAGCAGATGGTTTGGGCCTCTTCAGCGTTCGGAGAGGAGGAAGGGTGACCTTCCGCTTCTTGGCTGGTGGCGGCAAAGGAGGGGCTGGATCGTTTCGGCAGGCGCTAGCGCTAGCTTCCGCGAGCGCAAGGGAGCCTCTCGCGGCCAGACCCTCGACACCCCGGCCTTCAGCGAAGGGTTGGCGCAGAGGGACCTCCCGCTCTCCTGCAAAGTTAAAACACTTCAGCGCAAGAAGATCTTTGATAAAAGAGGGAATCTGAGGCGGGACCATACCTTCGCCCGAGTGAACGAGTGGGAGGGAGTCGACGTCTCGCCTGAGGTAGGGAACATCGAACTCCTTGGTTCCAAAGAATTCCAGGATTGCGCTCTCGCGCGATCCCAGAGTAGGCGGTTTGTAGGCAGCGTCCTCATACTGAACGGGCTGAAGCGGGACGTTGCCGAAATCCCCGCTGACATAAACGAATTTCTCGCCCCAGTGATGGTGCTTGTTGGCGAGACCGGTAACCTCGAGCAGTTGCCCGGAGAAGAAAACCACTCCTCCCTTGGCGCGGAAGTTGAATAACTTCCGGAAGATGGGCAAACTGAACTCGATCCTCTCGGATCGCATATAGCATATGAATGTTATAAGGATCGCGACTGAGTTCGGGTTCAGTTGGGCGGGAACCACCCCATAGTAACGGAGAGCAAGCCGAACCTCCGGCCAAAGGGGAAGGCGGAAGCCCACCTCGAAATGCTCGAGGGGGATGGCGAGTTCTCCCGCCCCCGGAGTATTCACCTTATCGTGATTACTCGGGTTCCGCGCCGAGAAGCCAACGGGAATATAGCGGTCAACGATCAGGTTATATTCGTCTAGGGTGAGCTTGCAGGAAGGGAAGAGGTGTTTTTGGAAAGCTTCCGCGCAGTGGGCGCGACTCTTGTTCTCGCCAGGCATGGTGGGTCCGCGAGTGAGAGCGAGAGCTGAAAAAAGGGTCGAAGCGGAAGCAAGAACGCGAGAGCAAGGAAGGAAGGCTGAGGTTCCGGATCGAAGAAGTAAATGCGGTTGGTAGACTTCTCTATTTATAAGGGAATCGTGATCATCATGGCTCCGTCCGACGGAGAGAGAAAATGACGGCGGAGTACAGCTGTCAGAATCTGGGCTAACGACGCCTCGATTTTCCCCCTCGGGATGGCAGCGGTCAACGGTCGTTCCTGGTTTCGACACAATTATCTCGATCATCACAGGCCTCCTAGATTGGCGCAAGCCTCCTAGATTGGCGCGAGCCTCCTAGATTGACGCGAGCCTCCTAGATTGGCGCAAGCATCCTATATTGGTGTAGGCCTCTTAATTTAAAAACCTCGCAGAGCAATAAAAAGGAAAGGAAAGAGAGACATTGGTAACAGCGAGGTTCTCGCCAATGAAAGTTGGATAAACTTAATTAACAGTAATGTTTATTACAGATACATTGATAAAAGAGATTCAAGCGAGAAGTCTAATAGGGCTTCCAATACCATCGCCCTCGTTCTCGCCGCCTAGTTCTTGGAGGCACCAGCGGATTGAAATAAGACGATAGGGTGGTACACCCAAGGTTGATCCGCCTGGCGTGATCTCGGATCTGCAAGATGCATCTCCCTGGCGAAGACTCAGCGGAAGGCCCTCCCGGACGATTAGCCTCGCCTAAGAAGAAATCCCGCTCCAGAGTCTCCAACCTTTGCTCCACAGATTCGCGGAACGCTTTCGCCGCGGCAGAGTGAGCACGATCTCGCTGGATGAGCCTGGCCAGGATAGTCGAGATCTTCTTCCTCCTCCCCTTCGCGCTCCCGGCGCTGTTCAATATTCCTTCTATCTCGCCAGACGAAGGGAGGGGAGAATCTTCCTCTTCTTCATCGTCCTCATCTTCATCATCATCTTCTTCTTCCCGGTTGGCTTCCGACCGCAAGCCGGGATCACCTGCAAAGGAAACGCACGAGAATTCTGGTTAAAGCATGACAATAAGCAGTCAAGGAAAGTTTCTCATACCTGCAGTTGGACGAGAAGGCCCGACCCCTCCGGTAGTTCCATAAAGGAGGTGAAGAGGCTTGCCCAGCCCCGGGCGGAAGGGCTCGCGCGCGATGGTCCCGACCTGGCCAGAAGCTCGTGGGGAGTTGTCTTTTCCCAAGAGATGATCGGCATCCTTGGGAGTAGCGGAGGGTTCAGAGGCCGTCCCTCCCGCCTGCAGGGTAGGATTGGTCACCAGGGGAGGCGATTCCACAGTTCTCGCTTCTACTTCCCTAGCGGTTAGGCCCGGGTCGGCGGGAGCGGGCACTGCGAGAAGACAGTTCAGAAAAGAAAAGGCAGGGTTGACATATCGACAGTAGCAAAACGTACCTGTCGTTTCAGTCTCGGCTGAAGGAATTGCGTCCGAGACCCGCGTTTGGTCCTTGGGGGAATGAGCGGGCAGGTTCGAAGAAATCGGCGGGATCTCGGCGTCATCGTTAGGAGCGGATTCCTGCGAAAGCTTACTTTAACCATCGGATCTAGTGCACGATCGGCTCGGTAGACACGGTTGAAAGGCTTACCTTCTGCGGGGAAGGATCCCCCGCAGGATTGGGAGTGGGGGAAGGAGGCTCCCTGTTCTCGCGAGAAAGGTCCCGCCGGACCACCTTCGCCCTTTTCTTTTCCTTTTTCTTCGGCTCGGAAGGCCCGGCGGTTGGAGTCTTTCTCGCTAACCATGGAGCCACCGCCGCACAGTTAGCCAAGGCCCGCGCTTGGGCAGCGGCTAACCGGACTTGGAGGTCTTGCGGAAGTGGTTTGATAGCACGTTTGGATGCATGGTAAGCTCGCGCAAAAATCTCTGAGGCGAGAGCTCAGTTGAAAAACCGTACTTCAAGGGCAGGGCGTATGGACGCCTATCAGTACATATTTATAGCCGCAGTAGGACCCACCAAAAGATTCCCTTGGCAGGCAGACACATGTCCAGCGAATATTATGGGGGTTGGACTTGTCTTGTCGAGCGCAGGGCTAGCTTGAAAAGAGCGGGGATTGTGTACAACCCCATATTCGCTGGGTGGGACCCGGAGACTTCACTGAGGGATTGGGCTAGCCTCAGGCTAGCCTTGGTTAACCCTAAGGGATACGGGTGGAGTTCTCGTCCTTAAAGGCTCCCGCCTGGCGGTGGGCGATATCGTTCGCGCCACGACAGGCTTTGGGTCCAAAGCCAGAGGAGCTTCCGCCCTGAAGGAGCTCCCGCCAAGGGCAGGCGAAAGCTGGGGAAACCAGGGCAGATAGTCCAGAGCAGATAGTCGAGCTCCCGGCAGGAGAGATCGTCGACCAACCAGGGCAGATAGTCCAGAGCAGATAGTCGAGCTCCCGACAGGAGAGATCGTCGACCAACCAGGGAAGATAGTCCAGAGCAGATAGTCGAGCTCCCGGAAGGAGAGATCGTCGACCGGCCAAAGCAGGTGGCTTGACCACGGAAGCTCCTGCCTTAGGGAAAGCTCCCGCCCAGGGCAGGCGAGAAGGCCTTAGGTGAACCTTCATTCGCAATGGCATCATGACTACCTAGCGCGAGAACCTTCCTGGCAGGAGCTCTCGCCAAGGCGGGCCTAGAGGGGACCCAGCGAGAGCCTTCTAGGCCGGGGGTCTCGCCAAGTGGGCCCACGGGGTGGGACCCGGAGTCCAGAGGAGATTATTTTATTATTATCCCGAGGTAAAATTACCCAAATGCCCTTGGGAGGACAGCGGGATTTGGCTATTGGCAGACCCTTCAGGGGTATTTCAGTATTTTCAGGCCAAAGGAAGACTATAAAAAGACCCATAGGGGCTCTTTGGAAGGCAGACTTTCATTACTCTCCAACTCTAGTGCCTTCTGAGGAGCTCCCAGCCCAGCGTTTGGCTTTGGAGGGGAAGCTCTCAGAGATCTTTCGGGTGTGTGGTGGGACCTCCCAGCTGAGGCTTTGGGTCTATTTTAGGACCTTAGCAGCCAGTCAGGGGTCGAGATTTGAGAGAAGTAGGCGTCGTCTGCACTTTGGTTCGTGAACATTCGTTGAGGTCATTTTTGGCTTCAACAACGGCGATAAGGACGGAGGAAAAAAAGAAAGTCACCTTGGCCACCTTCTTGCTGGAAGGAGAGGCTCGGCTATGGTGGGACAAGATAGAGTTGCACCAATTAGCGGGCAGACAACTAACAGAAGTCTCGATCGAGGAGTTTTCAAGATTGTTCTTTGCAAAGCATTTGCCATTAGCACAGTGTATAGCCATGGAAAATGAATTCCAGCGTCTAACTCAGGCAGAAAGTAATGTTGACACCTACTTACATAAGTTTACCAGGTTAGGACATTATGCGGGATCTATCTTTGCTGACGAAGAGCGTAAAACCAATAGGTTCTACGAAGGATTGCAGGATGAGCTAAGATTTCTGCTCTCGAGTTCGGTGAACTAGGGATTTCAAGCGTTGGTTAATACGACTCGTGCGTTGGAGATGGATATAAAGCGGGTACAAGGCAATAGGGACTTGGCTATGACAAAGCCCGAGTTCAAAGTGTCGCGCCCAGGAAAAACAAATTACCGAAGGAAATGGGGTAAGAGATCCAAGTCTTCTACACAGGCTCCCTCGAGTGTTGCATCTGGAGCAACTTCGAGGCAAGAGTCTCGTACCTGTTATACATGTGGTAGGGTGGGGCATCTAGCTCGTGACTGTCAGGTTGGTCCGCCAAAGGTTGAAAAGAAGACAGGAGCGTCATATGTGGAGAAGGGAAAAGCATAGGTAGAGTCCTCTGCATCCCAGGCGCAACCCCGAGTGTATAATTTTGGCCAACAGGCGTCCATAAAGCAAAGTGACGACGTCACAGGTACAAACTAAGATATTGGTTTATTACTTTTCATACTTCATACCTTGTGTGTAGCTTGTGTATGATGTGTTTGTCTTAGCCTTTGTCCTGATTCGGGACTGTCCGGTGAGAGCACTCTTTGATACGAGTGTTTTACATTCATTTCTATCTGAGGACTTTGTAGCACGAATCAGAGTACCTAGTCGTATGATGGCAGATAGTATGAAAGTATTGTTGCATAATTGATGCGTAATACGTGCGGTTAGGGCTTGCTACGTGAAGGTGAGGATAGGAAGTCAGGATTTTGGGTTGGATGCATCCTTACTGATGATATCTGAGTTTGATGTGATCTTTGATATGGACTGGATTTTAGAGCAGCGTGTCTATATTGATTGCAACTCAAAGGAAGTCACACTGGGTCAGAATATCGAGCTTGAGACTAAATTCGCTGGTATGTGAGGAGTGAGCAGGATCTTGATGTCTGCTCTCCAAGTCGTCAATGTTGTTCGGAAGGGCGCGGAGTTATTCTTCACGCTTATTCAGGCTGTTGAGCCAAAGGCAAATGCGAGTGACATTCCGATTGTATCGGAGTTTGCTGATGTGTTTCCTAAAGATCTTCCTGGGTTACCGCCCCAGCGGGAGATTGACTTCGTTATTCTTCACGCTTATTCAGGCTGTTGAGCCAAAGGCCAATGCGAGTGACGTTCTGATTGTATCAGAGTTTGCTGATGTGTTTCCTAAAGATATTCCTGGGTTACCGCCCCAGCGGGAGATTGACTTCGCTATTGAGCTGATGCCAGGTGCGAAACCTGTGGCCCGCTCGTCATATCGCGTAGTGCCAAAGGAAATGGCGAAACTGAAATTTCAACTACAAGAGTTGCTGGAACATGGTTATATACGCCCAAGTATGTCACCTTGGAGCGCACATGTTCTCTTTGTGAAAAAGAAGGATGATAGTCTGCGGTTGTGTATTGACTATCGTGAATTAAACAAGCTGACAGAGAAAAACAAGTATCTTATTCCATGAATAGATGACTTGTTTGATCAGCTAGTGGGATCAACCGTCTATTCTAAACTGGACTTAAAATATGGTTACTACCAGTTGAGGATTCGGGAAGGTGACATTCCTAAGACAACATTTGGAACACGCTACGGTCATTATGAGTTCACTGTAATGTCGTTTGGGCTATGTAATGCATCATCGGTGTTCATGGATCTAATGCAGCGAATGTTCCGAGAGTACTTAGCATTATTTGTGATCGTCTTTATTGATGAAATATTAGTGTACTCTCAGTCTGAAGAAGACCATGCGAACTATTTACGGATGGTGTTGCACACCCTGAGGCGAAACAAGCTCTACGCCAAGTTCTCAAAGTGTGAGCTCTGGCTGTCATCAGTGGATTTTCTTGGCCATGTGGTGAGTGGAGAGGGCATTATGGTGGATCCGTCAAAGATAAGATCCATACGGGAGTGTCCGGTGTTGTCTTCGGTGGCCGAAGTTAGGAGTTTCCTTGGACTGACAGGCTATTGCAGACATTTTGTAGAAAACTTCTCACGGATCCCTTTGCCTCTTACCACATTAACGAGAAAGGATCAAAAGTTCGTCTGAACGTCGGAGTGCGCATGAGCTTTTGAAGAGTTGAAGAGTCGCTTGACCATGACGCCAATCTTGACGTCGACATGTGGTTCGGACGGCTTTGAAATCTATAGTGATGCATCAGGGAGCGGCTTAGGCTGCGTTCTTCTTCAGTTTGGAAAAGTGATAGCTTATGGCTCACGTCAGTTGAAAGTGCATGAGCGGGCTATCTCGTCCACGACTTGGAGTTGACGGCGATAATTTTTGCACTTAAATTGTGTTGTCACTATTTATATGGTGTGAAAGTGGATATATTCACGGACCATAAGAGCTTAAAGTACATATTGGATCAGAAGGATCTTAATATGCGACAACAAAGGTGGATGGAGTTCCTCGGGGACTACACCTTTGATATTCATTACACTCCCAAGAAGGGAAACGTTGTGACAGATGCCTTGAGTCGTAGGACTCCGACAAGGGCAAATTGGTTGTAGATGCATGATGAGCGTCTGATCCAGGAGTTGGAAGCTTTAGAGATTTCTTGTGTTGACAAGAATTTCACAGTAAATGCATACTTAAACTGGACTGAGGTACAGTATCACCTTGCGGACAAGGTTCGGCGAGCAACGGAACTTGATGAAAGTTTGCAACGTTATGCAGTGGATGGGTTAAATGGCCAATTTTCCTGGGATGACGGCCTTTTGCGAAAAGATGGTCGTTTGTTTGTCCCAAGTTTAGGTAAGTTAAGCGAAGAATTGATGTATGAGGCTCACTTTACGAAATACTCAATTCACCAAGGGAGCACAAAGATGTACAAAGACATGATAAAGCTATTCTGGTGGCTGGGTTTAAAGAAAAACATAGCACATTACGTAGCTAAATGTCAGACCTGTGCCTTAGTGAAAGCGGAATGCTAGAAGCCTGGAGGTTTCCTGAAGTCACTACCTATTGCAGAATGGAAGTTTGATGATATTTCAATGGATTTCGTGCACGGTTTACCGAGATCTCAACGCGGTAACGATTCGATTTGGGTGATTGTAGACTGATTGACTAAAGTGGTTCACTTCATTCCGAACAAGAGGGACGATTTAGTGGTAGTCTTGGCTAAGCTTTATGTTGAGCAAATAGTATGATTGCACGGTGTGCCCCGTAGCATCGTAAGTGATCGAGACGGGCACTTCACGTCAAATGATTGGAGACTAATCCATCAGTTGTTGGGGAGAGTGAGAAGTCCTGTTCCAGGCACTTCTTCGGTAGAGTGAGAAGTCTAGTAAAGTAACTTCGTCAAAAACCCAAAGATCATAGTACTTGTCAGCTTTGAAAAAATCAAGAGCATCTTCTTCTTTCTCCTATCCTATTCAAATCTCGTATCGGATACTCGAGCTATCACATCCTCTTTCTTTCTATATACGAAACATGAGACTTTCTATTCTATTCTATATACGAGATTTTCTTTCTCTTTCTATTTCTATACGATAACGAGAAAGATGGCGCATAGCGAAAGAACAAAAGAAGGACCTGCACCGTCCGAAAGGAACCAAGACCCTCTTTTCGGCATCTCAGAGCTCAACTATTCAATTCAATTTTTTTTGAAAGATTCCCAGAAATGGCAAGATATTGAGGAATTGCCCATAACCCGACGATACGCTCTATCCGGGAGAGGCTATTGATAGCCCAAGATAGGCAGGTGAAGTATTACAACGCCAAGCACTGAAACGTAGAGTTTGTGGTTGGCGAGTGGGTATACTTGAAAATTAAGCCATTTAAAGGCGTATCTAGGATTCGGCACTTGAAAAAGCTGAGTCCAAGGTATCTTGGCCCGTTTGAAGTGGTGGAGCGAGTTGGAGAAGCTGCCTATCAGCTAGATCTTCTGGCAGAATTGAGTGGATTGCATGATGTGTTACACATATCAGTGCTTCGAAAAGCCGTGAAAGATCTAGCTCAAGTAATTGTAAATGATCGCGTATCGGTCGAATCTGGGCTAACGATGAAGGTTAGGCCAATCCGGATTGAGGATACGACAGTTAAGCAACTGCGGAACAAGACAATCGGGATGGTCAAGGTCCGGTAGAATAACTGTGGTCGTGAGGAGCTTACATGGAAGTGAGAGCAAACCATGTGTGCTGAATTTCCCGAATTGTTGGTATAAAATGTTGTAATATTTCTTTGTTGAAGAAAATGTATGTTATAACATCTTTGTTGTTGTATTCTGTTGCTGTATGCAACTTTCAGGACGAAATTTTTGTAAGGAGGGAAGGATTGTAACACCCCAAAAGTTATGGGAAATAGTCAACCTGGGCTCGACGAAGGTCGCCGAGCGGGGCTCGACGAAGGTCGCCGAGCTGGGCTCGACGAAGAGCGTCGAGCGGGGCTCGACGAAGAGCGTCGAGCGGGGCTCGACGAAGAGCGCCGAGCGGGGCTCGACGAAGAGCGCCGAGCGGGGCTCGACGAAGAGCGCCGAGTGGGGCTCGACGAAGAGCGCCGAGCGGGGCTCGACGAAGAGCGTCGAGCGGGGCTCGACGAAGAGCGCCGAGCGGGGATCGACGAAGAGCGTTGAGCGGGGATCGACGAAGAGCGCCGAGCGGGGATTTGGAGCTTGATGAAGAGCGTTGATTTGGAGCTCGACGAAGAGCGTTGATTTGGAGCTCGACGAAGAGCGTCGATTTGGAGCTCGACGAAGAGCGTCGATTTGGAGCTCGACGAAGAGCGTCGATTTGGAGCTCGACGAAGAGCGTCGATTTGGAGCTCGACGAAGAGCGTCGATTTGGAGCTCGACGAAGAGCGTCGATTTGGAGCTCGACGAAGAGCGTCGATTTGGAGCTCGACGAAGAGCGTCGATTTGGAGCTCGACGAAGAGCGTCGATTTGGATCTCGACGAAGAGCGTCGATTTGGAGCTCGACGAAGAGCGTCGATTTGGATCTCGACGAAGAGCGTCGATTTGGAGCTCGACGAAGAGCGTCGATTTGGAGCTCAACGAAGAGCGTCGATTTGGAGCTCGACGAAGAGCGTCGATTTGGAGTGACTCATATCAGGTGGATAATGTAGGTCCACTGAGCGGTGATTGACTTTTTCGACTTCAACCCGAGCTGTTGCTTGGTTTTGTTGATTTTATCGTGTGGCTGAGATGTAGTCCTAGGCCACTTACGCATATGGATAGGAAGGAGCAAATCATTATTTCCTTTTCTCTTCTCTCTCTTTCTAGTTCTGGAGCAGAAAATTCTCAGCTGGAGTTAGGGCTTGCTGAGGTTGCTGGAGAAGATCTTGTGGCCGAAAACAAGATCTGAAGCTAGATTCGCCAAAGGGAAAGTGAGGCGCTCATTTCCATCCACGTAGAAATGCTTTGTCATGGCTCTAAAGAGAATGTCAAGGGTAACAATCTTTCTCCTTGGACATGTGAAGTCCTTATTTTGGCATGTGCATGGATTTCCCCCACCAAAAGGTGGAATGTTGAGGGATTTCTGTTGGATTGATTCTTGAAATCCCCAAGAAGTCTTGCATATAGATCCGAAAATGTGTAGTACGGAATAAGCATGTTGTGTGAAGCCCATCTGGATAGGTTGGTCTGGATTGGTGATGCTTTATTTTGCACACCGGAGAAGACTCAGCGTATAAACGAGTATTTTATGCAGTCGGTGGGTTATGCCTGCAAAGTGGAGTAACAGGAAGTACTGGAATGGAGTTCCAGGAAAAATACCCTCGAAGTTTGTGTGCTATATGCTGGTACTGTAGGATGCTGCAGGGTTTGGGTTGAGTTTGGGAGCAGAAAGAGAGTTTTTGTTGACCCCGCCAAGCGATCGTGACGAACGCTGGCATTGAATCCCGCTTTGATTGTAAAGCCAGTCCTTCGGGGACGTTGTGGCTATTGTGAACTATGCGCTCTTAAAGGTCGGTGAACCGAATAGACAAGTGGAAGCCGACCCACGTAAGTCTAGACATTGAACTAGTGATTTGAGTAACGAGCAATGGCTGAACTGTATCTGTGTTATGGTTGTCTAACTTGAGTGCCTATGTTATTGGCTTCGTTAGGATCAAATAAAGAGAGTCTTGGGATGTTCGCCATCAAGACTAAAGTCTCCTGCTGTGGGTCGTGGAGCATGAATACTCAATGTTTACTGTTGGGTTTTGGACCCTTGAACGGTTGTGGGACCCTAGTTTTCCAGTATACCAATAATGTGCCCTGAGAGCATGGAGAGTCGGGTCGGGTGGTCGACGTTTGTGATATATTGATTGTGCGTGAAAGCACATCTTGAGATATATCTTTGTGAAAAATGTTATGCCTGCAAGGAAGGAATACCACTGCTCCGGGAAAAGGGGTAGGGTCGTTATAAATTGGTCAGCTGAATGCTGACCGTTGCCTTGTTTGCCACGGTTACGGTGGACTGTTCTTGTGCAGGTGTTGGAGAGCCGAGCGGGAAATAGCGGGTTGAAGTCATTGCTGCTGCTTCTGGCCCTCGAAGGCCGAATGAAGAATTTTACTGTTTTCATGAGTGACCGGCCTGCGTGCCGATGTTTTTAATCCCCAATGATGAAATATAACTGTAAGGCCTTGAAGCCATAACTTTTGTATAAAGAGACATTCCCGTGTTATTTTATATAAATGGGGTTTTATATATATTGTTGACATTCAAATGAGTTGAGTTCAAATAACCTTAAAGCTTCCGTTAGCATGCTCTGAGTTAGGATGTGTGTATTAGTTTTTTATATTAACATGTAACCTCGCCGCCTGTTTGCGACATATAGTGTGGGGGCCCCGGTCGAACCTTCTATTATATGTAATTTAATGGATGGAGACGTCACAAGGCCCACTCCTGCCATATGGTCGTCACTGCCACACCAATGTGTGGTCGCCACTACACAGTCGTGCCCTAGCGTCCTGCACATGTACGTGAGGGTACTTTCCGCGCACTCGTGCTCACATTCTTTATGCAATCCCCCATTATGGGGATTCGCCTAGTATAACCCCCTATTATGGAGGCACACATAGTAAAATCTCTCATCATGGGGTGCGCATAATAAAATCCCACATCATGAGGTGCGAATAGTAAAACCTTCTATTATGGGTGTGCGGATAGCCACACCCTCTAGTGGAATAATTACTAAAACATCCCTCTCAAAAGCTATAAAAGGGTCTCATAATCCTCATTTGAACGAATCTTGTCATTTACGCCTGAGAGAGCTCTAGAGTCTTCCTTCAAAGATCACCCCGAGTTCTCCTTTGGCTCTCGAAGATCTCTTTGAGGATCCCCTTCCACGCTCAAAGAACTCCTTTAGAGTTTGAAAATTCCTTGAATATTGCTCGAAGACCTCATTCTTAGTTTGAAGATCCTTTGAAGTTTGCACGAAGATCCCATTCGGTATTTAAAGATTCCTTCGGAGCCTCAAAGATCTCCTTCGCTCTTTGAAGGTCCTCTCAAAGACAGCTCGAAGATCTCATCAAGTTTCATTTTTCAAGCCCAAAGCCTCGTTGTCAAATTCATCATTCCATATTGCTTCAGAGCACACTCATCACCACTCCACTCTAAGCGACCTCCACGGTCCAGAAGAGTTATTGTAACGAGATATGTCATATCACCCTCGAGAGAAAATTTTAGTAACCCCCAAAGAATTATGGAACTTGGTCGGCACCAATATGACCCCATAGCTTTTTACCCTTTCCGGGTTTTCCACTCCACAAGTCTCTTTATCAACTATTTGTCATATTTGTGGTTGTTTGCATGCTCAGCTCGTTATTAAGCTGAGACGGTCCAATCAACCAATCAAAAAGAGGTTCGAGCAACATGTAAAAGATTGGTGTCATTTGTGAGAAAGGTGATCCCAAACTCTGCAAAGATTCTCTGAAGACGGTATTGTCATCTGTTGGGTATTGTATCCACAATGTACCTGATTTGAAGAAGCCCCAGAACAAGCTAAGTTGAATTGACAATGTATTTGATGATTTTCTATCAAGTGTGCTTGCAGCTATTCCATGCTAAGTACACACCAATGTCAGGATGTAGTGGGTCAATATACACGGGTCTGCGCAACGTAATCCCTCGTTGAGCAGATCAGTGTGTTGACTCATGTGTGCTCTCTCTATTGGAGTGTACTTATTTTCAAGTACAGGGTTAAGGCAGATCATGAGCAGAAGAAGGAGCAAAGATGGGTCAAAGACCAAGTCATCATAGGAAGGAAGAGAAAAATCGTCTAAGTCAAAATCGACGGGAATCACTAAGTCATTCCCGCCGACTTCGACGAGAATCGTTAGTGATTCCCACCGATTCGGCGAGAATCAATCTGCATTCCCGCCGACCTCTTCCGGATGACTGTTTTCCTACAGGAATTCTGCTAAGGCAGAATCGACGAGAATCACCAAGTGATTCTCGCCGACTTCGACGGGAATCATTGTGATTCTCGCCGAATCGACGAGAATAAGTTGGCATTCCCGCCGATTCCCACCGGCTGACAAGGTTTCCAACTCGAATTCAGCCAAGGCAGAATCGACGGGAATCATGAGTGATTCCCGCCGACTTCGACGGGAATCACCAACGATTCTCGCCAATTTTGCCTTAGGCAATTTTCGTCTGTTCGCTGGACCGAACCATGAGGCCGTGCGCTATTTTGGCCGGGGCTAGGGCTTTTCCTTATGGGCCCCACAACGGTCTTTTAGGGTTGGTTCAGGTATATATACATGTGTATTTAGAACATCTACAGCAACTCATTCACGGAAAATCTGAAGTAGCCTGCGCGTGCCCTAGCAGATCGCGGAACGTCGCCGATCGCTGTCGCCGCTCGCAAGCTAGTCGTCGCCGCTGATCTCAGAGGTTCTCTGATCTTCCGACAACAGTACCGAGGCAAGACGAGCGTCTCACACATCTCTCCTTAGATCTCTTGTCTCTCGATTCGTTGAACGAGGTTAGTTCTTCATTCTGAATCGATTGAGACGACTGATCCGACTGAGATCGTTCGTAGACCTTGCTTGCTTTGTCAAGAAGTTTGGATCTACAAAGCATCGCCGCCGCAATCACTTGCCACCGCCGATCTTGACAAGACCCTCTCCAAGAGAGTACTCCGGTTGTGGACTCTTCGCATCTTTCAAGAAAGCTTCAACGATCGAAGAAGGACATCGGAAACTCCAAAAGCGTTGTTTGTATTTTCTTTTACATTCAACTTTGAATTACTGTAAAGAAATTTTTATTCATAGTTGTAAGGGTTGGGTGCAACCCGTTGTGGTGGAGTAGTGACTCCTTTGGTTGGAAGGGTTCCTTCCGTAGTGTGAGGATTGGATTTCAATCCGGTTGGAGAAGTGACCGAGTCGTCCCTTGGTGAGAGATAGGTCGAGGGGGAAAGTGGTCGTACCCTAATCGGGGAACCACTATAATTTCTTGTGTGTTTTCTGTGCTATGTTTGTTTAATTATGCAGGTAAATTTAATTCCGCAAAAGACTGCACGACACCTATTCCCCCCCCCATAGGTGGACTTAGTCGACACTAGATACTTTCAAGTGGTATCAGAGGGAGGTTGCTCGTCAATAAGGTTAACACCTTGAGTAAGATCCTGTGTCTAATGTCAAGAGGAAAGAAGATCTCGGGAATGGACGGACTCAAGTATTCAGGAAAGATCTCAGTGTGCACCAAGCTGAACTTTCCCATCTGGAAGGAAATGATCAGGTTCTACATGGAAGCAGTCAACCCTCGACTCTTCATAGTAGTGGAGGAGGGACCTTATATCCCCACTAAGGCCTCCACCATTGATCCGACAAAGATGGTGTCAAAGAAGCTCTCCGAAATGGATAAGGATGAGATGGTGCTAGTCGGTCTAGATAAGAAGGCTCAGAACATTCTTATCAGCGTCGTCGATGACTCCATGATGCAGAACTTCAGCAACTGCAGGATTGCCAAGGACATATGGCACTGCCTGATCATTCTGATGGAAGGCACAAATGAAGTAAGGGATGATCGAAGATCCCTTCTGAACCAGAAGTATGAGGCCTTCAGGCAAGGTCCCAAGGAAGAAATCGGAGTGACATTCGAGAACTTCCTGAAGATCGTCAATACCCTGAAGGGTTATGGCAGAGTTTTCACCGATGGTGAACTAAATGACAAATTTCTTAGATCCCTCACTAAGGAATGGGACACCAAGATTTGCGCCATCAGAGAATTTGGCAAGCTGTTAGAAACTTATCCTCAGATTCTGTTTGGGAAGCTTATGTCCTATGAGCTTCAGCTGAACACCAGAAAAGCTGAAGAAGAAGCCGATAAAGCCGCGGCCAAAGAAAATACTGTAGCCCTGAAAACCAATCACTCAAGGAAAGGCAAGGGTACAGCCTCATCCCGCTCTTGGAAAAAGGATGAGGAAGAAGACTCTGAGCCATGCTCTTCCGGCTCAGAGCTATCTAAAGAAGAATTCTCCCTCATCACTCGAGATTTCAAGAAGTTCCTCAAGATGAGGAATCAAAGAAAGAGAGACGGCTCCTCCTCCAGACTTCAGAAGAAGAACTACTCTTTTGACAGGTATGAATCCAAACAGAAAAAACATCGCTCTGCTGACATCATTTGCTTTGGATGCAATAAGCCAGGCCACGTCGTTGCTGACTGCCACCAAAGCAAGAGAGGCAAGGGGAAGGGAGAGGAGCACAGGTCCTCTAGAGATAAGAAGAAGGAGAGGAGCCACATTGCTAAAAAGCCAAAGACACTGAGTGAGTCTGATTCTTCAGACTCCAGTGATGATGAGGAAGCCTACTTCGGGCTAATGGGTCGCTTCGACTCAAAAGGAGACTGCCCCCCATTTACTAAGATGGTAAAAGATCGTACCCCCCTCTCTGACTCTGACTCTGAGTCTCCTGATGATGATCTCGAGGACAGCCCATCTGCTCGTGAAGCTGAGCTCCTCGAAAAGTATGAGCTTCTGCTCAATACCTTTGAGGAATGCCGCAAGAGGTTGAGGGCTCAGAAAAAGGAAGTCAAATTCCTTAAGGCTGAGGGTGTGTCCCTAAGAGAATAGATCACTAGCTTGATTTCTCTCCGACAGGAACACCTGGACCTGACTTCTGAGCACTCAGAGTTTATAAGGCTCCTTGACCAAAAACAGGAAGAAATCAACAAGTTGGAAGAACATCTTGCGGCAGAAAGAAAGATTGTCAAAGCTTCTCTATGCCCAAGACCGTTCTTCCTCTGGTTGATGAATTCTCTGCTCAGGCTAAGGGGGCTGACTAGCTTAGGGCATGTGGGTGTGCCTGGTAAATCATCCAGGAGAAACAGAAAACAGAGGAAAAATAAGGCTGCTAAGAAGGCCTCTGCTGCAGAAAAGGGAAAGGCCCCACTCGATCCTGTTTCATTCAGAAAGCCTGGCTTTCCTTGCAATGAGCAGGACTTTGAGTCAACCTATGGCCACTTCTTCCGGCCCTCGGTTGAAAAGCCCAAGAGCCGGTATGATGGTTGGACCTTCCCCTGAAACTACGGTGAGAGTGTCTTCAAGGCACCTTATGAGAAAATCCAAGTGGAGAATTATGGTCACTTCTCTAGCGGCCATAATAGGAAGCAGGCACCAAAGGCCAAGCTTGTTATACTGAAGGAACAGGAAGTGAAGAAATCGTGTGACTGTTGTCATCATGATGCCTCCACCTCCAGATCCAAGGCCCCGGCTGGACCCACCATTCCAAGGGTGAAGCAGGAGCCTAGGAAACGGTACAACAGGTTTGACTGTTGGTGTTGTGGCAAAGTTGGTCACTTTGTCATGGATTGCTGGTTTAATCCAAGATTCAACGAGACTCCTCATGTTAGCAATGTGAGGCCGACCACTCGTAGGGTTAAACACCCGAGGGGGAGTGTGCTACCAAGTAATCTAAGACCTAAGTTCGATTGGGTTCCTAAAGGAAACTAATTCTGTTTTGCAGGTATGTCCAAAGGCCACCAAAACGCCAATCTGGTACTTGGATAGTGGATGTTCCCGGCATATGACCGGGATAAGAAGTCTGTTGCGTGATTACTCCCCAGTCGAAAATGGACCTAAAGTCATCTTTGGAGGATTTGATCGAGGAGTCACCAGGGGTTATGGTATGATTTCCAACGGTGTATTCTCTATCAATGACATGGCCTATGTTTAAGGGTTAAACCATAACTTGATCAGTGTAAGCCAGTTGTGTGATAAAGGATACGACGTTAAGTTCTTCAAGGATAAGTGCTTGATAATATCGTGTGCCTCTTCGGAGACGGTATTAACTGGCATTAGGAGAAGAAATATCTTTTGCTTAGATTTTCTTAGCTTACTCTTCTACCCCCGTGTGCCTGGTAGCAAAAGGCAGTACATCTCTTTGTGAACAATGGCACAAGAGATTAGCACATATTAATTTCAAGACTATTAATATGTTGTTTTCCAAGAATTTAGTAAGGGATGCCCCTACTATTAAGTGCATCAAAGATAGCCCCTGTCCTGCATGCCAGAAGGGCAAACAGACTCGGGCTACCTTTAAGGGCATTGCAGACAAAGATTCCTCTAGATGTCTTTATCTTCTGCATATAGACTTGTTCAGTCCAGTTTAAGTTCATAGCTTAGGAGGAAAATCGTATATGCTAGTGATTGTTGATGATCACTCTCGGTTTACGTGGGTGTTCTTCTTGAAACGAAAGTCAGATACGTTTGACATATTCACTAATTTTATCAAGCAGATTCAGAACGAACTTAACTACTCCGTGGTCAAAATCAGAAGTGACCATGAAACAGAATTCGAGTCTGGTGCTATGACAGAATTCTGTGAAGAACATGGTATCTTTAATGAGTTTTCCTCCCCGTGTACTCCTCAGCAAAACGGAGTTGCGGAGAGGAGAAATAGAACGCTCATTGAAGCATGTACGATAATGTTGAATGACGCTTCTCTTCTAGAGTGCTTCTGGGCAGAGGCTGTCAATACGGCTTGTCATGTGCAGAACCGAGCATTGATCAACAAGAATCATCGTAAGACGCCTTATGAGCTACTGAAAGGCAGGAAATCGACCATGTCCTATTTAAGGATTTTTGGTTGCAGATGCTATGTACTCAATAATGGGAAGTACCCACGTACTAAATTCGGAGAAAAATGCTTCGAAGGCATCTTCATGGGCTATAGTATCCATAGTACGGCATATAGGGTCTTCAATAAGAAAACCCTAGTGGTAGAGGAGTCCATTAATGTTGTTTTTGATAAAGGAAGCTTGCTTCATAGCAATTCTTCTAGTGACATTCTTGAAGATGCAGGTGCAAGGCTTGAACAGCTAAGTCTCAATGAGACTGCAAAAGGTGCAACTCCCAAGTACGTCAAGGTTTCCACCTCCACTCCAAATGGAGAGGATGACGATCAGAATGGAGAAAATCTCCCAAAAGAGGGAGGAGCCCAAGAAGATGTTAGAGCTCCGGATACTAGACTCTTAGAGCTCCGACACGTGAGGGATCATCCTAGAGATCAGATCATAGGAGATCCTCGTGATGGTGTCAGAACTCACAGAGGTACAATCAACGAGATTTTACACCTTAGTTTTCTATCACAGGTTGAGCCAAAGAAGTTCGACGAAGCGAACAAAGATGTGTCATGGATATTGGCCATGCAAGATGAACTGCATCAATTCGAACGATGCAATGTTTGGACGCTTGTTCCCAGACCAAAGAACCAGAATGTGATCAGCACTAAGTGGATCTTCAGAAACAAACTGGATGAACACGGCGTAATCATCAAGAAAAAGGCTAGACTGGTGGCTCAAGGGTACAGACAGGAGGAGGGGATTGACTTCGACCAAACCTTTGAACCAGTTGCAAGGCTGGAGGCGATCAGATTGTTCCTGGCATATGCCTCTCACAAAGGATTCACTGTCTATCAAATGGACGTGAAATCTGCGTTTCTAAATGGAAATTTGAAAGAGGAAGTATATGTCGCGCAACCCCCAGGTTTTGTTAATCCATCGCTCCCAAATCATGTCTATTTTCTTAATAAAGCATTATATGGCTTAAAACAAGCTCCTCGAGCTTGGTATGAGACTCTGTCTAGTTTTCTTCTTGAGAACAAGTTCTCGAGAGGAAAAATAGATAAGACGTTGTTTCTTAGGGAAGTCAAAGGCAAGATTCTGCTGGTGCAAATCTATGTCGATGACATAATATTCGGCTCAACGGACAACAATCTTTGCAAGAAGTTTTCTAAACTTATGCAAGAAAAGTTTGAAATGAGCAGCATGAGAGAGCAAAAGTATTTCTTGGGACTTCAAGTGAAACAGTCTGAGGATGGAATTTTCATTTCTCAGACGAAATTAACAAATGAACTCCTCAAGAAATTCAGAATGGAGAATGCAACCTCTATGAGGACTCCAATGGGATCCACTGTGTCTCTGGACAAGGATAAGAAAGGAAAACCTTTTGATGAAACCAAATACAGAAGCATAATTGGATCCATGCTCTACCTTACTGCTAGTAGACCGGATATTATGTATTCCACATGCGTTTGTGCCAGATATCAGGTGAACACTAAGGAATCTCATTATGTCGTTGCAAAGTGAATTCTTAGATACCTTAAAGGTACACCAAATCTTGGCTTGTGGTACCCAAGAAATAATGATGTCGAGCTGATAGGCTTTTCAGATGCTGACTTTACAGGAAGCAGGGATGATAGGAAAAGCACTTCCGGGACGTGCCAATTCCTCGGAAGAAAGCTTATTTCATGGAACAGTAAAAAGCAGAACTGTGTCGCAACCTCTACGGCCGAATCTGAGTACATCTCAGCAGACAGCTGTTGCGCACAACTTCTATGGATCAAAAATCAACTCGAAGATTATGACTTGTAGTTCAGAGAAGTTCCTATGTATTGCGACTCCTCGAGCGCAATAGTAATTACGAACAATCATGTGTCGCACAGCAGAACAAAGCATATTGAAGTACGCTACCACTTCATTCGGGAGCATATGGAAAACAAAGATATCTCTCTCTGCTATGTCCCCACGGATAAGCAGATTGCAGATATCTTCACAAAGCCCCTAGACGAGGCAAAGTTCAGTCTCTTCAAAACTGAACTCGGCATGCTGAACTATGAAGATTGAAGACTGAAGGGCTCAAGGCTCTTGGATCAAGGGGGAGCATCTGCTATGAATTCAAGATCGGGCACAGATGCAAGAACTGAGGGGGAGCTTTGTGCTCCAAGTGAAGTCCCAGATTTGCAGAAGTCGAAAAGGGGGAGATTACCCTCTCGACTAAGGCGAAGGTGGATGCCAAGGCTAAGTATGCTCTCAGGAGAATGGTAATGGATTTCACTCTGAACTGCATTTTCCTTTTTATGATTTTCATTCCCATCTGTTCTATTCACCTTAGCTTGTAGGGTTTAAGCTTCTTCAAATAGGGGTAGATTGTTGGGTATTGTATCCACAATGTACCTGATTTGAAGAAGCCCAAGAACAAGTTAAGTTGAATTGACAATGTATTTGATGATTTTCTATCAAGTGTACTTGCAGCTATTCCATGCTAAGTACAAACCAATGTTAGGGTGCAGTGGGTCAATATACACGGGTCTGTGCAACGTAATCCCTCGTTGGGCAGATCAGTGTGTTGACTCATGTGTGCTCTCTCTATTGGAGTGTGCTTATTTTCAAGTACAGGGTTAAGGCAGATCATGAGCAGAAGAAGGAGCAAAGATGGGTCAAAGACCAAGTCATCATAGGAAGGAAGAGAAAAATCGTGTAAGTCAAAATCGACGGGAATCAGTAAGTCATTCCCGCCGACTTCGACGAGAATCGTTAGTAATTCCCGCCGATTCGGTGAGAATCAATTTGCATTCCCACCGACCTCTTTCGGATGACTGTTTTCCTACAGGAATTCTGCTAAGGAAGAATCGACGAGAATCACCAAGTGATTCTCGCCGACTTCGACGGAAATCGTTGTGATTCTCGCCGAATCGACGAGAATCAGTTGGCATTCCCGCCGATTCCCACCGGCTGACAAGGTTTCCAACTCGAATTCAGCCAAGGCAGAATCGACGGGAATCGTGAGTGATTCCCGCCGACTTTGACGGGAATCACCAACGATTCTCGCCGATTTTGCCATAGGCAATTTTCGTCTGTTCGCTGGACCGAACCATGAGGCCGTGCGCTGTTTTGGCCGGGGCTAGGGCTTTTCCTTATTGGCCCCACAACGGTCTTTTAGGGTTGGCTCGGGTATATATACATGTGTATTTCGAACATCTAATTAACTCATTCACGAAAAATCTGAAGTAGCCGACGTGTGCCCTAGCAGATCGCGGAACGTCGCCGATCGCTGTCGTCGCTCGTAAGCTAGTCGCCGCCGCTGATCTCAGAGGTTCTCTGATCTTCCGACGACAGTACCGAGGCAAGACGAGCGTCTCACGCATCTCGCTTGAGATCTCTTGTCTCTCGATTCGTTGAACGAGGTTAGTTATTCATTCTGAATCGATTGAGACGACTGATCCGACTGAGATCATTCGTAGACATTGCTTGCTTTGTCAAGAAGTTTGGATCTACAAAGCATCGCCGCCGCACTCACTTGCCGCCGCCGATCTTGACAAGATCCTATCCAAGACAGTACTCCGGTTATGGACTCTTGGCATCTTTCAAGAAAGCTTCATCGATCGAAGAAGGACATCGGAAACTCCCAAAGCGTTGTTTGTATTTTCTTTTACATTCAACTTTGAATTATTGTAAAGGAATTTTTATTACTAGTTGTAAGGGTTGGGAGCAACCCGTGGTGGTGGAGTAGTGACTCCTTTGGTTGTAAGGGTTCCTTCCGTAATGTGAGGATTGGATTTCAATCCGGTTGGAAAAGTGACTGAGTCGTCCCTTGGTGGGAGATAGGTCGAAGGGGGAAAGTGGACGTACCCAAATCGGGGAACCACTATAATTTCTTGTGTGTTTTCTGTGCTGTGTTTTTTTAATTGTACAGGTAAATTTAATTCCGCAAAAGACTGCACGACACCTATTCCCCCCATAGGTGGACTTAGTCGACACTAGATACTTTCAAAATCATAAAAATACTTGTAACCACCATCAATGGCAAGGAGAGGTACCTAAATGACTGAAGGGCTGATCCCTAGAGGGCACATTGATCCATGCAATACTCGTAACCATCCCTCTGATTTGCTTATCAATGCACCTCTCACAAAAGAGTTCATGATCGCGTCTATAGCTATATTTGAAGGACAAATGCGCTAAGTGAAAGAGCATCAGGCTGAGATGCTTCCCTTTAAAAAAAACTTAGAATCTCCTAGAGCCCCCAATCCATCCCCCAGCCAGGCAACCTGCCTCTGCCATCTCTAAATTGTGCTCCTACTAAGCACGCCCCATGCGATCAATACACCACGGAAGAAGAGTTCTCTGATGCGAGCAACTCAACGGGCTTCATGCAAGCTATTAGAAAGCTCAATCATGAAGAGATACGCGACGTGATCGTAGAAGACTATGGATAAGGCATACAATTTGTTATTTCCCCCCACCTCCCTCTACATTACTGGTCCTTGCTGACACAACAGGTTCTAGCACATCTGATCCGGCATGACGTTAAGATTCCATGTATTGAGACATTAAACCAGACGAACGATACATTTGGAGCATGTCAACCACTTCACCACCATCATGATAATAAAAAATGCTCCAGATCAGCTATTATGTCAAGTGTTATCAACAATACTTAAAGGGAAAGCGTGCACCTGGTCCCAATCTATATGAGAAGGAGCCATCAATAATTTTGTAGAATTGGCTCAGCAGTTCACAGACTAGTCCATCATCAACCGTGAAAAGGTCCGAGACCTCACCCCCCCATCTTTCAGGGAACAGCCAGAAAGAGTGTGAGACCCTCAGTGATTTTTCCCCCACCGCTTCACAGCTGAGGCGCGATAAATTTCAGGGGTTGATCCTAAACTTTTACTATGCGTTTTTCTTGGGGGGAGTCCGCCCAAATGTCTTCTATTCAACTTTAATGAGAGAGACCGTGATTAGTTATTCAGACCTTGTATATCATATCGAAGATCAGATATTTGTCAATGAAGCCATCAAATAACATCACCAACAATTTTAGTGGGCCCAAAAAAGAAAGAGGGGGCTAGAGCAGGACCCCAGAAGGCAGGAGGAGAGGCGCAACGATAAACATTATTGAGGCCCCTCGAGAGATCAGGGTCCCCGACCGCCTCGAGTTTTTACATCCCTCTGAACACATCCTAAATCAATGCGGTCTACGTTATCCAAGACAATCCAACGTTCTAGAGGCCAAGAGCACTCCCCCAAATCATAGGGGTGACTAATTGAAGTTCTGTGAGTTCTATCGTTGAACTGACAACAACACTAAGGAATGCTTCAAGTTGAAGGATGAGATTATGAACCTTATTAGACAAGGTCTCCTTGGAAGATTCAAACAAGGCTAGGTGCTCAATCAATAAGCACCGCCCAATCTAGCAATAGACCAACCCCCAACACGCCAGGAAGCGGCTGGAAGTAGACCTGTGGTGGGAGAGGCCGAGACTATCGCTGGGTATCCTATCCTCACCACCCTGATCCTTTCCATCACCAGACTCGGTAGGGGTCATAAAGATACAGAAACCAATAGGATACCACAATCACCTTCAGACATGAAGTCTTAAAAGGATTGTGGTTGTCGTATCAAGACCCGCTCATGATCAATACAGGGATTGGGGACACCTGCTTTAATGTCAATATAATATTAATCAACAATGGGAGATCTATAGACATCTTATTCTTGTCCACTCTCCATAGTATGAAGTGTAGGACCCCCCCCCCCCCCCGGTACAAGGAGGTCTGGCTGAGGTATCTTACCATATAGCATCAGCAATATACGATGTTGAAGGGTCCAACAAAGACACATTCATCTTCATCACTTCCATTCAATTTTCTCACATTATGTATCTGATAGTTTTACTTTCAAGACAACATAAACACCTAGAGGGGGGGTGAATAGGTTCTAATTTCTTGTTTATAATTCTAGGCAGAATTTAATTACAAATTAAAACATCTAGCACAGCATTCACAGTCAACTAAGCATCACAGATTGCACAATGTTTTATAGTGGTTCCCCAAGGTCTGGGTACATCCACTTTCCCCCTTCACCTATCTAGCAATATGCTAGATTCGGCCAAACTTCCACTATTCTCAGATCCTCAGATCCTACGGCTCAGAACCTGGATAGGTTCCTACAACTCAGGCTCTACAGCCCTACCTCAGCCTTGCCTCAAGGCCTACCACTCAGAGAATAACCTTCTCCTACACTCAGGAAAATAGCCCTACCACTCAGAGATTACCTCTCCTACACTCAGCCTTTATAACACAGGCTTACAACTCAGATCTGTATAAACAGATCCTACAGAAATTTAGAAAAGATATTTTAATGTCTTGCCTTTGTTGAGAGAGAAGAGGACAAGACACTTCTTGATCAGCTGATGAAATCAACTGAATCTGAGCTTTCTTCAAAGCTTCTTGAATCTGAACTTAGTTGAGTTGATTTCCAAACAGCTTCTTGAGAAACCACAGATGGCTTCCTTCTTCTTCTTCAAGATGACTGGATCCCTCTCTATCCAACACCTTTTCTGATACTTCAGACTTCTTCTTAGATTTTCTGATGAAGATCTTCTTTTTCACTTTCTTGAATTGAAACTTCAATAGGATCATAATCCTTCTTGTTTCTTCTTCTTAGATCTTCTTTTGTTGTTATATGTGTCTTCCTTCTTTTCATAATATGTCTATTTATAGACTTCCTTCATGGTAACCGGCTGATCCGGTTTCTAACTGATTTCTGACAGGTCTGACAGCTTCAGTTAAACGGTGGCAACCCACAGCTGTCAAGTCTTCAAACAGTTCCTGTACCTTAGCCTTGGACAGCAAAATGTCGAGACAGTCAGTTAGAAAGTGTCGAGACCAATCTGTCTATCTGTGTCGACACAATTGACTTTGGTGTCGACACAGTCATTGATGATGTCGACTAAGTTGCCTTTAAGTCGACACAGCTTCTTCAGAAAATAACTTGGTCTAGACTCTGCAGTGTGTCGACACAAGTCCTGTGTGTCGACACAGTTGTTGTAGATTCAGAACTCAGTATGTGTCGACTCAGCCTTCAGGTGTCGACACATCAATCTTCAATTCTGCCAAAATGTGTCGACTCAGTCTTCTGGTGTCGACACAAGCATAGTCGACTCCTGCCAATATGTGTCGACTCAATCTCAAGGTGTCGACACATCCACCCAGTGTAGACATAGTAGAGGTCGACTATCTTCTTCTGTAAGTCGACTATCTTTCTCTGGTCGACTATCTTCTTCTGTGTCGACTATCTTTCTCTGGTCGACTATCTTCTTTTGTGTCGACAATCTTTCTCTAGTCGACTATCTTCTTCTGTGTCGACTATCTTTCTCTGGTCGACTATCTTCTTCTGTGTCGACAATCTTTCTCTGGTCGACTATCTTCTTCTGTGTCGACACTGCTTCCCAGTGCTGAGGTCGACGATTTCCTTTATGTGTCGACACTGCTTCCCAGTGTCGACATAAATGTGGTCGACCATCTTTCTCTGTATCGACACTGATTTTCTGAAGTGTCGACACAAATATTCTGAAGTGTCGACACAATTTTTTCAGGTGTCGACATGTGGACTTAGAATATTTTTCTGCATTCTGTAATACTTCTTCACCTGCACATGTCAACTCAAAACAACATCAAATACACCTTGATGTATATCATTGAGCTAAGTTGGGCTTCTTCAAATCAGGTACATATTTTCCAATGTACCCAACAATCTCCCCCTATTTGGAGAAGTCATAACCCTATAGCCAATGATATACACCATTTATAAAAAGTATAAACTGATGATATATGACATAATAGGAATACTTAATATAAACAAAATAAAAACCATCCATCACAGAATGAACATTATATGATACCAAACAACACTTTGTTTATAACTTGATAATGTTTGAATACAGAGATTTACATTTAATGATTTAATCAAAACATTACAAAATACTTTGAAAGAACTAAAAATTAAGACTGATTAGGCTCTTTTATGACAATCCCTTTGCCAGATAGAATTTGAGCCTTCACAGGAGCTTCAGAATCTTCAGCTGGCTTCTTGCCTTTTAGATCAGCCTTCTTCTTAGCTTCTTCCTTGAGCCTTTGCCTTTCAAAATAATGAAAGGGCTTTGGGAAGTACTTGCTTGGCTCCTGAGCATCTGAAGGCAGCCTACCCAGCTTGGCTTTTCTTCTAAACTGTACTATGGCCTCTTGCCTGGCTTCATACTTCTGCCATTCCATCTCATTGTACCACTTGCCTCTTTCATGCACTTGATCTTTGACAGCCTTTCAAGCAGTGAGTATAATATTTCTAGAAGTAGGACTCCACTGCTCAAAGTCTGGCTTAAGTTCAGCCTGCTCTCTAAATCTTTTCTTAGATAGTAGAGCATCTTGCTGGTCTTTCAAAGTAGCCTCAGGCTTATCAACCTTCCCAATAACAACATTAGTAACCTCCTTTGGAGGACTATACATTCCTTGAACTTGCTGATCAATCATATCATAATCTGGAGGAGGGTAAATGACTTGGGCAACCTCAGGTTGATTGCCTTCAAGTAGACTTGTTTGTATTCCTGACTCAGCCACCATAGCATCATCACACAATGGTGGATATCCCAATGTGGCTCGAATACTATTGGTCACCCATTTGGTGTGCTCTGAGCCTGCATGAACTAACATCCTCTCCCCCTTTATGGCTTCTCTAGTAACATGATCTCTGAGATCTTCCTTCTGAAATCTGATTTGACCATCTAGATAATTCACACCCTCTTTAAAAAATGGTTTTAACTTTTGAAGCTTGTCAGATATTTCCTTTTGAGAGGTTGTGATAGCAGTTTTAACATAATCAATAACAGCTTGAAAGTTCTTATCAAATTCTTCCATTTCCTTTACTCTAGCTGCAGGCAGGCCTGGAACAATCTTTTTCAATTCCTCAATGATCTCATGATGAGATTCAGTTAAATTCTCATTCATCCTTAGCTGATTTTCCAAGACATAGCTTTGCTTTAAAGCAATATCATCCACCTTAGGGATGATAGACTGCTGTTGTTTTGCCAAATATACCACAGCATTGCCTCCCTTATGGAAGCAATCTGTCATCTCCTTTTTATGCATATTGACCTCAAACCTAATAGATTTTATATCTTGAGCTAAGTCAAATTACAGGGACTTGTTGTTCTCATCAACATATTTTTCAATAGCCACTCTGTGTTCATCCAATTTTACTTGTAAATCGATCAAAAACTTATTATAATCAAAGTCAGAAGGAGTGTGATGTGCTGTAGATTGTAGAGCCTGCTTATAGCTCTTGCTCCTTCTCTGGAAGACCATAAGTTTTCTCTTCTTAGCCACCCTTGCTTCTTCATTCTCAGAATCAGATGTACTATCAATTTGAACTCTTTCTTTGGGAGGAGGAGGAACAGCTGCTTCAGTGCCATGTTGTACAGTCTCCACATGCACAGGCTCCCCCTCAATTTCTTGCTCCACTTCTATTCTATCAGTAATTATTTCATTATCTGGAAATAACTCTTCTAGAGTATATTCCTTCTAGGCTGGAACATCTGCAGTATTCAAATTTTGAGTTATATCAATTTGAGCATTATCTTGCACTTGCTCAGACAGTCTCTCCCCCTGTACTTTTTCAGTATTGGTGATTTCTTGGACAGGTGAGGACATTTGGTTTCCCTGGACCTGTGCAGAAATAGAAATATTAGAGATGTCTTTTGTAGGAAAATACACCAGCTCCCCCTGCACCTGTACCTGGTCATGAGTAGATACAGTCTGTGTAGGTGAATAAACTTGCTGAGCTGGTATTCTTACCTCTTCTTCTTGAGTTACAGGTATTGTGGCATCCTGAACTTGTGTAGAAGCAGGCTGATCTTCAACCTCTTGTCTTACTTGTTCTTCTTGTGGGTGCTCAGTACTGGCAGCATGACCTGGGGATTTCTCAGGTGAATCCTGCCTTTCCACTTCAGGCATATCTTTGGTCAGCACCCTATCCCATCTGGAGAACAATCTCATGTCCATCCTTCTCATGTGATTAATCTTTGTTCCAGATTGTTGTTGCATAACATCAGAAATCTCCTTACTTAGGTATATACTCATTATTCTAGCCAGATTTGGCTTCTTGATTCCTTCCTTAATCTTTTCAAAGATTACAGTTGACCAATTTGTTGGAATTGTAAACACAATCCTGATCATTAGGCTGAACATATAGGCGGAAATCCTATCATGTCCACCTGGCTTGCACAGAATAACTTTTCCAACCACCTCAGACAGAAACTTGCCCTGTTGATTCATTCCTTTCCTATTGAAAGCAGCTCCAATCTTCATGGTGAAATCCAATCCACACCATTGAAGAGCTTCCCTTGATTTAGAAGCAGGGACATCCTCTTCATTCTCTATTATAGGTAAGTGTAGAATTGTTCTTAACTTACTTGGTGTAATTTCCACTTGTGACCCATGAACTGTTGATTTTATCTCATGACTTTCAGAGACTACAGATGCAGAAGTATAGAACTCATGCACCTCCTTCTTCCATATCTTAGATGGTTCGGAGACCAGAAATTCTAATCCTGAGTCGGAGAGTAGAGAAATAACCCCGAGAACATCTGGAGGGGCAGCAGCAAAGGCCTGGCGCACCAACTCATATCCTTCATTCACATTATCTTCAATCTTTGGCGACATTGATCAGTCGAGAAAGCTTGAAAGATGAGAGAAAGAGAGAGAGAGAGAGAATGTCGACACAGGGTTTCGAAAACCTTGTAAGCGTGTCGACAGAATGAGTGTTTGACCTATTTATACCTTCTATTTAAAGAAGATCAAAAGACGCCAAAAACAGACTATAAGTGTCGACACAGATGGAATGTGTCGACACAAGCTTCTATTGTCTCGACATCAAGTCCGTCTATCATGTGTCGACACCAATTTGCAGTTATGTCGACACTAGAGATATATAGAAGAGCATCAGAAATTCTGTGTCGACTCTTAGTATAAGTGTCGACACAAAATCTGTAAGTGTCGACACCACTATCCTGGTGAAGTCGACACTACATTCCTGGATAAGTCGACAATAAGATTCTTAAGTGTTGACACATATTTTCTGTGTCGACACAACATCTCTGACTTGTCGACATTACTACCCTGAGTCGACACATTAATACTGAATGTGTCGACACCATTTTACTTAGCCAATTTCTGTTTGTTCAACACAACTTATAAGTCCTACAAAATACCTGATACTACTTCAATGTGTCTTTATATCACTTGAATGTCTTGTTACCATTTCAACTTCATTGTTGATGATTTTGTGATTACACTAATCAATGGTTAACATACCTAATTCAATTTTGAATTTATTGAATTTGGTCTCTTCCAGGGGCTTAGTAAACACATCTGCTATTTGATAATCTGTTTTCACAAATTCCAATGAGATGTCTTCTTTTTCTACATGTTCTCTAAGAAAATGGTATTTTATTTCTATATGATTAGTTCTACTATGAGAAACAGGATTATTAGCAATAGAAATTGCACTCTTAGAATCACACAAAAGAGGTGTTCTACTTACTTGAATACCATAATCCTTAAGCTGATGCTGCATCCATAATAGCTGTGCACAGCAGCTTCCAGCAGCAACATACTCAGACTCAGCTGTGGAAATTGTCACACTGGTCTGCTTCTTACTACTCCATGATATTAGTCTTCCTCCTAGGAATTGACAAGTACATGTAGTACTCTTCCTATCCTCTCTACATCCTGCAAAGTCTGCATCTAAATAGCCTGTTAGTTGAAAATCTCTATTCCTAGGGTACTAAAGACCTAGATTAGGTGTGCCCTTAAGATATCTCAAAATCCTTTTGACTGCAGTATAATGAGATTCTTTAGGGCAGGCTTGGTACCTAGCACAGACACATGTAGCATACATAATATCTGGTCTACTAGCAGTAAGATATAGTAGTGAGCCAACTATTCCTCTATACAAAGTCTCATCAACAGGTTTACCTGTATCATCTTTGCATATAGGCATACTTGTTCCCATAGGAGTTCTCATGGTAGAGGATGACTCCATACCATATTTCTTAATCAATTCTTTGGTGAACTTAGACTGGGATATGGACAAGCCATCATCAGTCTGTCTTACTTGGAGTCCCAAGAAGAATTTCAGTTCCCCCATACTGCTCATCTCAAACTTCCCTTGCATAAGTTTGGCAAACTTTTTACAAAGGTTGTTTTCAGTAGATCCAAAGATTATGTCATCAACATAGATCTGAACTAAGATGATCTTGCCTTTGGATTCCCTAAGGAATAGAGTTTTGTCAATTTTTCCTCTTGAGAATTTATTCTCAATAAGGAAAGTAGACAGGGTTTCATACCAAGCCCTTGGGGCTTGCTTTAACCCATACAGAGCTTTCCTAAGCTTATAAACAAAATCAGGTTTAAGAGGATCTACAAAACCTGATGGCTGCTCTACATATACTTCTTCTTTAAGATCACCATTCAGAAATGCTGACTTCACATCCATCTGGTATACTTTGAAGTCTTGATAGGCTGCATAGGCAAGGAATATTCTGATTGCCTTCAGCCTTGCTACTGGAGCAAAGGTTTGATCAAAGTCAATCCCTTCTTCCTGCCTGTATCCTTTTGCAACCAATCTTGCTTTATTCTTTACTATTATTCCACTTTCATCTAGCTTGTTCCTATAGATCCATTTTGTTCCAATTATGTTGTGGCCTCTTGGTTTAGGAACAAGCTCCCAGACATTGCACCTTCTGAATTGATTCAGCTCCTCTTGCATAGCATCAATCCAGTGCAGGTCTTGGATAGCTTCTTCAAACTTCTTAGGCTCCAATTGTGACAAGAAACTTGAATGTAGAACTGTGTTTTGATTTCTGCTTCTAGTTTGCACCCTCTGTCTTGGATCACCTATTATCTGATCAGCTGGATGATCTCTCAAATGTCTTGTAGCTGAAGGAAGATTCCCTACTGGTTGAACATCGCCAGCTCCTTCATTTAGCTGAATCTCTTGGTTTTCATCAGCTTCTATAGTGTCTTGTTCTCCCCCTGGACAGAAGCCTTCATTTTCCAATGCCCCATCTTCCTTTGATTCTTCAGTAATGGAGAGCTTGTCCATACTTTTTCTTATACCTGTTGAGTCATTTGATCTACAAGACAACTCACAGTTGATTAATCTTGTTTCATCAAACACAACATGCACAGATTCTTCAACAACTTGAGTAGTCAAGTTGAAGACTCTATAGGCCTTACTATTAGTGCTGTAACCAACAAATATCCCATCCTGGGATTTGGCAGCAAACTTAGTCAAATATGACTTGCCATTGTTAAGTATATAACACTTGCAACCAAAGATCCTAAAGTAAGATAGATTTGGTTTTCTGCCTTTCACAATCTCATAGGGAGTCATTTTGTGGCTTTTGGTGATAGTAGCCCTATTGATTACATGACAAGCAGTGTTAACTGCCTCAGCCCAAAAATATTCTGGGAGAGAGGTGTCACTCAACAGAGTTCTATCTGCTTCAATTAATGTTCTATTCTTTCTTTCAGCAATTCCATTTTGCTGAGGTGTTCTAGGTGAGGAGAACTCTTGGAAAATCCCAAAGTCTTTACACAAGTTTGTTATGCTTTTAGATTGAAACTCAGTACCATGGTCACTTCTGATTTTGACCACTGTACTATTCAGTTCATTCTGAATTTGCTTTACAAAATTAAGTAATACACTTGGGGTTTCAGATTTTTGTCTCAGAAAGAACACCCATGTAAATCTAGAATAGTCATCTACAACCACAAAAGTGTAGACTTTCCTACCTAGACTGTGAACTGGCATAGGACCAAAAAGATCCATATGCAAGAGGTATAAGCACCTCACAGAATCCTTGTTTTCAAGGCTTTGAAAGGAGAATTTTGTCTGCTTGCCCTTTTGACAAGCTGAGCATATCCCTTCCTTTATACACTTAACTTGAGGTCCATTCCTCACTAACTCTTTGTTAAAGAGTTGGCCAATTGTCTTGTAGTTTAGATGAGCCAATCTCTTGTGCCACTTAACACAATGAGAAGCATTGTCATCAGCTACAAGACAGATGGGAGAAGCCTTATTCTCACATTCAAAATTAAGACAATATACATTTCTCTTCCTATACCCAGTCAAAATGATCTTTTGATCACTTGACCTTTTGATATGACATCCATCTTTAACAAATGAAATGTCATATCCTAAATCACTTAGCTGGCTTATGCTTATTAGATTATGTTTCAAACCTTTTACATAAGCCACTTGAGTGATAGTAATTAGGTTAGAAGAAATGTTACCAAACCCTTTGATGACTCCTTTTTCAGATCCACCAAAGATCACTTTAGGTCCATCTTTGATAGATGAAAACTCCTTCAGCAGCCCCTTTGTTCCAGTCATGTGCCTGGAACAACCACTATCCAAGTACCATATAGGGGCATGGTTACTTGGATTCACCTGCAACACAGAATTACTTACCCTTAGAACCCAAGTAAGTCTTGGGTCCTTGGTTCAGGTTAGCATTAATAAAGCTACCATAACCTCTTCTAACAGGTAGACTATTGTTCTTTATAACACTTGGGTTATACCAACAGTCTAGTGCAAAATGGCCTCTCTTGCCACAGCACCAACATTCAAACTTATTGTATCTAGATCTAGATACATCCTTGTCAGAAGAATTTCTGTTCATTGCTGGTGCTGCAGCAACTTCACCTACTGATTTCTTAAAACCATTGGGTTTATGACCATGGGTATGCCTGCTTGCATTTACACCCTTGTTCTTCAGAACATTAGTCTTAATATGACCTTGAATATCTTCATGATCATATTTGTTAGAAGGCACTTCCACCTTACTAAACTTTATGGGGACTGAAAGGTTTAGTGGCTGAACAGGAGCTTTGCCTTTCCTCTTGAATCTGCCAGCCCTGGAGTTACCTTTAAATCCTAATCCAGCCTTACCCTTTTGAGTGACAAATTCATCTATCAAGGGTAAGACAGATTTTGTCTTAGAGTAACTAGCCACTAAATCCCTTTCAATTCTAAGTCTGGCTTCCAGACACTTCACTTGATCATTAGTATAATTAATTGTGCCCATCTGAATAATAGTTATATTCTTCAGCTTGGCAATTTCATTTAATTTTTGATCAATAACTTTCTCTAACTCAGTTGTAGCAACCCTTAGTTCAGCAATTTCTTGAGCCTGAGATTTAACCAGGTTCTTGCTTTTCTTAAGGGCATGCAACAAATCCCCATACTTGTCTATCAATTGATAGACATCTCCTTCAGATTCAGATGCATCTACATCACTTGATGCAGATGTAGCTGATTCTTCACTTGTACAACAAACAGATGTAATAGAAGGACATTGTACCTTATTAGGACCAGATTGATTCTGGCATATGTCCTCTTCTGATCCTGTCATCAGCCCCATACACTAATGATCCTTTTGTTCATTGATGGAGTCTAGCAACTGCAGAAACTCCTCTTCTTCAGATGCAGCATATAGTCCAATATATGCTTCAGCTTCAGATTCTGACTCTGAAGTTGACTGGTCTGTTAGACTCTTTTCTTTCTTTGCAACAAAGGATTTCTCCTTCTTGCCTTTCTGATGAGTCTTCTTCTTATCTGAAGACTCCTTTCTCTTATCAGGACAGTCAGCCACTACATGTCTAGGCCTATTGCAACAATAGCAGACAATCTTTGAAGTAGTGGCTTTGCTGGGCTTTAATCTGCTCTTCTCTTTCCTTGATGACCTTTTCTTCTGATAATAGTCATCAACTTGCTGTGATGTGGAAGGCCTAGATTTCCATTGCTTCTTTTTCAAGAACCTCTGGAATTGCCTTGTGAATGCAGCAAAGTCTGCATCTGAATCACAGCTTTCTGAACCCTTCTCTGAATTTTCAGAACTATCTTCTGTAACTTCCTTAGGAGGAGATGGTGATTTCCTCCTATTCTTTCTAGTGGCTTCTGCATTGAATGCCACAGTCTTTTCTCTATGCTCTCCTCTTGAATTCTTTTCCTCCTCCTTCCTCACCATAAGTTGCATTTCATAGGATAGCAACTTTCCAAACAAGGTGGGAGGAGATATCTCTGCTAATTTAGCCACTTCTCTTATGGCACAGATCTTTGTGTCCCAATCCTTTGTTAAGGATCTCAAAAATTTGCCATTCAGTTCATAAGTACTGAAGACTCTTCCATAGGACATAAGCTCATTCACAATTCTATAGAATTTCTTGTAGCACTCAGTTATGCTATCAGTTTTTCCTTGTCTAAAACTTTCATACTCCTGATTGAGCATAGATTTCCTATCCTGCCTTACTTCTTCAGATCCCTCCATGTATACAATCAATGTGTCCCACATCTCTTTGGAGGTCTTGTAGTGAATTAGATTCTGAAATGTTGAATCATCTATGGCACTAACAATAATGTTCTGAGCTCTTTTATCCATGGTTGCCAAGATGATTTCATCCTTGGTCATTTCTGAATAACTCTTTGGAGTTTGGATATTTGCATCAAAAACTGATACCTTCATTGGTATGAAGGGGCCTTCCTGTACTGTGATGTAAATCCTTGGGTCAGATGCCTCCATAAACAATCTGACTCTTTCTTTCCAAATTCCAAAAATTTCTTTCTTGCATATGGGTAATTTCATAGACCCTAGCTCCTTATGATTCTCACCAGAACCCATCTTATTGAATCTTGATTCTGCCTTACAGATCTACCTCAGACTGTTAAGTCCTTTCTGAGGAACCTCCCTCTGATACCACTTGATAGTTTTACTTTCAAGACAACCTAAACACCTAGAGGGGGGTGAATAGGTTCTAATTTCTTGTTTATAATTCTAGGCAGAATTCAATTACAAATTAAAACATCTAGCACAGCATTCACAGTCAACTAAGCATCACAGATTGCACAATGTTTTATAGTGGTTCCCCAAGGTCTGGGTACATCCACTTTCCCCCTTCACCTATCCAGCAATATGCTAGATTCGGCCAAACTTCCACTATTCTCAGATCCTCAGATCCTACGGCTCAGAACCTGGATAGGTTCCTACAACTCAGGCTCTACAGCCCTACCTCAGCCTTGCCTCAAGGCCTACCACTCAGAGAATAACCTTCTCCTACACTCAGGCAAATAGCCCTACCACTCAGAGATCACCTCTCCTACACTCAGCCTTTATAACACAGGCTTACAACTCAGATCTGTATAAACAGATCCTACAAAAATTTAGAAAAGATATTTTAATGTCTTGCCTTTGTTGAGAGAGAAGAGGACAAGACACTTCTTGATCAGCTGATGAAATCAACTGAATCTGAGCTTTCTTCAAAGCTTCTTGAATCTGAACTTAGCTGAGTTGATTTCCAAACAGCTTCTTGAGAAACCACAGATGGCTTCCTTCTTCTTCTTCAAGATGACTGGATCCCTCTCTATCCAACACCTTTTCTGATACTTCAGACTTCTTCTTAGATTTTCTGATGAAGATCTTCTTTTTCACTTTCTTGAATTGAAACTTCAATAGGATCGTAATCCTTCTTGTTTCTTCTTCTTAGATCTTCTTTTGTTGTTATATGTGTCTTCCTTCTTTTCATAATATGTCTATTTATAGACTTCCTTCATGGTAACCAGCTGGTCCGGTTTCTAACTGATTTCTGACAGGTCTGACAGCTTCAGTTAAACGGTGGCAACCCACAGCTGTCAAGTCTTCAAATAGTTCCTGTACCTTAGCCTTGGACAGCAAAATGTCGAGACAGTCAGTTAGAAAGTGTCGAGACCAATCTGTCTATCTGTGTCGACACAATTGACTTTGGTGTCGACACAGTCTTTGATGATGTCGACTAAGTTGCCTTTAAGTCGACACAGCTTCTTCAGAAAATAACTTGGTCTAGACTCTGCAGTGTGTCGACACAAGTCCTGTGTGTCGACACAGTTGTTGTAGATTCAGAACTCAGTATGTGTCGACTCAGCCTTCAGGTGTCGACACATCAATCTTCAATTCTGCCAAAATGTGTCGACTCAGTCTTCTGGTGTCGACACAAGCATAGTCGACTCCTGCCAATATGTGTCGACTCAATCTCAAGGTGTCGACACATCCACCCAGTGTCGACACAGTAGAGGTTGACTATCTTCTTCTGTAAGTCGACTATCTTTCTTTGGTCGACTATCTTCTTCTGTGTCGACTATCTTTCTCTGGTCGACTATCTTCTTTTGTGTCGACAATCTTTCTCTGGTCGACTATCTTCTTCTGTGTCGACTATCTTTCTCTGGTCGACTATCTTCTTCTGTGTCGACAATCTTTCTCTGGTCGACTATCTTCTTCTGTGTCGACACTGCTTCCCAGTGCTGAGGTCGACGATTTCCTTTATGTGTCGACACTGCTTCCCAATGTCGACATAAATGTGGTCGACCATCTTTCTCTGTGTCGACACTGATTTTCTGAAGTGTCGACACAAATATTCTGAAGTGTCGACACAATTTTTTCAGGTGTCGACATGTGGACTTAGAATATTTTTCTGCATTCTGTAATACTTCTTCACCTGCACATGTCAACTCAAAACAACATCAAATACACCTTGATATATATCATTGAGCTAAGTTGGGCTTCTTCAAATCAGGTACACATTTTCCAATGTACCCAACAGTATCGACGAAGTTGTTAAGTAAACATCACTACACACCAAAAGAGTGGGGAAGCAGTTTTCTAGTGGAAGACACCATTAATGAGTGCACCTTATAGCATTTGGCGCAAAGCACTGATATTCTAAGTTTTCTTCTGTAACACCTCTACCCATCACATGAAATATAACAGAGAGTTTGGCCGGGGCCCCACACTATATCCCACAGACAGTCGACAGAGTTACATGTTAATATTAAAACTACACGCATCCTAACTCAGAGCATTCTAGCAGAAGCTTCAGGGGTTGCACTTTGAACTCAAGTAGTATAAATGTCCACTAATAAAAACCAAATAGGAATGTTTACAAAAATACACCAAAGTCAAAATGGCCTTAAGGCCTTACAACGGATTCCTTTTTACACAAGTATTTTCATACATCGGCACGCAGGCCGGACACACATGAAAACACTAAAAAGCCTTTGCTTGGCCTTCGAGGGCTGGTATAGCAACAAGGGCAGCAACCCGCTATTTCCCGCTCGGCTCTCCAGCACCTGCACGGGGACAATCCACCACAAGGGCGACAAACAAGGCAACAATCAGCTTTCAGTCGACCAATATATAATAACCCTACCCCATTCTCGGGGCAGCGATATTCCTTCCCTGCAGGCATATCATTAATACAATAGATATATCACAATGAGGTGCACTCAAGCACCATTCAATATATCACAAACGAGTGCCTCAACGGCCAAACGTTCTGTGCACTCAGGGAACATTCTAAGTGTACCAGACTTCTCCGGGTTCCACCACCATCCAGAGTCCCGCACTTGATGGTTCACTTGAGCATTCTAGTCTTTCCGGCACGGGGCCTAAGACTCTCATTATGCCAACGACGAAAGTCAGTTACTTTAGGCAATCTAGTCCGAACGACATAACGTGGGTACAGTTCAACCACATCCCGTTGCTCAAATCGTCATGCCAACACCTATGGTCCCAGCTATCAAGGCGAACGATAAGACATGGGTCAGCCTACCCTTTCCTGTTTGGATCTCTGGCCTTTCTTTAGCTGGGCTCTTCAAGCTCTCAGCTTCGATTGCCTCCCACCAGGTCCCTAGGACCAGAGCATGCAATCGATGCACAATGGCACTCACGACCATAGCTGGGCACCCAAGCTCACAGCTCACCTGCTAGCCCTTCAGTCTCCATGAGACAGGCCCTGCAATTCATAAGCTATCTGGAAGCTATCGCCAGCGATAGTCCCTATCGTATGACATTAGCGAAATAACTCTCTTCTGTCTCCAGACTCAGCCACAACTGGAACATCCGTTAAGCTAACACCCTGCAACATCCTGTAGTGCTAGAAAACTTGTCTTTCACAGCAATCAGAGCTCACCAAGAGCTATCGCCAGCGATACTCGCTGTCGCCCGGTGATATTCAACAGTTATGCAAACTGTGGTATTTTCTGGGTATTTTCCTGGAGCTTACCCCCAGTACTTCCTGCTACTATCATTTCACAAGTACAACCCACAGACCCCGTAAACTACTTGTTTATACTCAGAGTCTTCTCTAGCACGCAAAATAAAACATCACTAATCCAGACCAACTCGTCCGGATAGGCTTCACACAGCATGCCTATTCTGTGCTGTGATTTCTGGATTCTATATGTAAAACCACCCGGGGATATCACGTATCAACCTATCGGAATTCCCTCGACTCTCCACCTTTTGGTGGGAAATTCCATGCATATGTAAAAAGGAGGACTTCACTTGTCTAAGGAAGAAGATCGTTACCCTCGTATTTCGTTTCAGAGCCATGAACGAGCTTTCTATCCGAATGGGAAAGAGCGCCTCAATTTACTCTTAACGAATCTCGCCTTAGTTCTCGATTTCAACCACGGGATCTCCTCCACTAAGCTAGCAAAGCTCAGCCTCAGCCTTCTTCTTTCTTTCTCCCAAACACTTGATGAGAAGGATGAGAGAGTGTGAGAGAAGAGAAATAAATCTTCTCTCCACCTCTTCTCTAATTAAGCAGCCTCGGAAATAAACCCAGCCACACGATCCTCTCATCAAAAGAAAGCAAAGGCCACAATTTCAGTTGATAAATCAAAATTAACGCCATCACTTGGCGATATCCGCTATTGCCTGGGCGATATCGTCGGTAGCCGCTTTCACCCCAGTCAACCACCGCTCATCGGCCGCCTTCTGGCCATCTGACACGTATCCAATCATACATGGCAGTATCGCCCAGCGATACCCACTATCGCCACTCTGATAGCTCACTCTACGCTTCGCCGAGTGCGTCGAGTGAGTTGAGTCTACTCAATGCTTTGCTGAAGATGTTGAGTGCGTCGAGTGTTATTGCTATCGCCAACGATACTCACTATCACTGCGAGATAGTATTCATCGAGCCTACTCAACGCTTTGTTAAAAGCATCCAGTGCGTCAAGTCCACTCAACGCTTCGTTTAAAGCGTCGAGTGTTATCGCCAGCGATATCCACTGTCGCCTAGCAATAGCCACCAAAAGTTCTGTTTTCTCATTTTTGGGGTATTATAAACCTCCCCTCCTTACAGAAATTTTGTCTCGAAATTTTATTCATCTGCAAGTATATAAAAACATCACCAAATAAGTTACAACATTCAAAAAAAATGTTCTAACATCAATTTATAAATAACTCGGGAAACTCATCGCGCATGGTTTGCTCACGCTCTCATGCCACTTCTTCTTGGCCATAATTGTCCCAACGGACTTTGACCATCCCGATTACCTTGTTTCGTAGCTGTTTGATCTCCGTATCCTCGATCTGAATGAGTCTAACCTTCGTTGTCGGCCCATGATTGACTGGTACTCGATCATCCGCAATCACTTGAGTTGGCTCTTTCACAGCTTTCCGCATCACATATATGTGAAATACATCATGCAAGCCACTTAGCTCCGCCGAAAGAGCTAACCGGTAGACAGCTTATCCAACTCGCTCAACCACTTCAAATAAATTAAGATATCTCAGACTCAACTTTTCAAGCGCCGAATTCTGGACACGCCTTTGAATGGTTTGATCTTCAAATATACCCAATCGTCAACCGCAAACTCCACGTTTCGGTGATTGGCGTTGTAGTATTTTGCTTGCCTATCTTAGGCTACCAATAGTCTTTCTTGAATGGTGTGTATAGTCAAATTTTCATCTTCGACCTCCTTACACTTATACAACTTCGATTTGTCTATTTTCGTCCAAGCTAAAGGAGTACGACACTTCCTATCATATAAATCTTCAAAGGGCATCATCTGAATACTAGCTTGATAGCTATTATTATAGGCAAACTTGATCATATATAGATGGTCCTCCCACCTCTTCCCAAAATCCAAGACGCACATCCGGAGCATATCCTTCATTGTTCAATTGGTCCTCTCGGTCTGACCATCCATCTGCAAATGAAAGGTTGTACTGAACTTCAGTTGAGTACCTAACAACTAGTGGATTAGCCTCCAATCATTCGAAGTAAAGTACACATATCAGTCACTGACGATGCTACGAGGGACACCGTGCAATCGTACTATGTTGTCCACGTATAACTTAACCAACTTTTTCACTGAATCGTCCTTCTTGTTCGAGATGAAGTGTGATACCTTTGGCAATCGAGCAACGATCACCCACACGGCATCATTTCTGCTTCGTGATCTTAGCAATCCGTGCATGAAATCCATAGAGATATCATCGAACTTCAATACCGGAATTGGTAATGACTTCAGGAAACTATCAGGCTTCTGACATTATGCTTTCACTAGGGCACAAGTTTGACACTTTGCCACGTAAAGAACTATGTCTTTATTCAGACCCGGCCACCAGAACAGCTTTTTCATGTCCTTGTACATCTTTGTGCTCCCAGGTGAATTGATTACTTCATAAAATGTGCCTCATACATCAATTCCTCCCGTAATTTTCCCACATTCGGGATACACAAATCGTCGTCCTTTCTCAAAATACCATCATCCAAGGATAATTGGGAATTGGAATCATCCACTGCATAATGTTTCATACTCTCATCGAGTTCCGTTGCTCATCGAACCCTTCCCGCAATGTCATATTGTACCTCCGTCTAGTTTAGGCATACATTAGCAGTAGAATTTTTGTCGACACAAGAAATCTCTAAGGCCTCCAACTCCTGGATCAGACGATCATCATGCATCTGTAACCAACTTGCCTTTACCGTAGTCCACCGATTCAAGGCATCTGCAATCACATTTCCCTTTCCGGTAGTATAGTATATCTGGAAGGTGTAGTCCCCAAGGAACTTCATCCACCTCCGCTGCCCCATATTCAGATCCTTCTAATCTATTAAGTACTTAAGGCTCGTATGGTCCGTGAAGATGTCAACTTTCACGCCATATAAATAATGACGCCACAGTTTAAGTACAAAAATCACAGTCGCTAACTCCAAGTCGTAGACTGGATAATTTCGCTCGTGCACTTTTAACTGGCGTGAGCCATATGCAAAAACCTTTCCAAACTGAAGAAGAACGCAACCTAAGCCGCTCCCTGAAGCATCATTATAGATCTCATAGCCGTCTGTACCACATGACGAACTCAAAATAGGCGTCGTGGTCAAACTACTTTTTAACTCCTCAAAAGCTTGCACGCACTCAGGCGTCAAAACGAACTTCTGATCTTTCCTCGTCAGTATGGTGAGAGGTAAGGCTATCCACGAAAAGTTCTCTACGAAGTTCCTGTAGTAGCTCGCAAGCCCATGGAAACTCTTGACTTCAACTACAGTAGATAACACATGCCACTCCCGTATCTCAACTATCTTTGCCGGATCCACCGCAATACCTTCTCCACTAACCACATGGCCAAGAAAAGCCACTGACGACAGCCAAAACTCACACTTTGAGAACTTGGCATAGAGCTTGTTTCTCCTCAGGGTGTGCAAAACCATTCACAAATGATTTGCATGATCTTCTTTGGACTGAGAGTACACCAATATATCATCAATAAATACGATCACAAATAGGTCCAATTACTCTCTAAACGTTCGATGTATTAAGTCCATGAATACCGATGGCGCATTTGTTAGTACAAATGGCATTATAGTGAACTCATAATGGTCGTAGCGTGTACCAAATGCTGTCTTAGGAATATCATCTTCCCGAATCCTTAACTGATAATAGCCAGACTTTAGATCCAGCTTCGAGTAGACAATTGATCCTACCCGCTGATCGAACAAGTCATCAATCCGTGGTATCAGATACTTGTTCTTCTCCGTCTGCTTATTCAGCTCTCGATAATCAATGCATAGACGCAAGCTTCCATACTTCTTTTTCACAAAAGAACCGGTGTAAGACTCCTTTTTTTCTTTTAAACCACTAAGTCTTATGCCTAGAACCGCCATTTTGCGGTGACACCGACGCTCGGGTGGGTCTCCACTATAAATCCCCGATCCTGCCGGCCTTAACGATCACCAAAGAAAGAGAAGTATACAGATAAGTTCAAGTCCACATATCATATATAATATGAAATAGAAATCACAGCAATGTCCACATGATAAAGAAGTACCGAACCCGAAAGACAAATAGAAATATAAACGGGCTTAAGCCCGGTACATCAAGTCCTCACTACAACACTCTCGCAACTCTCAACATCTAAGTGGAAGCAAACTGAAATCCATCCTTAACACGTTGTCGTGTAGTAGTGGTAGTGCACAACAACTGATCCTCATATCCTGCCTCCTTGTCCTTCATGTGATGATGTTCCTACTGTTCGGTCCCCTAAAATGATGTGGTAACCGACCGTTAGTCATAAATACTAAGTAACTATCATCCTCGCCTCACCCAGAGACTCCTAGGCACCGTGCGGGTAGGATGAAAGCGGTGGACAATAAAGTAGAGTGGAACAAGCAAGTGACAACTATCCTAGCAGGTGTATGTATAAAAGAACTATAACAAGAAGGCAGTAATTGAAACAAGTAAAGTAGAACAGTAAGAACATGTAAAATAAACTAAGGAATAAGTAACCTTAACTTATATGAATACATATATTAACTTATAAGTTAAGGGGTCTTTTGCAAGGCTCTCATCGTATAAAAAGTCTCATACCAATTTATACGATGGGATATCGGGTTGTATGCAAGTATGAGTATAGTGTAATGATATGTCATGATTCATGTAAGTGCAACACGTGCACACGACTCTATGCGCACAGACCTTTAGTTCCCCCTATTTGTAAGTTAGCATCACTCCTAGGAACCTCCGTAGTGGTCAATGGAGACAGAGGGTTGGGCCCTCCACTCCTAGGCAGGTAACCGCACTACCAGGTCTAGCCCTTCCATACGCCTTTAAAGGACACAACCAGAGTCTCCATCTACTATTCTAACCCACCGCCAGACTTTTCTTTGGGCTAAATGAGAACCAAACTTGCCGAGTCGACGTATCGACGCCGATGCGATCAACCGTCCAATACTAAAGACCCACCACCTATATGCACATGCAACCATGAATTCTCGATCCATTATCTCCTCGAACTAACCTGTCCATCACAACTACCTTCCGAGCCTTCGACTCGTCGGGCTACCCTGCCCATTTCTACAACCATCGAGCCTATCGCTCGAATAAACCCAACCAAACTAAGCTCCCGAGCCATCGGGGTGTGTGAAGGTGAAGCCCTAGTTTATACTAGTTGCTCCTTAGTAATTATTCTTACGGTTTAGGTTAACCTTGGACTGCCCAGGGTATTCCCTGTGAAGGACTCTCACGGGGCACTAGGAACTATGATGGTAGCTGAAGCTCATCGTTCCTTTTCGCAAGGCACTTACTATTATTGATATCTACTCAAGTTCCAAACTCATTTATTGTTACACTAAATCTAACCCTAGTATATTTTGACTCTCTCTCTCGCTCCACAGGAAAGATGATCTTTCGTCGATCCCGATCACCTCTTAACACTAATCAACACAACACTCTCTTAATCATGACTCCTAATGAAGCTCTTTATTTCACCTTAACAAATCAGTATACAATCAACCCAACTCTCTATGTCCATCCTTCATACTAACACAAATATGCAGTTTTACTATGTGCAGACCAATCTAAGTTATATGATGAGCATGAGGGGTGACCCCCCTTCAAATATTCTTCCAAATTCCCTAGTATTTTTACTGGGGGTCTAACATGACATATTTAGAGTAAATCCATAAAATTGTAATTTTCCTAATTTATTTAGCATTTATTAAATTTTTCCCAAAATAAGATCATTGATGGTTTTTAACATAAAGTACAAGGTTTCCTTTAGTTATGGCCTTCCAAAAATTATGATCACTATATGTTGCCAAAATATCAGAGAGTACCAAGTTTTACAAACTTTCATAAATGTATTATCCCCTAATTTAATTAATTCAAGATATTTGTAGTAATTAAAGGTAAAGAAGGAAGTACCACCAATCATAATCCAAAAATTACACAAAAATTACCAGAGCTTAAAAATAATCTTAAAACATTAGTGACTGAGTTTCATACAATTCCAAGTTAGTTTAATCATGAATTTATCAAAATCATCAATAGGGGCAACAAAAAGGTTATAACTACAAGTATGAGCTACTGTCTTCCAAACACCCTACAATAAATTTCAGAGACTCATAATGATATGAAACCTCTTCTACCAGAATTTCATAAGGATCCAAGATCATATGACCCTTCAATATTTCCATAAAAGTATAGGCCTAAACAATCCCTAATTGATTTAAGTTGTGTGTCTAAGTCTAAATGTCACCAAATTCTTTCCTATGACTATTTACCATCCTAGAGTTACATGGACTAAACCCCAAGTCCATACATGGACATATCACACCATGTCCTTCACCAACTCCCAAAGTTCAACCTTAGGGTTTGAATTAGGGTCCTAGGGCAAATCCACCCCAATCCATCTCCAACTCCATGAGGGGGTGTTTAAACTAACCTTGGGGCTCTTGCCAAAGTCCCAACCCCTTTGGGTGATAATTTACCCCTTCATGCCCCAAGCTCACTCTTGCCCAAATTAACCCTTAAAGGGACACAATTTAGTCTCACCAAAACCCATTCAAATCAAACCCAATTGGGCTGAGATTTTTATCAGAGTCATAATATGACCCTAAAAGATAGCCACCAAAATTTTGAGGACTTTTGAGGTCATTAGACCCTCTAATTAAATCATTCGAGGTTTATTAAATTATTACAAAAACTATAAGAATTTTTTCCCAAAAATTCCCATTTATGTTATAGATATAGATAAGACTGGCCCTCAATACAAATCTCAAGTCATTTGGATGGCTGGATTGATGGTGGCACTCAATTTAGTCTCTGGTCAATCCTATGTATATGCTGCACCATTTTGAGTTATGCGATCAGACCACATACCCAAATGGGTTGAAACAAATTTTAAATTAAAGTAGACATCAAGGGCTACAATGTTCATGTTGGCCCCCTAAGGGCCTCATTTATTTAGTATAAAGGGGGCACAGTAAAGGGTTAAAAATAAAACCTTAATAATCATTATAAATTGTTGTTGTATAGGTCTAATCCGACGGTGATCGAATCATCTTCAACCTCCAGTCGTTGGCCGTGATTTCACCGACCTGGAGAAGCTTTCAAAGCTATTTGTTGGCCATCCAGTCCCCTCCCCGGCCGGCCACCACCACCACCTCCGTTGAGGTGGTGACTATCGTCAGAGGGCGGCACTGCTGTTGGAGGATCGGTTTCCGGCGATCTCGCAAGGAAGCCCAAATCCAAAAATTCATGGAATTTGAAGCTTGGAATCGGCTCAACTGAGCTCGATTACACATCCTAGTTTATCTAGATACTAGCATAAGGGGAGAGGAGGAGAAGTGGACTTGTGGGGGGGGGGGGGTGTTGTTGCCTCGCCGGCCGCAGCGTCGTCATTTCCGGCGGTGGAGCTTTTCGGTGCTCTGCAACTATACAGTGAAGGGCTTCGATTTTTTCAGGGGAGGGGTGGAAAAAAATTCTCTCAGCTAGGTGAAGCTTTTAAAATAGCAAAATGGGGGAGGGGAGGAGTCAAGCACCAATTGTCATTAATGGCCATTAGAGGAGGATTTCGGCCAAGGTAAGATCCAAGGAAAGCAAACACTATACAGCCTAGAAAAACTCTTGATCTCCTCAGAACTGATGGGGGAAGATGAATCAAGCCTTTGGAGATGAAGAGGGAAGCCCCTTGGCCTTCCAAGCCATGAATGACCCTCTTTCTCTCTCTTTCTCTCTCCTCCATTAAAAGAGAAGATGGTGTTCTCTCTCCTAGTCATCATTTCCAGAAAATGAATGTATTTTTAAGTGATTATAAACCTCATGAGTCTAGTGGGCCACCCAAGTTGGGCTTAGCCCAAGTGGATTAGGCTTGAGCTAGCCATTTAAGCTAGTTTGACATAATTCTAGGGTGGAGTTGACCTTGGTCAACTTGACCTTTTGGGTTGACCCCAATGGGTCTTTGGTGACCTATTGGCCTCCCCTAAGGTCTAAGAAGGGTTGGGTAGGGCTGGTTGGGCACCTTGAAGGCCACTTGACCTTTAGTTAGGGCACTTTGACCTTTTTAGGGCAATGGTTGACTTGGGTCAACTTAACCTCTTTGGTTGACCCCAATGGGTCCTTGGTATCTCATTGGCCTCCCTTAGGGCTTGGGAAGGTCTAGGTGGGTCTCTTTGGCTAAGGGGAGCTCAATTGGCCATGTGTGAGCTTAGTTTGACCTAATTAAGGTTTTGGTTAACTTGGTCAATTTGCCCCTTTTTGGTTGACCCAATGAGTCCTTGGTGACCCATTGGCCTCCCCTAGGGTTAGGGGTGTCATGGTGGGGTCATGGAACCAAGTTAAAGCCCTAAGGTCAAACCCTAGGTCTGGTGATTGGAAATTACTATTTGTAGATCATGGTGATCTTCACCTTTATGCCTAAGGTCACATGGTCTCTTGAGCTTCCTAGGGTTTTGTCATGACCTATTCATGACAAAACCACACTTAGGGGTCTAGTTTGAAATGGGATGTTACAAATCCCAATAAACAAAAATAAAAATTTCGTCCCCGAAATTCAGGTTAGGCCTGCGGGGTTTCTACTAAGAATAACTGAATGTAACATACCTTAGGAAGTTGAATGTACACCTTACCCAAAGAGATCTGGGTACCTCTGCTATATCGGATCTAGTAGCTACCAGGTATACTCCTCATATCCATAGTTCTCCCACATAATCTTGATCATCGGAACCTTCTCGCACCGCAAGACTCACACTATTGTATCAGGTTTACCCCAACTACATCGGTCAGTCTATCCTCGAACTTCCACTCTAACTCGGGAAGTGACTATAGTAGTTCCCCAAAAACCCTTACACTGGCCTACACCAGCCGACAAACCTCACCGTGCGTCACAAAATCCATGACGTATCCCTTCACTCCGGGGAGATACATGTTCCGAGATACATCATACTTTCGGTGATAAGATTTCTCATTTGTGTGGGTAGGCAACAGCTCTATAAAATCTCCACTTCACAATCAGATTCTTAACCCTATGAATACGTCCGAGTAGCATCGAATATGGTTTACTTTAATTTCACTATATTCTCGACGCAATGTTTTCTAGATGAGGTCTAAGGGAAACCCAATCAGTAACCACTTTGCCTAATAAACAAAAGACAAGCCCCCAATAAACAAAAGATAAGCCCTTACCTACCTTGGGCTAAGTATCTTTGATATTACATATTATAACCATCCTAGCTGGGTGCACAATCCCTAGGGCATCAACCCTAAATTTGGGGTTCCATCCTGAAACTTGTTGATATACTCCATACTTTAAACCCTCCAAGTCACATTTACGACAACCTTATCAGGTTCAAAATGTTCCCAATCTCAAATGGGTCTCTTCCGAAGTTGAATTCCTATCTAACCCTCGGTGTTTGTCTTGGTGGTTGTCTCCGGGTAATCTTGTTACTAGTACGAGGGTTGAGACAAAGCGTCTTCTGTCATTCTACTAATAGATTATTGGCCTCAATTCTCCTTAAGGCAGTCCTACCGGTTTAAGTAATCCTAGATATGGACCATAGGGACACCTGCATTTATGTCTTAGGTAGTCATTCTCGTGTTAAACTCCTCCTTTATTCTCTTTGGGTATCTCCTTACCTTAACCAAGTTCATACCGAATGTCTATTTCCGACTAGGGCATACTATAAGTTGTCATGGTTAGTCATGTGTCCTAGTGGGTTGAGTCTAACTCGTTGACTAGAGAATTATAAGATGAGATCTTCACAGCCGGAGGTGCTCCCTGCTAGGGGCAGGGTTTGCCACAGACTACAAAGAAGAATTCCAATTGCTAGCTAATGTACAAGTGGAACTAAAGAAAGGTGGACCTTTGCACGTGATTCCCATTATGGGCACGTCATTGCTTCCGCTGATAGTTTGTCCTCAAACTAAGCTCGCACGGGATGGCCTAGGGTTTTTGTGGACTTCTTCTCTTTAGATCGATGTTTCCCTCTGATACCAGTTTGTAAGACCCCATTTTTTTCTTTTAAACCACCGGATCTTATGCCCAGAATTGTAATTTTGCGGTAACACCGACGCTCGGGTGGGTTGCCACTACAAAACGACGATCCTGCCGGCCTTAACGATCACCAAAGAAAGAAAAGTATACAGATAAGTTCAAGTCCATATATCATCTATAATATGAAATAGAAATCACAGTAATGTCCACATGATAAAGAAGTACTGAAGCCGAAAGGAAATAGAAATATAAACATGCTTAAGCCCGGTACATCAAGTCTTCACTACAACACTCTCACAACTCTCAACATATAAGCGGAAGCAAATTGAAATACATCCTCGACTCGTCGTCGTGTAGTAGTGATAGTGTGTAGCAACTTCTCCTCATGTCCTACCTCCTTGTCCTTCTGGTGCTGATGCTCCTACTTCTTGGTCATTATCATCATCGCCTCACCCTCGCGACTCCTAGGCACAGCGCAGGGAGGATGAAAGCGGAGGACAACAAAGCAGAGTGGAACAAGCATGTGACAACTACCCTTCAGGTGTATGTATAAAAGAACTTTAATAAGAAAACGGTAATGTAAACAAGTAAAGTAGAACAGTAAGAACATGTAAAGTAAACTAAGGAATAAGTAACATTAACTTATATGAATGTTCATACAAACTTATAAGTTAATGAGTATTTTGCAAGGCTCCCATCATATAAAAAGTCTCATGCCAATTTATACGATGAGATGTCAGGTTTTATGCAAGTATGAATGTAGTGTAATGATATACCATGATTCATGCAAGCGCAACACACGCACACGACTCTATGCGCACAGACCTTTAGTTCCCCTATTTGGAAGCTAGCATCACTCCTAGGAACCTCTGTAGTGGTCAACGAAGACAATGGGTTGGGCCCCACATGCCTAGGCAGGTAACCGCACTACCAGGCCTAGCCCTTCAGTATGCCTCTGAAGGACACAACCAGAGTCTCCACGTACTATGTTGACCCACCGCCAGACTTTTATTTGGGCTAAGTGAGAACCACACTTGCCGAGTCGACGTATCGATGCCAGTGCGATTGGTCATCCAATACTGAAGAACCACCACCTTTATACACATGCAACCATGAATTCACGAGCCATCGTCTCCTCGAACTAACCTGTCTGTCACAACTACCTTCCGAGCCCTCGGCTCGTCGGGCTACCCTGCCCATTTCCACAACCACCGAGCCTACCGCTCGGATAAACCCAACCAAACTAAGCTCCCGAGCCATCGGGGTGTGTAAAAGTGAAGCCCTACTTTATAATAGTTGTTCTTTAGTAATTATTCTTACGTTTTAGGTTAACTTTGGACTGCCCAGGGTATTCCCTGTGAAGGACTCTCATGGGGCACTAGGAACTATGATGGTAGCTGAAGCTCATCGTTTCCTTTCGCAAGGCACTTACTATTATTGATATCTACCCAAGTCCCAAACTCATTTAATGTTATACTAAATCTAACCCTAGTATATTTTGACTCTCTCTCTCTCGCTCCACAGGAAAGACGATCTTTCGTCGATCCCGATCACTTCTTAACACTAATCAACACAACACTCTCCTCAATATGAGTCCTAATGAAGCTCTCTTTTTCACCTTACCAAATCAGTATACAATCAACCCAACTCCCTATGTCCATCCTTCATACTAACACAAATCTACAGTTTTACTATGTGCAGACCAACGTAAGCTATATGATGAGCATGAGGGTGACCGCCCTTCAAATATTCTTCCAAATACCCTAGGATTTTTACTGGGGGTCTATCATGACATATTTAGAGTAAATCCAGAAAATTATAATTTTTCTAATTTATTTAGCATTTATTAATTTTTTTTCAAAAATTAGGCCATGGATGATTTTGAACATGAAGTACAAGGTTTACTTAAGTTATGGCCTTGTAAAAATTATGATCACTATATGATGCCAGAATATCAGAGATTACCAAGTTTTACAAACTTTAATAAATATATTAGCCTCTAATTAATCAATTCAATATATTTGCAATAATTAAAGGTAAAGAAGGAGGTACCACCAATCATAATCCAAAAATTACCAGAGCTTAAACATAATCTTAAAACATCACAGACTGAGTTTCATACAATTCCAAGTTAGTTTAACCATGACTTTATCAAAATCATCAATAAGTCACTTGACCCTTAGTTAGGGCACTTTGACCTTTCTAGGGCTAAAGTTGACTTGGGTCAACTTAGCCTCTTTGGTTGACCCCAATGGGTCTTTGGTGACCCATTGAGCTCCCTTAGGGCTTGGGAAGGTCTAGGTGGGTTCCTTTGGCTAAGGGGAGGTTAATTAGCCATGTGTGAGCTTAGTTTGACCTAATTAGGGTTTGGCTTGACTTGGTCAACTTGCCCCTTTTTGGTTGACTCAATGGGTCCTTGGTGACCCATTGGCCTCCCCTAGGATTAGGGGTGTCATGGTGGGGTCATGGAACCAAGTTAAAGCCCTAAAGTCAAACCCTAGGTCTGGTGATTGGAAATTACTATTTGTAGACCATGGTGATCTTCACCTTCATGCTTAATGTCATATGGTCTCTTGAGCTTCTTAGGATTTTGTCATGACCTATTCATGACAAAACCACTCTTAGGGGTCTAGTTGGAAATGAGATGTTACAACCGGGGAACTCTAAGGTGACATACTTGGACATATATAGCCTTGCTCTAGCAATTCCTGCAATTAAACTTTCAATTCTACCATCTCCTTTGGCGCAACACGGTGCGAGCGTGCCACAGGTTTCGCACCTCTCACCAACTCTATAGTGAAGTCAATCTCCCGCTGGGGCGATAACCTAGAGAGATCCTTCGAAAACACATTTATGTTCTCCGATATAATAGGAACATCACTTAAACTAGACTTCAGCTCAACAGCCTCCAACAGCATGAAGAACAACTTTGCGTCCTTCCGAACAGCTTTGACTACCTGGAGAGCAGACATCAATATATTGCTCGATCCTCACATACCAGCGAACTTAGTCTCTCGTTCGGTGTTCTGTCCCAGTGTGACTTCCTTAGAGTTGCAATCTATACAGGCACGCTGCTTCGCGAGCCAGTCCATACCAAAGATTATATCGAACTCAGATATCGACAACACAGATGCCTGCAATCCGAAATCCCAACTTCCAATTTGTACCTCAAGACATCAATACTTATCCTCATGCATCACGCATCTGTTAGGTAACAACACCTTTACTCTATCTGTCGACATAAGAGTATGCACTCTGATCTGTAATACGAAGTCCTCAGATAGAAACAAATGCGAAGCACCTGTATCGAACAATGCCCCCTCCAGATGGTCCCGAATAAGAACAAAGCCAATACTTATCAAGTTATACACAAGCAATTTATAAGGCATAAAGTATATAAAGCATGAAAAATATATACTACTCGTACCTGTGACGATATCAGCCTGTTTGATGGCCTCCTATTGGCCAAGATTGTACACCATTGGCTGAGATGGAACATATTGGGATGCAGTGGTCTCCACCGCCTTTCCCTTTTCAGCATACGATGCTCCTGCCTTTTTGTCCTTCTTTGGAAGGCCACTGGTACAATCACGGGCTAAATGTCCTGACTTGCCACAAGTGTAACATATGAGCAGGCCTCGCCCTTTTGTCGCTCTAGAAGTACCAGCAGAAGGACCCTGCCTAGAAGACTTGGACTTCTTATTCCATCTATTGCGGTAGTCAGACTTTCCAGGACGTGGCATTTTGAACTAAGGCTTTATCACAGCCAAGTACCTCTTGCCCTGCATCCTCTTCATGTCTTTCTCTAACAAACGAGTCGTATTTACCAACACTTGAAAACCTTGATTCATCGGACCAGAGAGCAATAACCTCAGCTCATCTCGCAGTCCCTCATAGAACTTATTGGTCTTACGCTCTTCGTCAGCAAAAGTAGACCCCACATAATGTCCCAACCTGGTAAACTCATGCAGGTAGTCATCCACACTACCCTCGCCCTAGGTCAAATGCTAGAACTCATTTTCCATGGCAATTCACTGCGACGACGACATATGCTTTACCAGGAACAGTCTCGAAAACTCCTCCATCGAGTCCTCCGATAGTCGCCTGCCCGCGAGGTGGTGTAACTCCAACTTATCCCACCAAAGTCGAGCTTCTCCTTCCAACAGGAAAGTGGCCAATGTGACCTTCTGTCCCTCCTCTGTCTCAATAGCCGTCGATATCCTCTTGACGCGTAAAAGTCAGTCCTCTGCCTGTGTTGGGGATCCTGCACCTGTAAACGTATGCAGACTAAAGCTCATGAAGTACTTCAGCTGTCGTTCAGTCGCTCGCTTCTCAACCAAAGCCTTAGCAGGCACTTTTCCTAGTAGCTATTGGCTCGGCGACACCAACTTGTACTGGCACTATTGCAGGTCGCACCTGCCCAGTCGGCTGTTCATTCATCATTGTAAAAACTGATTCAGCAACTAAGCGTAATATTTCCGCAAAAGGAGGAGGTGTGGGCACATCAGCTGGTATCGCACTCTCAACAAAACGTTGGGTTCAGACTACCCCGCAACACTTTTAGTCACTTATACGTGTAAAATACATAATTTAGTGACTACGAAAAGGCAAACAATGACTATTAGGAACGCGCAGGTTCCTCAAACATGTGTATTTTCATTCCTAAGTGGACATTCTTGAGTTCATTTATGTTATAACGGTAAGCACAAACACGTGCTCGCCACCCCTCAAAAGAATTCGACCATGAATTCGGAGAAGGAAAACTAAGACAAGCTGATATTTAAATTGTAACACCTTCATCCGTCACATGAAATATAACAGAGGGTTTGGGCGGGCCCCCATGTCATATCCCACAGATAGTCGACAGAGTTACATGTTAATATCAAAACTACACGCATCCTAACTCAGAACATTCTAGCGGAAGCTTCAGGGGTTGCACTTTGAACTCAAACAGTACAAATGTCCACTAATAAAAACAAAATAGGAATGTTTACAAAAATACACCAAAGTCAAAATGGCCTTAAGGCCTTACAACGGTTTTCTTTTTACACAAGTATTTTCATACATCAGCACGCAGGCCGACAACACATGAAAACACTAAAAAGCCTTCGCTTGGCCTTCGAGGGCCGACATAGCAACAAGGGCAGCAACCCGCTATTTCCCGCTCGGCTCTCCAGCACCTGTACGGGGACAATCCACCACAAGGGTGGCAAACAAGGCAACGACCAGCTTTTAACTGACCAATTATAACGACCCTACCCCATTCGCGGGGAAGCGATATTTCTTCACTGCAGGCATAACATTAATGCAATATATATATATATCACAAGGAGGTGCACTCAAGCACCATTCAATATTTCACAAATGAGTGCCTCAAAGGCCAAACGTTCTGTGCACTCAAAGGCACATTCTCGGTGTACCGGACTTCTCCGGGTCCCACCACCATCCAAAGTCCCGGACTTGATGGTTCACTTGAGCATTCTAGTCTTTCCGGCATGGGGACTAAGACTCTCATTATGCTAACGACGAAAGCCAGTTACTTTAGGCAATCTAGTCCGAACGATATAACACAGGTACAGTTCAGCCACATCCTATTGCTCAAATCAAATGCCAACGCCGACGGTCCCAGCCATCAAGGCGAACAACAAGACGCAGGTCAGCCTCCCCTTTCTCGTTCGGCCCTCTGGCCTTTCTTTAGTTGGGCTCTTCAATCTCTCAGCTTCGACGGCCTCCCACCAGGTCCCCAGGACTAGAGCCTGTAATTGATACATAATGACACTCACAGCCATAGTTGGGCACCCAGGTTCACAGCTCACCTACTTGTCCTTCAGCCTCCACGGGACAGGCTCTGCATGTCATAAGCTATTTGGAAGATATCACCAGCGATAGTCACTGTCGTCTGACGTTAGCAACAGAACTCTCTTCTGTCTCCAAACTCAGCCACAACTGGAACATCCATCCAGCCAACACCCTGCAGCATCCTGCAGTGCTAGAAAACGGGTCTTTCACAGCAATCACAGCTCACCAAGAGCTATCGTCAGCGATACTCGCTGTCGCCCGACGATATCCAACAGTTATGCAAACTATGGTATTTTCTGGGTATTTTCCTGGAGCTCACCCCCAGTACTTCCTGCTACTCCCATTTCATATGTACAACTCACAGACCCTGAAAATACTCGTTTATACTCAGAGTCTTCTCCGGCACGTAAAATAAAACATCACCAATCAAGACTAACCCGTCCGGATGGGCTTCACACAGTATGCCTATTTTGTACTGTGATTTTCGGATTCTATATGCAAAACCACCCGGGGATATCACATATCAACCCGTTGAAATTCCCTCGACTCTCCACATTTTGGTGGGGGATTCCATGTATATGCAAAAAGGAGGACTTCACTTGTCCCAGAAGGAAGATTGTTACCCTCGTAGTTCGTTTCAGAGCCATGAACGAGCTTTCGATCCGGATGGGAAGGAGCGCCTCACTTTCCTCTTCACGGATATTGCCTTAGTTCTCGATTCCAACCATGAGATCTCCTCCACTAAGTTAGCAAAGCTCAGCTTCAACCTTCTTCTTCCTTTCTCCCAAGCACTTGATGAGAAAGATGAAAGAGAGTGAGAGAAGAGAAATAAATCTTCTCTCCACCTCTTCTTTGATTAAGCAGTCTCGGGAATAAACTCAGCCACACGATCCTCTCATCAAAAGAAAGCAAATGCCACAATTTTAGTTGACAAGTCAAAATTAACGCTAGCTCACTCAAAGCTTCGCCGAGTGCGTTGAGAGCGTCGAGTGCGTTGAGTCTACTCAACGCTTTGCTGAAGGTGTCGAGTGCTATCGCTATCGCCAGCGATACTCACTATCGCTGCGCGATACTCACTATCGCTGCGCGATAGTATTCGTCGAGCCTACTCAACGCTTTGTTAATAGCGTCGAGTGCGTCGAGTCCACTCAACGCTTCGTTGAAAGCATCGAGTGCTATCATCAGCGATACCCACTGCCGCCCGACGATAACCACCAAAAATTCTATTTTCTCATTTTTGGAGTGTTAGCTTTGCCACTACTTTCCTTTGCTGCAAAATAAGCTCAAGCGGAGATCAAACTCTATGTCCTGCTGAAATCTATACCTATAGAAATTAAGGTACTCTCTTCTACTAGTGCACCTGTGTTTTTTCGTTCCTTATTTACGTGATTCCTTTTTCAATTCAATATTATTTGACTTATTATTAATTTATGTTTTTTTTTTGGGCCTACATAATTGATTTTTGTACTGTTTAGGATATGTACTATGTAGTTTAATATTATTTTATATACGACTGAGATTTTATTGTGGACTCTTTTCCTTTTTTTTGACACTTTTGCAAAGTTTCAAGCATAGAAACATCAATTATTTGGGGTTTAATTTTGCCCCAAACAGATGTGAAAAAAAGGATTGCAAATCAATTTTTTTATAAAAAATTACATGTAAAACCCTCAAGTTATGTGCTCTATCAACCTCTCTCTACCCTTATTATTTTTGTATTATGGTGATGGTCTTTGATCATAGTTGATATTGTTGAACATGTGTTCTGCGTCTCTCTGGTTCGATAATATCAAATCTCAAGTTGTATTTGATTATACATTTTTGAGTATAATGTACATGTTTACAGGTGTGAAGATTTTCAATATCGACGAGTTTTTGCACTATCGCAGGCGATAGCCACTATCGTTGGCGATAACTTGGATGTTGACACGTCAGCGATCTATGGACGGTTGGAACGCGCGGGATACCAGAAAAGGAAGCGCTAAATTAGGATATCGCCCGACGATAGTGACTATCACCCAGCGATAGCGACCATAAATTTGGAAACGACTGCCTCTTTTCTTTCCCACGCGGGATAGCTGACGGTGGTACCAAAATAGGATATCGTTAGGCGATAGCCACTATTGCCCATCAATAGTGCTAAAATCAATATAAGCGCGATTTTTTATCCAGGTGGCGTGTGCTCTAACCCTAGAACATCCAAAGGAGGTCTTATCATACCTGTTGCTAGAGCCACCGTCCAAGAAGAAGAAGGCTTTCCCTCTTATAAAAACAAATGAGATCTCTAGAGACAGAACACCAGAGCGAGATTCAGAAGACGTTCACGTGCCCGTGCCACGAGAATCAAAAACATCGATCATTCACCGCCTACAGAGATATACTTTTTGAGGGAGCATTAATTTTCTTTGATCTTCTTTCTCTCTTTTTCTTTTATTTTACTGTATTATGTACGAAGAAATCGTCCAGTGTGGACGTCAAATTCTTGGGAGGAGTTTGTAGGAAATTGTTGTGGGAGATCGACGGATTTCTGAGAGAAATATGTGAAAATCGTTCTGAGAGGTCGTCTAAATCTAGGAGATCTAGTAATTCGTCAATCTTCTTGGGAAGAAGTGAGAGCATCCTTTTGATTTTTCCCATTACTGTATATATTATTATAAGACTTCTATAACACCACCTGGATCAATGGCCCCATCAAAGCACGTCCCAAGAGAACCGGCCCGTCTCCTTCAGTACATTTGCACGTCCACCAAGAGAATCAGCCTCTCTCCCTCCCTCCCTCCCCCTCCAGCAGCTGCCCGGATTTCCGTCTGATCACCTCGAGGGCAGCCTCACGCTGCCCTGACAGCACGCCAGCAATCAAGAGATGTATATGCGGCTGTTTTTGGGTTCTAAGCAGAGTCCGGATGCATGTTTTTAGATAACAATTTTGTCATGGTGGCATATGCATATGTATAATTATTATTTATTCTAGTCATATTATTATAAAAATTATCAAAATAATTTTGTCATGGCGTGACTGAGGCAGGCCGGGCGCATGGCACGGCGGCGGCCAGGTGGCCGGCTGTGGGCCCTCGCGGCGGCGTGCGGAGGGCGGGCAATCGAGGACCGCTGTGTGGTAGGCGGGCTAAGGCCTTGAACTAAGGCCCATCCTGCAGCCAAGGCCCACCAATTCCTATGGGCTAAGGCCTTGAAATGAAGAATTAATGGGAGGAGGCCATGAGGCACCCCTTCCATCTCCCAAAAGCAATCCTTTGGTCTTCCTTGATGCTTGGGATCAATTTCCTCATCACTCCTTGTCGGTCATCATTAATGGGGAGCTTTAAATCTCCTGGCCGATCACCTCCCTCATGACAACTCCATAAATAGTCCTCCTCGGCTCCAATGGACCATTTTATCGCCTTCAGAACCTCTCAAGGAGTCGAAATTGTGTGGTGGATTGAAGCTTTTGGTGGAGGATAGAGGAATTGAGCAAGCTCGTCAGAAACCGCTGCCACCTTGGCCACTCGTCGAAGCAGCCGCCTCCAAGCCCGAAAGCAGGTCCATTTGTCCTCCTCTCCCCTTATGTTAGCATCCTATATTCATTAGGAGAGATATCGGGCTCAATTGAGCCCGATCCATTGAGAAAAACATGGAGAATTGTGGAAAAATCATGGGTGTCAGGTTCAACGGAAAACGCTACCACCAGTAGCCAAACCATCGCCGATCGATAGCCATCACCTCAACGGAGGTGGTGGCGGCGGTGGCCGGCCGGGGAGGCGGTTGGATGGTCGGGAAATTGAGTTTTAATGAGATCTAGGTTGGGACAATCTCTACCGTCGGCTCAAGGAAGAAGACAACATGATCCCGCTAAAATCGCTTTAAGATTCGTGCTGGAAGAATTTATATATATTATAGTATTTAATTATATATAAATTTTGTCACACTTTAATAGAGTTTTTCAAATAGAAATTAATTGTCCTTAGATGTCAAATTAGGAAAAGTTTCCTGAGACAACTTTTGTAGACTTTCGGGTCTACTTTCAGTAGGAATTGAAATCAACCCATTTGGTGCGCTACAGCTCCCTGTAGGGCAGTTCTACTGGGACTGGTCCTTGGGAAGGACGGAACTTTGATTGTGAATAACTTTCACATAGATGCATTCTTGAAATCGTAATTTTGACCATACATGTATGTAACCTCGATACACCATTTCATTAAAAATCAGAATTTTTGGGGCACATTTTTCTTTAATTTTATCAAATATAAGATTTATTGAATTATTGGAATAAAAGTGGTTAGACAACTCATATAGACCTAAATTTTGTTTGGGAGGTTCATTAGGTCATTATAAGACCCTGGTAATATTTTGGGGTCATTTGGAGTTCTGCAGGTGAGTGTATTTCAATGTATGAGGCTATGACTTAAGGTATGTGGTGTGCATTTAGCCAAAAAGGTGTATCTTGTGAATTTAGCGAGATTGGCTTGGTCAAATCAAGTGAAATATTGTACACGCACTTATTTAGTGAAAATACACCTCCTCGGAGAGTTTTAGAATTTTTGGAGGTGAATTTGATTAGAAATTGAATTATTTTTCATATTGTTATGTTTATGTATAAATGGAATTAATGTGACATGAATATAGAAAAAGTCTGAGCTGTTACCGTACATATTGCAATCAAAACCCCTCCCTCTATGGTTGGTAAATGTACATTGGAAACAATTGATGTTACAAGGAGTGAAAAAAGACAAAGAGGACATTGATATTAACAACGAAGTTGAAATCATTCTAAAAAGTTTGCGGAATTAAGTTTTCAACAAAAAAAGCAATGAAAAAAACTCTGAGAATTTGTTGATCCCTCATGTAGAAAAATAGTTGGGTCTTTGGTGCCGATGCATCTAAAAGGAAGACCAAAATAGAGTTATAAAAAATTTTGGGATGACGAGAAATCCACAAAACGCGTCCTTCCTATTTTTAACATGTTCTTGCTATGGAAAGTTCACAATCCGGGAAAAAGGTGAAGAAAGTGGCTAAATTGAATGCTCGAAAGAGAGTAGCATATCAACTAAGAACTCCTTTTCAAGGCAGAAATCTATTTATGAGTTCTTTTGTTTGCAAACAATTGTCATCTATATTCTTCGTACATATTATAGATGTCGTTGATGTGCAAGGAGATGACCACTGTGGATTTCGGGTTATAAGTCAATGTTTGAATTTGGGTGAGGATTGGATACAAGGAATAATCTCCAATATGAAATTTTAAATCATGCAACATTATATGATGAGGTGTAAGGCACAAAGAGACGACAACAACTCATATATTCTCTTGATTGCACAATTACGCCCGCACCAGTTGAAAAATGGATGTCACTACCTGATATGGGTTTGGTAATTGCATCATTCTATAATGTTGTCATAGTTCAACTATCACGTGATCAATGTTTCACATTTCTTCCACTGCATTCAATTCCACTGACTGAGACTAAACTAATTTCCATTGGATTCATAAATGGGAATCATTTTGTGTCGCCAACTCTGCGTGACAATCGTCCATTGCCACCATTATTCTCGCCATGGAGAAGGTTTCATGAGGAGTTTGCAGAGACGTGGACATCTACATATATGTCACGGGTAACCCCTCCACCAACGAATATAAAGAACACTTTGGTTATCGGCTTAGAGGACTTTTGACAATAGTTAGAACAACTTACTTTATGTTATTATTATTTTTAACTTTATCGGCTTAGAGGAAGTTTTGGCAAACTATGTGAAAGTAACTTATTTATGTTTTTTGTTATATTTAAGAACTCGTTTTAAGAGATATTCTGACTCTAACTTATTGCAGGCGCATCCTTCCGTGAAGCATTACAAAGATAAAGTGATTGTGAATTGGTCTGATTTGGCTGTGTTGTGTGGGACTGATAGAGCGACTGGTAGTCATGCTGCGACCGCAACAGAGTCGGCGAAATAGATAGATGCAGAGTCTATGGCGGAAAAAACAAGTAATACACAGGAGACGGCTAGAGTTGATGGAGAAGGTAGCAGTAGAAGGAGGAGAAAGCGAGCTGGACAAAATGACTCAGTAGCTGTGGCCATTGAAAAATTGGCTGACTCGGTGCAAGGAGCGGTGGGGATCATGACTGCTAGTGATGTTGACGATATCTATGTCGCACTTACTCGGATGACTGACTTGTCTTCGGAAGATTTTCTTAGGGCGATGGATATACTGTGTCATGATAGTGTCAAGCGCGATATATTCAAGAGACTCCCGGACGAGTTGAAGGGCACCTAGCTGTGAATGCAATTTGATCGCTAGTTTAGTGTTTGTGTTTATGAGTCAATGACTTTTTATCTAAGTATTTTTAATACTTTATCTAAGTATTTTTAGTACTCTAAGTATGTTTGTGTTTATGAGTCAATGACTTTTTTTTCTATGGACGATGATTTAAAATTTGTAGTACTTTCATTTCAAGTATTTTTAGTACTTTGATGATTTTGTGGACATAGCTTAAAATTAAACAATATTAGTTTCTAAAATTTACAATTCCAAAAAACCAATTCCTTTGCACAACCGAACAACATTTAAGTATCAATGTCAATTCTGTTCACTGAATACCTTCCTGCAACCGAACAATAGAATTGATTTTCTGCACAAAATCAATTCCTGCAGATATTAGTTTTCTGACGAAAGCCAATTCCAGAAAGCCAATACCTGCGCGCCGAACGGACCGTAAGTGATTTTGTTGATTTGTGGTGTTATGCATTCTATCTTTTTAATTGTTATCGTCATTAGTCTGCATTCTATTTTTGTAATTGTTATTTGAACTTACTCTACTTTTTTTTGTTAATGTACTGTGCAAGTATCTTTAAATTATTTTTATTTTAGAATGAACTGCTATTTCGAAATGATGTAATAATAATATTAGCGCCCACGACCGATGTTGCCGCCCGCGACCGATGTCCCCGCTCGAGACCGATGTCCCCGCCCGCGACCGATGTTGCCCCCCGACCGATGTCGCCGCCCCCGTTCCATATCGCCCCATGATCCATGTCGCCCCCAACGACCAATGTCGTCTTCCACGTCCAATGTCGGCGTCTACAACCGATGTCGCCACCCCCGTCCCATATTGCCCCCACGATTAATGTTGCCCCCAACGACCAATGTCGTCTTCCACGTCCAATGTCGACGTCCACAACCGATGTCGCCGCCCGCGCTCAATGTCGCCGCCCCCAACCAATGTTGGCGCCCCCGACCAATATTGGCGCCCCAACCAATGTTGGCGCCCCCGACCAATTAGCCACCCACGACCAAAGTCGCCCCTAACTAATGTTGCCATCCACGACCAATGTCGCCTCCCAGGACCAATGTCGCCGTCCACGGTCAATGTCGCCCTCACGACCAATGTCGCCCCCAAGACCAATGTCGCCCCCCAAGACCTTTGTCGCCGCCCTCGACAAATGTCGCCCCATGAAAAATGTCGCCCCCACCACAAATGTCGCACTCACGATAAATGTCGTCCCCACGACTAATGTCGCTCCCACGACAAATGTCCCCCGCATGGGGTCCCCCGTGCACGACTGTTTGTATATTATATATATATATATTTATATAAATAGGAGTGTCTGGCACGAGGATCCGCGCCTACGGTGCCCAACTACGATAGTACCTCAACTGCGATAGTACATGGGGGATTCCATGTCCTACGCGACATTATCCCGGCCACGACATTGTCCTACTCCGACGACGCTCCTATCGCTCGCAAATCCTTAAGTATTATACTTTGCTCGTCGCTAATTTTTGCGATGTGCACGAAGGTTTGTGAGCGGCGAGGAGAACACCTTTTTATTATATTTATATATATATATATATATATATATATATATTATATATATATATATATATATATATATATATATATATATATATATATATACTATTATATAAAGAAGTAGTTTTGAAAACCAAATCAAAAACAAGATGAAATCTGACCGCTAAATAGGGCTCAACTGTTTAATTAGCACCATCCATCATACTTTATTTTGAAATCCATATACTGCCAAGAGATGGATTCCAAACCGGGCTCAAAACAAATATTCAAAAAAATTTGCAGATGTACTGCCGTCCGCCGTCTGCACACCCCCGCACCTTTATTTCGCAATCGACTTGCCATTTCGCAATCGCGTCTGCCTTCCTCCCGCCGCTGTGTCAATCCCGCGCCACTAACCCTCCCACTGCTAGGTCATCTAGCCGTTGTTTTGCTTTTCCATCCCAATCGCGCACCTTCAGGAGATCATCCGACGGCGACTTTCCCCTTCCACGACATTCTTCCACTTCGCTCTTCCACATCGATCTTCCAACTGACCATTTCCCTTCTACATGTAACCCTTCTTCCTCATCCTCGCTCGGTTTGTTTCCCGCCTGCTCTTCGCCTCTGTCATTTACACTGCTCGCTCACCTCCGCAGTTACACTGGGACATTTACTCTGCGGCCGCTGATCAAAAGAGGCAATCTGCCGTTTGCTTCGCTCACCTCCGCAGTTTCTTCACCACGCATCCTCCCACGGTTTGTTAACCACCCCTCTATCTTCTCTCTGTTTCCAGAGTTTTTTTCCTGCAATCATAGGCTCTGGTTCTGTCTTTTTTTCCCAGGTTCACTGCTGTCGATCAGAGGGGATCCGCCGACCGCCGATAAAAAGAGGGGATCCGCCACTAACTGTTAGTGATATCTATGTTAGTACTGCCGATCAGATTCATACCTGTTTATGTCATTTCTGTGTTATTTGATTTCGGTGTTATTTGTTCTCTTCACCACGCATCCCAATCACGCGCCTTCTATGTTAGTACACCCCGACACCTTTATTTCTGTGTTATTTGATTTCTGTGTTTATGCTGAAGAAGGTTACCTCAACCCCCAATATTGTTATTTCCGAGTCTGTACAAATCTTATGTTTATTTCTGACTCAAGCATAATATTCATAGCATGTACAAATCTATTGTGATTTCCGAGTTTTAGCTTTGAATGTGATTTCTGTCTTGAATGTGAATATCAATGTTGATTTCTGTCTTTGTTATTACAACCTGTGTTCAATTTCAGAAAGGCATGAAAGCATTTAACAAGCAGTGGAGTTTGGATTTCACAGCTATATTTTTGTAAATCAAACTCATGTTAATAATGGTTGTTGATAAATTCGCATACAATATTATATTGTACTGATTTATACATCCAAACATGCATACGCATGATTTAAATAGATACTGAATATTGATCTATATATGAAGGTGTATGTTGATTGATGCTAGAAGTCTTCATGGTATGTACATACAATACATATTCACGCATACAAATATTACCTAAGGGTCACTAGACAGTCTTTCAGTAATCCTGAAAATTTGTCTTTCAGTAATAATGAGGGAATGTGTTCCAAATTTTATGCTCAAAGGTTTAATGGAATTCTGTGAAATGTTCCCAATAATAAGCATGCCCTTATTATGAAATGTTTATTACTGATTAATTAACTTATTTTGGTATTAGTGTAGTTTTGTCCTTGGTATTTATTATAATCCAATCCTTAAACTTTTATATTCAATATTTTGTATATGTTTGATGAACTATATAAAATTGCAAGTATAAAGATTGATGTTCCGACTGATCTCTATTTTGGATTATTTGATGATTAAGCCTCCTGCTTAATTTTAAATATACTTACAGATTAGTAATAGGATTAACATAATCCCTTTGTCATGAGCTTTTAAGAACTCCATTTAAAAGAACTGAATTTACATGCCCATAATAATTGAATTTTAATTTACAAGTCTGTAATCATTCCTTGAAATAGTTGGAGTTCATACTTCATCTAACAATCAATCTGCGTACTAAAGTTGAAGGTTTTAGACTACTTATATCGGCAGTGTCAAGAGGCTTGATCGTCAAAGAAGAGTGGTAATTTGTTTACGATATGATAAGGAAGTAATGCTTAACAATGACCATGTACATTAATTTAAAATTTTCTTTCATTTAGTATGTTACATCATGTAATTTGTTGATTTCTCCATTCCTCTTCATGAAAACAGGATCTCCCATGGACAATAACCGCAACTTACGGTGGTAGGATTTGGATATACTTTTGTAATGCTCGGATTTTAGATTTTTCAAGTTAGTCTTTTGATGGTACTTATTGACATTGTAGTTGTATTTATGTTGCTTGATATGGTTTAGTATAAGGTGTTAGTTATGTTGTTTCAGAATTTATGCTCTGTAGATTTTGTTTCCTGGAAACAAACAATCACAAACATTAAGTGCAATTCATGAAGTCTGGCTAGCATTCATTCCCTGTCGAAGCATGTTAGATTTCAGTATCCTCTTTTTTACCATGTTCTTAAATTGCACTATGATGAACCACACATACATGAAATAAAATAGATTTACCATGCTCTTAGATTTCTATATCATGCTCTCAGGTGTCCCTATTTCACGATTTAATGTCTCGTAATGCAATTCAACAGCCATGCTCTCAAATGTTCCTGTTTCAAGATACAATGTCTCAAAAATTTGTGATTGAATATCACTATCTATGTTACAAGATTGAAGTCTTTGGTTTATGCCCAAGTTTCTATTTTGAATTTGTTATGCCCATTCCAGCATTTGGAGTTTTATAGTTATGTTAAACAAACTGTATTATATTGAACAAGCTGTTTAATAATGGGTAATTACCGTTATATTATATTGAACAAGCTGTATTATAATGGGTGATTATCGCGGTACTATATTGAACAAGCTGTATTTTCAATTAGTTATGCCCATTCCAGTAATCTTCTTTCAACTGCATATCCTCTTTAGATTATAATTTTTTTTTCTATTTTTAATTAGTATGGAACTCAAATAGACACGTGAGAGTAAATGTGACATTTCTCCTCTTTAGATTATAATTTTTTTTGTGTTCATCCTAATTTATTAATGCTTGCATGAACTGTGGATGCCTTGACTCAATTTTATATAAAATTTCATAAGCTTGCATTAACTGTGGATGGTTTTTATCTGGAGTCAAAATCTTGCATGAACTGTGAATGAGTTTTATTTTCAGTCAATTTTATTTTAAATTCCAGAAACTTGCATTATATGTCGATAAGTTTTAAAATTTCAGAAGTTCGAATGAACTGTGGATGGGTTTTATCCGGAGTCAATTTTATTTAATTAAAAGTTCCATCTCATATTTCATCTCAGGTTTCAATACAATTTATATTGCAGGCTTGCATGAATTGTGGATTGGAACAAACAACAAGACTACTGAACCATGCTTTCACCACCTTCGTGTCTTCGTGTCAAGACTACTGAACCATGCTGGGGCGTTGAGTGCACTTAACGCCTCAATGCTGGGGCGTTTACTGCACTCAACTCTCCGATTTAGGGGTGTTGGGTGCACTCAACGCCCCAAATCGGGGGCGTTGAGTGCATGCTGGGGGCTTGCGACGCCAGCCGTCGCTGGATTAGGGTACTGCCGCGGAGCTACCTGTCGGTGGCGGGCGAAGCCCGCCGTCACAGGCCGGGTACTGTGGCGCGTAGCCATAGGGGCGGAGCCCCGTGTCAGGCACACACATATATATATATATATATATATATATATATATGAAAAAAGTTGCATTTGATTAAACATTCAAAAATATTAATTATGCCGTTATTTTTATATTTTAATGACTTGATATATATTATAATTTATTTTCTTAAAAATTAAAATATAATGCCATAAGTGTCATTCAAGTAATTACATTATCCCAAAATTAAAAGTAATGATGAAAATCTATTAAAATTCAAAAAGTTTTCAGTAGAGCTCCTACACCAATTATGATAGACTGTCATTAAGCATGTCAGTCAATTCAAGAAAGGTTGTCATTAGGTTTTAGGCATATCAGAGGTGTTTTCTAAAAGCTACAATTATCCATCAATTATATTAAAATTAATTAATTTGTATTATATTTAATTTAAGCTGCATAAATAATTGATAGGGACGGAATCCCAAACCTATCGCATTCAAAGTGACCTCGAGATTGGAGCTCCATTTCCAAATCAAAGATTTTGTTTGTTTAAGCATTTTCAGCCCGCGTTTCTGGCAAATATCGTCAGACAATGGCTAATCAAATAGGGCGACGTCTCGATTTGCCTCGTTTGCGACCGCAGCAAGAAGGAAAAAGGCCCCTCTGCCGCTTCGTTTCGATCCCCGCCTCCCCTCTCCAGTTACAATGCTCTGAGCGGCTGCTCCTGCCACGGCCTAATTAAACAAAGCCTAGGCTTAATGATTAATAATTCACGACCAATTAATATAATAGTGAAGCTTTAAGCTTAATTTTTGACTTCGCTGCTTAAGGTGGACGCCTGTCGCAGTTGGAAGCAGCAGCAGGCTTGCCGCTTTCAAGTTCCCGCCGTCCGCCTTCACTCGTCAACCACTAGGGTTTCGAGTCTCCTCTCACCTTTCTGCTCTTTAACGAGTTCCTCTCTGCTTCGATCACCACATGCGTGCCTAATAGAAAACTCTTGAAGGTACGTCCGAGCACGCGCTCGATGGAACCCTCACTTTTGCTGCAGCGATACCGGAGTGATCGCCGGAAGCTGCTCGAATTCATCTTCTCGTCGGGTTTGATCGAAGGCCCTTCCGGCGCTCTGCCCGATCTATCGGGAGTGGACTTGGACACTGTCAGCACGGACTATGTGCTTGAATGCGTTAAATCAGGTATTCCGCTGTAATTTTGCTAAGTAATAGTTATTTTTTTTCCATTTCAAAGGATTTTGATTGTGCTTTTAACCTGCCGTAGGCGGAACATTTGTTCCGAAGAAGGCTTTACAGAGATATAGTAGCGGGTTGGATTTGCCAATCATGGTAAGCTAATTCCAGATGATCTAATTAAAGAAGCAAAGCAAACTCCAATGGTTATTTTTTGATCATTTTGTGAATCATGCAGAACGAAACACGTGGACATCAGGATGATTATTATTATGATTTTGCAATTTTTGTTTAAAGCTGAATTTCGAACACTTTCTGAATTATAATTTGATCTTGTCTACACTGTATTTGTAAACTAGGAATTTTACGGGCACTATAAATTTTGCCATAGAATTCATCGAAATAGCAATGCAAAGAACACCTAATTAGCATATATATTGAAATAAGAAAAATTGATAGCATCACGGAATATGCATAATGGATATAATAAAAATAACATAATAGTATTGATGTTCTTTTGGTGGAGATCCTTACCTCTACACATCAAAACCCCATTCCTCTGCCATTCTCTACCAAAAGAATATCTCCTTAATTCCATCATTTGCAAAATGACTGATTTCATGTAGCTGGAGACTGGAGAGGGAGGGGAAATAGTAATGAGTGTTGAAGAGCTTACGGTGTTAGTAGTTAGGTCTCCTTGATAAAATGATTGAAGAGGATAGATGACTGAAGTCTGAAGAACAAAAGAAGGCAAGCAATCAAATCGAAGCCCGGGCAAGTGCTCTGTCGTTGTTGAGGATAGCTGGTCCACTAGAGAAGGCTTCTTTGCAAAATCGTTGTTCCGCCTGTGGAGAAGCTGAGAAGGAGACCACTATGTGAGGGTTTGTTCGTAAGTGATGGCGAGGACGATGAGTAGACGAGGAAGGAAAGAAAGTGGCTGGCGGATTGGGAAAGCAGCGCGATTTTAGGTCTTGGCCGGGGGAGGGCGGAGGACTCCTGTTTTTTTATCGTGATTTCACGCCCGGGCATGTGCCCAGGCGTGTCTCTTATTGGGTCCGCCAATGTATATGAATGTCAGGGGGAACATTTAGCAAGCTCAGCATAAAAAAAATTATTTGTTTTATATTTTTCGAGTGAATTTTTGGTTTTATTCTTTAGGATAGAAGGATGGTGAGGCGATCCGAACACCCAGTAGCTCAACATACCAAAAACATGATAAAAACAACGGCAAGATTACTACTCCTTGATAATCAGTTGATGAGAATAAACCGAGAAGTGATTACCAAAGAAAATGTTATTAGGAGAAATGCTGTTTATATAACTCAGACTGTTTTTCTAAATTGCCTGAGAAAGTTGTGTGCTTTTGAACTTGAAGAAAACAAATAGAATTGAGTTTCTGAGGAGTTTCTATTGAATGTGTGTGTTATGAAAGAGAAGTTTTGATGCGGTTTATGAGCATTATTAGAGTGTTGCTCACCGCTCAAGATTGATTCTCATCATCTACAATTATAAAATCGTTATTTGGACGATTGGAAACAACAAATGCGTATAACACCTATTTTCCTATTTTTAGTAATTTTTTAATATTTTTTTTTGAGTTGTATGTTATGAGTTATGAGTTAGGATGCGTGTCGTGCTGCGTATTATTATTATTTTTATCATTTTGTGGGAGCCTCGAGCCCCGGGTCTAATATTATGTGTCATCATTAGTGTTTTTGTCTTCTTATATGTTGTAGCCTATATAAATGCATGAGTATTGTATGTTTGAGGGTATGAAATGAAGTTCTAGTTTTCCTTGTCCCTTGTTGTGAGATATTGGTGACTCTCTCCTCCAACGAGCAACCCCGCCTAGGCAGCCGCGGTTCCGGCTCCACGGTATCTCCGCCATCGTCATCTCCACCTTCGGCCCCCATTTCGACGAGTTACCACTGTTACGGAAGTAACCCGTAACAACTTGGTATCAGAGCCAGCGGTCCTTCCCGAGCGATACTCCAACCTCTGCGTTTCTTCTTCGACGGTTCGACATCAAAACCCAGGCCCATTCCGCACTCTAGCATCAACACTACGCTTGGAGACTGCCCGCAACAACATTGCTCCAGTTCCGCACCTTCGACTTCAGCTTCGACGACACTCCAGCAACAACACTACTCCAGCTCAGCACCCTCGCGGGTCGAGGAAAACGATGAAGCTTCTCTGTCGGCAGCTCCTCCCTGCGCAACTCCGGCTTCCGCTTCAGCTGCACGCGTCGGCTTCCAGGGACGCACCTTCACCGCTGCTCCTCTTCCCGATCGATCTCGTCTCCGCCCCCTGTATCGACCGCGCCTCTCCATCGAAACCAGAGACCTTCCCCGAAGAGCCCTGCTCTCTTGAGCTGCACGCCCTTCGCCTCTTCTTCGTCTGCTGACCGAAGCGTCGTTCGTCGAAGCAATCCCGAGCAACAAGGGAAATTTCTATCCCTCGAGCCCACCGCCATCGAACCGTCCACCTCTTTTTTTTTCTTCCTACCTCGAGCCCCACCCCACATCACGTTTTAATCAATTACATCATAAGCGGCTTTATTTCTTCCGCCTTGAGCCCCTCCTTATATAAATTTTATTTTATTCAACCTATTAGCAATGGGTCCCACCCCTTTTCAAACCAGCAACCACAATAATAATTTCAACCACCCTATTTCTATTTAATTACTCCCACACCCCTCTTCCATCCAACATCCCCATTTTAATTTTTAAACCGCTCGGCCAGACCTGCTCCAAGTCTCATTTTATTTTCCAGTGGGTCCATCTCCTCTGCTGTCAATATTGGGCGCCACCGCGGCTCTCGCGGCCGCTCTCAGTCATCCGAATCGGCGCACTCTGACCGCTTGGTCACCCGCTCCTCTTCTCGCTCATCCCGCACTATGGGGGACTCGCCGGACCAACTAAGTCAGATTATGACCATGCTGCAAACCGTCATGGCGCAATAAGCTGCGCACGCTGCCCTCGCGGACCGTCATCAGGAGGCCATTATTGCGCTCTCCAAGCGCCTTGATGATCTTTCTACCACCCTCGCACTCAATCCTACAAGTAGCAGTCAGGCACCACCGCTTCTCCGCCAAGCACCGCCGCCCCTGACCATTCACGAGCCTCCGCTGCCAGTCCTCGTGCACCCCGACGCTGCTATTGTTCCACGCTACATCCGATTGGAATTTCCTACCTATGATGGGAAAACGGATCCATTGTGTTAGCTCACCAAATGTGAGCAATTTTTCAGCCACCAACAGACATCCGCCGCAGACCGGATCCATTTAGCATCTTTCCATATGCTTGACTCCGCTGTTTTATGGGCTTCTCGACTTCTCACCGACCGACCGAATCTAATTTGGGACGACTTCAAGCGCCTCTGCAACTTGCGTTTCGGACCTCCTATCCGCAGTAACTCCCTCGACGCACTCACATCTCTACGCCAAACTGGTACCGTGGACGAGTACCTGGAACAATTTCAGCTTCTCTTAGCGCATGTCCCTCTTGTCCCAGATATGCAGGTCGACATTTTCACCGCTGGACTTCGCGAGCGACTGCGACTGGATGTTGAGTTTGAGGCCCCTCCGGACTTAGTAACTGCTATGAGTCTGGCCCGGCCCTGCGATCGTCGCCTCTAGCTTGCCCAGGAAGTCTATCCACCTGCCACCAACATTATTCAACAAGGCCGTATCGAGGGTCCCCTAGCCCCACCGATCCACCGATTATCTCGGGCTGAGATGCTGCACTGCCGCGCTCAGGGATTATGTTTCAATTGCGACGAACAGTACACTCGCGACCACAAATGCAACCAACTTTTCTACCTGCACGTTGAGGATTTTGACGACGATGGCACCTGAAAAAGCTTGAGGTCAAGCTTTTTTTGGAAGAAGGGTGAGATGTTATGAGTTATGATGTGTGTCATGCTGCGTATTATTATTATTTTTATCATTTTGTGGATGACTCGAGCCCCGGGTCTAATATTAGGTGTCATCATTAGTGTTTTTGTCTTCTTATATGTTGTAGCCTATATAAATGCATGAGTATTGTATGTTTGAGGGCATGAAATGAAGTTCTAGTTTTCCTTGTCCCTTGTTGTGAGATATTGGTGACTCTCTCCTCCAACGAGCAACCCCGCCTAGGCAGTCGCGGTTCCGGCTCCACGGTATCTCCGCCATCGTCATCTCCACCTCCGACCCTCATTCCTACGAGTTACCACTATTACGGAAGTAGGCCCGTAACATTGTATTTTGTGTTATATGTTAAAGCTACTAAATTTTATTTTATACAAGTATATAGTATTATGATGGAATTATTAGTTGAGAAGTTTTTATAAAAAATCCCTAACCTCTTGATCTTTTATTGGTGCAAAAGCCGTTTGCTTGATCTACGTTGCTAAAACCGTAGATGAATACTCCCATCCCACTGCATCTTCGTCCAACAACCCACGTCCCCTTACCACCACTACCGCCAATGCCCTCTCTCCATTCCTTAAGCCCATCTCTTCTACTGTCGCGCCCTTCTCTATCTACATGTCTACAATGCTACTATTTGCAACCCTACTATCACATGAAAGGAATTACAATCTCACTCCCCCGCCATTACTTCCACCGCACCCTTCACATTCCCCCTCTATTACCACGACAGTACAACCATGCTGCCAACATCCTGATTCCTTCCTCGCATCCTCCACCTACAATCTGCAGGCACAACTCCTAACAACTTCCCCACCCACTCATTTGCAAGGCGGCCTCCCACTGAACCCTAGCCTCTCTAACCTCCTCCCACTGGCCCATCTACCTCTGACCACCTATCGATTGCCAGAAATAGTGCCATGAGTTCTTCTTCCACCACCAAAAATCTTCAAATCTATTAAGCCCCTAAAATTATATGTTGATTCTCTTGTAAACCACACACTAACATCTACATTCGCCTGCCACCCAAGCCTATCAATTGCTGCCTTCTCATGACCATGTCATGACCATATTGGTGGGAGGCCGGACTTATAAATCTGGAGATCGAGCATCACTCATACATCCTCGACATCATCAAAGACCTTATGGGAAATCCCGATTCATGCCCTGTTTTAGTTCTTTTGAGGCGAGTACTTATATTTTTTCGTCCATCCCATGCTATCCGTTTCCTCTATTGGAGGAGTTCCATTTGAATTCTATAAGTGGTCACTCATGTGCCTTTCAGACACATTATCATCTTGAAATTTCACTATTTTGGCGAGGATGATGCACAATGTCTAACAATTTGTCGTCTTTTCCCCACTTTCGAGCACATTATGCATGAAATGACATTTTTCGGTGGGTATACTTGACCCACTACTGATTCCCAAACTCATGTGTTAATATCTCCATAAACCTTGTTACAACTTTACTCAAATCCAATGAGTTTGATTGGGTCTTAACAAGCTTTGATCGTCTCCCAAAGTATGGATGTTTCAATCCACTCTTTCTCAGGTTCATCACAAATTAAGTTGCCACAACTTCCATTCATGAGGTTGTTTATCTCCATGGATTTCACCAATCTATTATGAGCGGTTGAGACTCCATCTTCATTGTTATGTTCTGGCCAGAAGGGTTAAAGCAACACAACTATTCCATGTGGTTGAGCTTGGCATATCATCCACAAATCGATGGACAAACCGAAGTCCTCAATTGATTGTTTGGAATATATCTTCACCGCTCAACCTCTGAGAAACCCTGCGAATAGGCAAAATAGTTAGGTTGGGCAAAATATTTGTAGATACATCCTTTCACACGACAACATAATTGATTCTCAACTTGGAAGTACTCATGAATAACTACAGAGAAAAGGTAAAATTGTGAGATTCAACTTGGTATGTGTTAAGCCAAGCGACATCATATAATATCTCACATATTGTGGGTTGAGTTTATCACACATAGTTTTGTAACAGGATATCTTTGAGTATGATGTGTGATCGTAGACGAACCAAATAGATTTTGATGTCTTTTAACATCATAAATCTGATGAGGGTGGTCCAACAAGGGAGAGGAGTGCTGGTGGTCCAACAAGGGAGAGGAGTTCCTTCGGAGTAGGATGCTTGAAAAAGGAGCGGCTTCTGGTAGACTTCTAGGATGTTGTTTTAGTATAAATGAGCGAACAATAACGAACTTAATCTTACATCGGAATTAAATGAGAAGTAAATGGGCTATAAGTACTAGTTAGGAACTCAAATATATCAAGCGTCTTTTTCTATTTCACCTCGAATAAAAAAAATGATTCTTCCATTAGTTTGAATAAGAGTTCCGAATCGTAAAAGAAACAAACTTAAGTGGCTAAAAAACTACTTTCTTGAGGTCTCTAACTACTCGTCATTAAGACTACTATGTCAAAAAATATGCAAAGCGAAGTAAGACGAGCAATAGCGAAATTTTCTTTATTTGGCCTACCTACATTATATCTACCATTGAGTAGTTCCATGATGAGTGATCTTTTCCGAAGTTGTTGTAGGCAACCTTAGTAACAGGGTTAAACCTTAAGGTTCAGCTGTGGGCTGGGCTACGCTGAACCAAAATTGACAATACCTCATATTGAGGCAGAGTTGTTAGGCCTTCCATCTCCTTGACAGACTACCTTCTGGGCGATTGTTATGTCGAAAATCGGACACATCAACTTGTAAATCAAGATGAAATCTTTGGACAATTAAAATCCTACTTGCATCAATGTCAACGCCATCTGTTGGTGCTGTACACTCGGTGGAACCCAAGCATGGAAGGGGGGTGGCAAATTAAATGCTTAAGAAGAACAAGGAGGCACTCCTCGGAAATATTGAATAAGGAGTTACGGCTTATATTCCTAGGAGTTAATAGTTGCTTGTTGTGTTCAGCATTTAATTTCAGCATTTGCTATTTCCTTCTTTTAAATTTCATTATGCATGTAGTGGAGAAAACGAAAGCTATAAAATCAAGGTAGGTGTATAGAAAATGTATCCTGAGTTTTAGTAAGAAAATATTGAGCCATTTGCTGGATTCTGAATCACAATATTCCTCTATCTTGCTTTTCTCTTAGTTCCAATCCTCCTAACATGAGCACTGATTTGGAAAAATTAGGTCGATTTTAGATCATATATTTGGCTTCTTACTAAGAAAATCTAATTGTTTTTTTGCGTTAAAGATAATTGTAGAAAGCAATGGGAGAACCTTGTAGATACTTCTTCATTGATTAAATACAAGAGAGAATACAAATATATAGGAGAAGAGAAGAAGGAAGAATCCTATACAGTAGATGTGAGACTAAAGGAGAAGGAGGAAAGGGGCCTATAAATTGGTCTTTATATCATTTTTCCTTATGTATTCTAACACTCCCCCGCAAGCTGGAGCATACAAGTCGTAGGCATCAAGCTTGGACAAGAACTGATAATACAATTTGCGAGGTAAAGCCTTGGTAAGGATGTCAGCAACTTGACCAGACGCAGGAACATGTTCAAGCTTTAGCACCTTTGATTGAACCTTTTCCCGAACAAAGTGACAATCAACCTCAATATGTTTAGTCCGCTCATGGAACACAGGATTATTCGCAATATGTATTGCATCTTGACTGTCACAAAACAACGTCGATGGTGAGGACAATTTAACTCCCAAATCCATTAGAAGACTTTCCAGCCAGGTTAGTTGTTGGAACCCTAGTTTGGATTTGGGTAAGGAATACTATTAGGATGCTTTTAGATTGACCCAAAATGTATAGTCAGGGTCATAGGATTACTTCTAGGTCTGCCTCAAAAGAACTCCAGAGAAATATTGCAGAAAAGAAATCATGTAGAAATTAGTTTTGTCAAGAGCAGAAAATCAGTTCGACGATAGTCGAACTCAGCTCGACGATAGTCGAACTCAGGTCGACGAAACTCAGAGTTCTATCTCTGAGTTGAGCTCGACGATCTCCGAGCTCCGGTCGACGATCGCTGATCTCAAGACAGAATCTCAGCCTGACGCAAAGTTTATTCAGGTCGACGATCTCTGAGCTGAGGTCGACGAAATCTGTGCAGTCTTACAGGCAGAGATTTTAACAGCTGGCAGAATTAATTAAGACATTTAATATCTCTCAGACTTAATGCTTATAGCCGTTCAACAGCAGCAGTTAATGTGATTAATTCCCAGACATCTTTCTCTCTCGGGAATGCCTCAGTCGTTTCAAGATAGAATTAATTCAAATGTTTGAATACGGCTCGGGAAAATATGTTCAGATCAGAGGATTTGCAGAAACAGAAGAAGTGACTGACAACAAAAACAATGTCATTGTCAGAATAGAGATTCTAAAGAACACAACACAGCTTTCTATCATACAGTGTTCTTCATTATCTGCTCCAGGCTTTCAAGAGACACAAATCAATATCAGTTTAGAAAGTTTGCTGGAGATCAACATCAATCTGAAGTCCTACACCCTAAAGCAAAACTTCCTTCTTTCCTGAACAGATCAACATCTCAGGGGGAGCTTTGACAACATCAAAATCCACATAGTCTTCTCAAGTTGATTTGAGAAAAGAGAAGACTTCCATCAACCTCTTTCCCCCCTCTGTACAGGGTTTTAATTCCCTTCAAAATTATTCTGGTTCACAAGTCTCCTTCCAAAAGACATGAGTTGGTTTTTGGGCACCTGATCAAAAGCTCATTGGTGGCAGTCACCTGATCAAAAACCTGCTAGTGGATTCCTACCAGGGTGGTAGAAGAGTGGATGTACCCAGGTTGGGGAACCACTATAATCCTTGTGTTGTCTGTGTTGCTTGCTCTGTTTCTTTATTTTTGTGCTGTGCTTACTCTTTTATATAACATATATATTTAACTATAGTTAATAAGATCTATCCCCTCACTTTTAATTGGTATCAGAGGGTCATTCCTTTGGTTGTACATGCTAACACCTGAACCAAAACGATCTGATAGATCTTATTTTTCTTAAGAGTCTATCATGACACAAAATGAAGAGTTTTCAAGCACCAGACCTCCTATGTGCAATCTGGATAAGCTTGCACTATGAAAGATAAGAATTAGGCTGTTTATGAATTCTATTGATGAAGCCATTTACAACTCTATTTTGTCAGGTCCCATTACACTATCTGCAGACTCAGAAGCCCAAAAATTGCTAAAGATTGCTGATGTAAGAGCAATGAACATTCTTGCTCAATCAATGTCTGATGACATTTTTCAGGAAATTACTGAATGCACCTCAACAAAGGACATCTGGGACTCCCTCACAACAATGACTACTGGATCAGCAAAAGAAAGAATATGTAAAGCTGAATCTTGGAGTGACTCTGAAGCTTCATCCTGTACAACTGAGGATGAAGAAGAGACAAGAGCAAGAGAATTCTGCCTAATGACAATCAATGCATCTTGTAGCAGCCACGATGAAGAATTTGAATCTGATGAAGAATCAGTAGCAGAATCAGAAGAGGATCAGGTTATCTCTTCCTTTGATTTCTCTTCAGAACATTTTAAAGAAGATTTTAAAATTTTATGCAATGATTTGATTCTATCTGAGAAGGAAATAAAACTTCTCAGATAAAAAGTAATCAATTTATCTTCTGAAAACATTCAACTCAAAGAAGACTTAACAATTATTTCAAAAAAATTAGATTCATTAGAATCAGTTAAAGATAGGCGTGCACAAAAAGACCGGTCCTGACCGGACCGGTCGGGACCGGACCGGTCGGGACCGGTCAGAGACCGGTCCCGGATAGGACCGGTCTGGTCCCGAACCGGTCCACAGGTCCCGGACAGTCTCTGTTTTAGGGACCAAAACCGGTCCCGGACCGGGACCGGTTCCGGGACCGGTCGGGACCGGTCGCTGGCTCACAAGAGTCGTTAGGCTCTTGTTATGAGAGCCTAACGGCTCTCATTAAATGAGAGCTAACGGCTCTCATTAAATGAGAGCTAACGGCTCTCATTAAATGAGAGCCGTTAGGCTCTCATAACAAGAGCCAAAGAGCCAAACGGCTCTTTCTAAAGAGCCGTTTGGCTCTTTATTTTATTTTATTTTATATATTATTAATAATATATATTAATATTATATAATATATTAATATATATTATTAATAATATTATAAAATAATATTTAATAATATATATTTATATTTTTAAACTTTTTGATTTTTTTTAAAAAAATCTATAAAAACCCCCCCCTCTCTCTTTCACTCTCTTTCACTCTCTCTCACTCTCTCTCACTCTCTCTCTCACCTTTCTCACTCATTCAAATGGCTTCCTCCTCCTCCATGCCGGCGTCCTCCTCAGCGTCCGTCGGACATGAGATTGTCGAGCACCGACATAAAGTGGCGGTATGGGATAACTTCGAGAAGGTGCGGATCGGCGGCGAAATTAAGGCGAAGTGCAAACTTTGCGGCAAGTTTATGGCGGCTAACAGCAGCAACACAACTCTCGCCCGACACAACAAATCGTGTCTATCCAAATAAGCTCCGTCGGAGACCAACCAAGCTCAGATTTCAACGACCGGGCAGATTTGGACGTATGACCAAGCTCGGCAACGGGAGCGACAAATGGAGAATGTCATCAAAAGCGGTCTCTTGTTCAACCACTACGACAACGACGAAATGACGTCGTACATACACGAAGCACTCCAACCAAAATATCAACAGGTAAGTCGTACTACAACTCGGCGTGATGCTTTACACGCCTACATGCAATCCAAAATTTTTTTACAAAATTATTTTGAAACATTCGAGGGACGAGTTAGTTTAACGAGCGATGTTTGGACTAGCGGTTTAGTAGACGGGCTTTCTTATATTTGCATAACTTGTCATTGGGTCGATCCCGATAGTTGGGAATTAAATAAACGTATTATTTGTTTTGAATGTTTTGAATATCCGCACACCGGTAAAGCAATTTACCAGGTGATTATTAAGTGTATTCGAGATTTCAAAATAAAAGATAAAATTTTAAGTATTTCATTTGATAACGCCTCTAATAATAATATGGCTATTAAATATTTAATTAATGATCTAGAACCTATGTTAGATGGTATTTTTTTTCATACACGTTGCGTTTGTCACGTGTTGAATTTAATTGTGCAAGATAGTTTAAATTTTATGAACGATTACGTTATTAAAATACGTACTATGTTACGTGTTATTTATAGTTCAAAACGAAGAAAACAAGATTTCAAAAAATTTGTTATTGCACAAGGTAAAAATTTTTTGGGTCCATCTTATGATATGCCCGTACGATGGAATTCCACGTACAAAATGTTAAAACGGGCTTTGTCACAAAAATCACTATTAACCGAATTTTATAATAGCGTAGAAGAAGCACACGATTTAAATGCGTCAGATTGGGCTGTAATCGAAGATTACGTTAATTTATTAGAGAGTTTTTATAGGGCGACAACTGTTTTATCAGGAGTTTACTATCCTACAAGCTCGCTCGTCATTGAAATTTTTTTATTAATTACAGAAACATTTAAAACTTACAAAATTAACCCAATGTGGCGTCCGTTAATTTTTTTAATGGAGGCAAAATTTTAAAAATATTATACGCATATGCCACCTATGTTTTCTTGTGCGGCGGCGTTAAACCCTTTAATGGGTGTAGACGGCGTGGAAAATTTTATAGAAGAAATTAATAAAAATTTAGATTTAAACGAATCTTCTAATGATTACCACAACGTTAGTGTAACAAAATTTAATTCCGATTTTACTAATCTATACAATTATTACGATCAAATATATGGATTGCGACCTCGCGAGAAATCCGCCGCCCCGCGAACAAAAGATATTTTAAAAAATAAATTTTTAGAATTAGCTTCGAAGAAAAAACAACGAACTTCGAGCACTTTAAACGAATTAGGTTTATATAGCAAAACACAATTTCAAGAATTTATGACCGCGCACGAAATAAAAAATTTTGACATTTTAAATTGGTGGAAAAATAAATCTAACAATTATCTTTGAGTGCCAGGATTCTGCATTTTCTTTGAGTGCCAGGATTCTGAACGAGCGAAGGAGCCGTTTGACCGAAGAATCTTTGGAGATTTGCATTTGCTACAAGGATCATTTGGACGCTTTGAGGAGGAGACAACACGTCTCGTCAATTGAAGATAGCGAGTCTGAAGTTGAAGACGAGCTTACTAACGTAAATCTGGGGAGCGTCGCAGAATGATTTCAAATTGTATTTAGTTTTTTGATTTCAAATTTAAATTGCAAATGTTTGTATTTGGATTTTTAATTATAAATTGTATTTTGTATTTCATTTGTAATTATATTTTAATTTTGTAATTTTATTCCATATTTAATAAAAATTTTTATTTATTTTGCAAATTGCAATTTTAAAATTTTGTATTTGTGATTTTGACATTTTGTGTACATGTACAAGTTTTTTAGTTTTTTTTAATTAATATTAAAACTTAAAAATAAAATTAATTTTTATTTTTAAAAATAATTTTTATTTAAAAACCGGTCCCGGTCTGGGACCGGTTAGGACCGGTTAGGACCGGTTTTTCCGGTCCCAGCCGGTCTCGGTTTTCAGAGGGAAAACCGGTCCCGGACCGGGACCGGTTTGGGCAGGACCGGTCCGGGACCGGTGCTCCAAAAGACCGGTCCTGCCCAGGACCGGTCCCGGACCGGGACCGGGGTCTTTTCGTGCACGACTAGTTAAAGACAAAGAAAAAATAATAGATTTAGACAAAATAACTGAATTTTTACCAAAACAAACTAAAAATATTCTGAAATTTTTTGTTCAAAATAAATCGTCGAACCAAGATCGACGATCTCAGTATTACTCGTCGAACGGCGATCGACGATCTTTGAACCCAGAGGTTGGGTTTAACTACACAACAAAAGGGGATCGACGATATCATCACTTTTCGTCGAGCAGAGATCGACGATCGTGGAACACAGATAGTAGTCATTATTACTCTGTGAACCGAGATCGACGAGATCATTACTGGTCGTCGAACGCAGATCGACGATCTCAACATAAATCATCGAACTCAGAATTTCAAAACATAATTTTTTATCCTTTTGAAAATTATAATCAAACTCAAATATTCAAAAATCCTTTTACCCAATGGTTCATTCCTTATAGGAAATTTCATCCATTAGGTTATAAAGATCAACCTGAATATTCTTTTATTTCTGATTATTATGAAAAAAAACCAAGACCCAAGGTAATCTGGGTCCAGAACTCCTAACCCCTTCTTTCAGGAAAGAACCCTTCAGTACAGGGGTAGTTGTATAGGGGGAGACTGCTTTAAAGAATACAGCAGCAACAGTTTCAATTAGTCAGAATTCAGGGGGATGATATCAAGAAAATTATTGAATACAACAGTAACAACATATCTGAAATATGCTCAGTTAAAGATAAGCAAAGAAAAACTACAGAGCCCATCAGAAGTTTTTCATATTTATATTTCAAAAACCTTGTTGTTGTTTATTTTATGTTTCAAAGCACCCATTTTAAATTGCTTTGTATTCCTTTTATGTAAATAGTATCCTCACCCAAATAGGGAGAGATTGTTGAAACCCTAGTTTGGATTTGGGCAAAGAATACTATTAGGATGCTTTTAGATTTACCCAAAATGTATAGTCAGGGTCATAGAATTATTTCTAGGTCTGCCTCAAAAGAACTCCAGAGAAATGTTGCAGAAAAGAAATCATGCAGAAATCAGTTTTGTCAAGAGCAGAAAATCAGTTCGACGATAGTCGAACTCAGCTCGACGATAATCGAACTCAGGTCGACGAAACTCAGAGTTCTATCTCTTAGTTGAGCTCGACGATCTCCGAGCTCCAGTCGACGATCGCTGATCTCAAAACAGAATCTCAGCTCGACGCAAAGTTTATTCAGGTCGACGATCTCTGAGCTGAGGTCGATGAAATCTGTGCAGTCTTACAGACAAAGATTTTAACAGCTGGCAGAATTAATTAAGGCATTTAATATCTCTCAGACTTATTGCTTATAGCCGTTCAACAACAACAGTTAATGTGATTAATTCCCAGACATCTTTCTCTCTCGGGAATGCCTCCGTCGTTTCAAGATAGAATTAATTCAAATGTTTGAATACGGCTCGGGAAAATATATTCAGATTAGAGGATTTGCAGAAACAGAAGAAGTGACTGATAACTAAAACAATGCCATAGTCAGAATAGAGATTCTGAAGAACACAACACAGCTTTCTATCATACAGTGTTCTTCATCATCTGCTCCAGGCTTTCAAGAGACACAAATCAATATCAGTCTAGAAAGTTTGCTTGAGATCAACATCAATCTGAAGGCCTACACCCTGAAGCAAAACTTCCTTCTTTCCTGAACAGATCAACATCTTAGGGGGAGCTTTGACAACATCAAAATCCACATAGTCTTCTCAAGTTGATTTGAGAAAAGAGAAGACTTCCATCAACCTCTTTCCCTCCTCTGTACATTGTTTTAATTCCCTTCAAAATTATTCTGGTTCACAAATCTCCTTCCAAAAGACTTGTGTTGGTTTTTGGGCACCTGATCAAAAGCTCATTGGTGGCAGTCACCTGATCAAAAACCTGCTAGTGGATTCCTACCAGGGTGGTAGAAGAGTGGATGTACCCAGGTTGAGGAACCACTATAATCCTTGTGTTGTCTGTGTTGCTTGCTCTGTTTCTTTATTTTTGTGCTGTGCTTACTCTTTTATATAACATATATATTTAACTATAGTAAATAAGATCTATCCCCTCACTTTCATTTGTTCAGATGTAATGGCTGCCATCGCACGGTACTCAGCTTCAGCAGACGAGCGAGCAACCACCGTCTACTTCTTACTCCGCCATGCGATAAGATTTCCTCCAAAGTAAGTACAAAAACCAGTAGTTGAACGTCGATCATCCAATAAGCCCGCATAGTCCGCATCAGAGTGTGCAATAAGAGAAAGGGAGGAAGATGCCTTATACACAAGTCCTTTCCCAAGAGCAGTCTTCAGATATCTTAGAATCCGTTCCACTGCCTGAAGGTGAGAAACCTGTGGGGTATGCATGAACCGACTAACCACTCAAACCGCAAATGATATTTGGTCTCGTAACGGTTAGGTATATCAGTTACCCATCAAGACGACTATAGTATTCTGGATTCGGAAGTAAAGAGTCAGCCTCAGATCCCTGAGAACACAACTTATGGTTGACTTTCATCGGGGTTTCCGCTTGTTTGAAACCCGAGAGACCAACATCTTGCAGAAGGTCAATGCAATACTTACGCTGGGATAAGACAAGGCCATCAGGTCGCCGTGCTACCTCTAGTCCAAGAAAATATCGAAGATTTCCTAGATCTTTGATTTGAAAGATAGAGGCTCCATTTGTTTGGGCGTTTCGTTGCTCCGTTTTGAGCAAACACCGCCGGAAGGAGGAAAAACAAATGAATCTCCGGCGGCGTTTGCTCCGTTTCCACCCGCCCCCCTTGAGAAACGCCCCCAAAAAGCTCCGTTTGGAGCAGCCACCTCCCCCTCCGGTTCGAACACTCCGTTTCCACCCGCCGGATCGACCCGCCACCGCCGAACCAAATGAAGCCAGAGTTTAAATGCTGCTTAACATGTATCCCAACTGAGTCATCACCAGTGATCAGAATATCGTCCACATAAACAAGAAGTATTGTAGTCCCCGCTGATTGGTGACGAGTGAAGAGAGAGGAATCTGCCGAGCTTTGTTTGAAGCCAACCTCACAAACAGCCTTGCTGAATTTGCCAAACCACGCCTGTGGAGACTGTTTGAGATCATAAATGGATTTGCGAAGTAAACAAACACGAGACTCCCCCGTGGTCTCAAACTCGGGCGGTTGTTGCATATAGAAAGTTTGAAGAAGGTCGCCATTCAAAAAGACATTCTTGACATCCAGCTGGTGGAGGGGCCAATGACGATGAACAGCTAAAGAGAGCAAGACCCGAACCGTATTTAATTTCACGACCGGGGAGAACGTTTCCTTATAATCAAGCCCGTACTGTTGAGTAAAATCCCGTGCCACAAGCTGAGTCTTTAAGCGATCAACTGTCCCATTCGCGACATGTTTGATTGTAAAGATCCACTTGCAGCTAACACAACCGTGGCCAGGAGGAGGAGACACAAGATGCCAAGTATGGTTTCCCCACAGAGCAGTCATTTCTTCATCCATGGCGGCACGCCACGCTAGATGCTTGAGCTTCATGCACAGAATTAGGTATAGAGATAGAGGAGAGAGAGAGCAAAGGTAAGAAGATGTGGAGAAAGCCGATGTAGTGAGCCATAATTGGCCAAGGGATGGGCCGTCAAGGAGGAGGCCGGATCTAGCCACATCAAGGAGGTGACGATTCTTCTTTTTCGCGACGCCATTTTGTTGAGGAGTGTAAGCACATGAAGTCTGATGTATAATACCGAACTCAGCGCATAGATTGGAGAAGGTGCGACCAGTATATTCTCGAGCATTGTCTGTATGAAGAGTTTTGACACAGGTAGAGAACTGAGTGCGAGTTTCCGTAAGAAATGTACAGAACGTGTTTGGGAGTTCGGTGCGATCACGAAGTAAATACAATCAGGTTACCCGCGAGTAATCATCGATAAAGGTAACAAAGTATCGATACCCAGAAATACTAGGGACCTTATAGGGCCCCCAGATATCAGAGTGAACTAAGGATAAAGGAGCATCGCTCCGGGTATAGGAAGGAGAAAAGGAGACACAGTGTTGTTTGCCGAAAATACATGATTCACAAAAGAACTCATGAAGGGAGACAGTAGGAAGAGTTTTTTTGAGGATTGGAAGGGGGGATGCCCAAGACGACGATGCCAATCAGTGGTGGAGACAGTAGCGAGAGCAGTGGGAGGAACATTAAGAAGATATATCCCGTTAGACAGTCGCCCTCTACCAAGTATATTCTGCGTTTGTCGATCCTGCAATACAAAGGAAGAGCGTGAGAAAGTAACACAACAATCAAGGTCTTGCGTAAGACGGCTAATAAAAAGAAGATTAAAAGGAGAACCCGGAACATAAAGAACCGAGGATAAAGAGAGAGGAGTAAGAGGCAGATGAGCAGCGCCAGAAACCGGGATCCTGTCACCATTGGCAACAGTGATGTGCTGGGGGTAAGCAATATCTAAGTATTTGGGCTGCTACTGCGGAGAGAGATGATTAGTAGCACCCGAGTTCACAATCCAGTGAGAGCTGTGTGAGAGGCACGATATACCTTCCTGGAAGATTGAGGCTACGGAGCCAGAGGAGCGACAAACTACCTCTTGAAGCTGATGTAGTTGAGCACATAACACAGCAATCTCATCAGCAGTGGTGGAGGCAGAAGCCATAATCCTGATCAGCGACTAGCCACAGAAACCGGATAGCAAGAAAGCACGCGGCTTGCCGGACAGATCCAGCGGTTACTACAAAGGAAGCACGTGCGAGAAGGGGCAACTGCGCGAGAAGAGGAAGCGGTGCGAGAAGAAGCATCAGCGAGAACAAGCTGCCCGAGAAGAGAGAAACCGCAACCAGAAGAAAGCGGAGCGTAACAGGGAAGCCGCCAGGTCTCGGTGTCAACACACCAGCGGTTAAGAGCCCGCGACTAAGAGGCGGAACCCGCAACGGGTAGAGAATCCGCAACGGCTAAGAGAAGGTCGTGCGGAAAGTCGCAGCGGGTAGGGAAAACAGCAGTAGGAAGGTAAGACACAATGACTAATCAAGAGAAGAAGCCGCGTGAGAAGTCTGCATCGGTTACGGTGAGTACACCAGCGGCAAAGGACGATGCCGCGACCTAGATGCGGAGCTCGCAACGGGTAAGGAACAACTCGCGGCGAGAAGAGAAGAGAAGTTGCGACGATAAAGTGAAGTCGCGACGAGCAGGGAGTAAAGAAGCGAGAACAGAACAGAGAGGGAGGCCGCAACGGAGAGAAGAAGCCGACAATTTGACAATCCGGAAGAACCGATCGCGCGGATACAGAGACCGCAGTGAGCAGCAAGACGGCAGGGCAGAAAAGCGGCAAAGCGGCAAAGCGGCAAAGAGAGGAAGGCTATAAAATAGCAGAGTAGAAGAGGTGGATCCACGGAAGGAGGAACAAGCCGCAACGAGTGAAGGGAGAGGCGAGAAGGCGGGTAGATAAACAAACCGCAACGAGTAGAGGGAAAGAGCCCTACCTGCCCGAGAGATTTATATAGGGGGGGGGGGAAGAGAGGTTGCAACCACAAGAGAAAGAGAGAAGCGGATAGAAAACTAAGCCGTGGTTAGAAAAGGAGAGGTCACTAGACTAAGAGGTTAAGCAGAGAAACAAGCTGCCCGGTTAACCGGAGGAGCGGGCGGTTAAAGAGGAATGGATCCACGGAATGAAGGACCAAGCCGCCCGGTTAAACAGAGGACCGAGCGGTTAGCGAAGCGGAGAACCAAGCGGTTAGGCACAGGCCAGACCGGTTCCCTCTGATACCATGTAGAAAGCAATGAGCGAACCTTGTAGATACTTCTTCATTGATAAAATATAAGAGAGAATACAAATATATAGGACAAGAGAAGAAGAAAGAATCTTATTCAATAGATGTGAGACTAAAGGAGGAGGAAAGGGACCTATAAATTGGCCTTTACATCATTTTTCCTTATGTCTTCTAACAATAATTAATGGAAAACTATAGAGCTAAAGCTGAATGGTTAAAATAGAGAAGTGCATTGAGAGTAGACAACACTCAAGCCTTTATCCCACTATAGTGGGGTCGGCTAGAAGTGCATTGAGAGTACTGCACAAAAACAAGATATGGTTGGAACATATATATTAATATTATAAAATTGTAGAAAGCTCTTGATATCTAAGACGAGTGTTAAAAATGAGAATGATAGAATCGGTATATAATATTATAAATGATAAGCTGAGTGATTATATAAAAATAAGAACCGCATGAGTGACACATATTGAAGATAAAATATTAGAATATAGACTAGGTGGTTTGAGCATATATAATGAAGGTTATAAATGAACCAATTAGTATAGTGTTGGTATTTGATGTGCAGATAGCTCGGATTGGTTAGCAAATAGCTCAGATTGGTATGCAGTTAGCGACCTCTTCCTTCTATGATTAGTCCCACATCTCAGATTCTGTTTTGGGTCTCCCTTTTGTGTGTATATATATGAGAGAAATGTATTGTTTTTATGTGTATGTGTGAATCATAAAACTTCCTATTAATTTCCACTTGGTATCAGAGCTAGGCCGCGACGTGCGTAGAGGGAGAAGGATCGTGGTTGCGTGCGCAAAGGGAGAAGGATCGTCGCGCGTGCAGAGGGAGAAGGATCTACGCGGTGAGGATTGATACGCACTGTCGAACGCGACGAGTTGATAGCACCGTCAGGCGCGACTCTTCGCGCTCGCAGAGGGAGTGCGCGCACAGTCCGAGGGCCTCTTCTCCATCATTTTTTATCTACCTTCAGTGTCATTGGTAGCACCAGCATCCTTTGCGGGCAGACTCTTTTTCGCAGAGGGAGTGCACACACATTGAAGGGCTTCTGAAGTGCCCTTTATAGAAGGAGCGTGACAGTACAAGGGCTCGACAGTCCTGTTGCGGTGGGAGCGCGACAAAAGGAGTAGAAGGAGCACGCTAGTTTTGTTGCAGCAGTGCAAGGACTTCTGAAGATCGCGGTGAACCAAAAACAAGCGCTTAAGTGTCTTTTACGGTTCAATTTGTTTTACGGTAAAACAAAGCAAAAATTAATCAATAAATAAACCAAGAGTCGTGCACGCTCATGGAGAAATTGGTCGCCAAAATGGTGGAGGCGGACTTAAAAGTATTCTTTGAGTTCTTGCGAATGTTTAAAGGTGAGGGATCGACTCAGTCGCCGTCGCCTCCAATGAAGCTGGCTTGTCCCCTTGTAGAGCTGAAACTCGATAGAACAACTACATACTTGAGCTGGTCTCGTTGGGTGAATAGGGCACTCTTTGAGAGAAATATGGTGGGCTATCTAACTGGTGAGAAAGGAGAATCGAAGAAGGATTCAGATGGATACAACGAGTGAAAGACTACATATAGCCTGCTGCATACTTGGCTCCTAAACTTGATGGTCGCATCTATCGCTGTCACAGTGGATGGCATAGAAACAATAAGTGATGTTTGAGGAAAGTTACAGAGGATCTATACAGTAGCCGACAATAACATGAAGATTTTTCAGATTGAGAAAGAGATAAAGACGATAACACCGGGAGATTAATTGATCCAGGAGTATGCCACAGTTCTGGAGCGACTGTGGGCAGACTATGATCATTTCTCTCCAGCCGCATGTTGCAAAGATCCAGAGTGCAAAAAAGGGGAGCGAGATGCCCAGAGGCGAACTATGCATTTCATGAGAGGATTGAAGCCGACATTTGATCCGAGGTGTGCGATACTGCTTGCTCAACAAAAAATCCCTTCCCTGGATGAGACGATCTCAGCCGTGATGCAGGAGGAGAGCAGGATTAGGCTCCAGTCTTGTACAACCACTCTTCCTGATGTGAAATCGGCTCTAGCAGTCACCAATCTAAGGGCACACGGGATACAAGAGCGAGACACAACAGTGTTTCATTTGTGGTGAGATAGGTCATCTCTGTCTGGCTTGCCCCAAGCCACCAAAGGAGCGAGATACAGGAAGACGGGGTCAGTTTGGAAGCCATGATCGCGGCCGTGGGGGTCGTAGAGGAGTCTACCGAGCAAATCAAATGATCGCATATGAGGAGGCAGAAAGAAATATATGGATGATGCAAGTTACTCAGAGGAGAAAAGAATCTTAGATGCTTATTCTCAACTGATGCGGAAAAATAGGAGGGTACGATTGATGACACACTCATTGCTGCTTCATCCAGGGGTAACATTGTCTCTTTTGCTCACTCAGGCATATGTACTTACACTTGCCCTCACATCTACATCCACCACCGGCTCACTAGATTGGATAGTTGACTCGGGTGCCTCTTAACATATTACTTGGGATGCAAAGAATTTCCTTTCGTACACTCCCCTAGCAGTCCCAGTGCGCATTTGGACTGTTGATGAAATTGCTCAGCCAGTGGTTGGTAAGGGTACTGTGCAATGTGCCAACACTTTAGCTTTATCCAATGTTCTGCATGCTTTTTCCTTTCCAGTGGATCTCTTATCCCTTAGTGTAATTATATCTCAACTAAAATGTGTCATCTTGTTTGATATCCCAAAGGTGATCTTATATGAGGAGTCTAGCAAGAGACTTGACACTGACACATAATATAGGGGCTGACACATGACATAGAGGCTTGTGGCACCTAGATAATAAGAATATGAATTCTGCTCTTTCAATACTGGTAGAGGGCTCTACAGGGGGTAGAAGAAGCGTAGAGGATTTACTCCATCATCGACGTCTAGGTCATCCTTCATTTTCTGTTTTGAGACAGATGTATCGTATTTTGTTTGAAAAAGTTAATCATTACAAATTTATATATGATGCATGCGAACTGAGAAAACATACAAGATACTCATATTCCAGTGCTGGTAGTAGGTGTTCTTATCCTTTTAGGGTATATTTGGTTCGGTGGTGGCAGGTGAATCCGGTGGGTCGAAACGACACTTTGGAACCGGAGCGAGAGAGGTGGGGGTCGAAACGGAGCGGATTGGGACCGTTTCCTCCTTGCTGCGGGTGCAAACAGAGCAAACGCCGCTGCCGGCCGTTTGTTTACCCGCCATCTGGCGGCGTTTGCTCCAAACGGAGGCGTCAAAACGCTAAACTAAACGAAGCCTTAATCTAGGACATTCTGATGTTTGGGGACCATGCCCCACATCTACTGTGAATGGATTTCGGTACTTTGAGTCTTTTATTTATTGTTTCTCTCGTGTGACTTGGCTTTACTTAATGAAAACAATAGTGATGTGTTTGCTTGCTTTAGGGATTTTCATAAAGAGATTCAAACTCAACACGGTACAGTCGTAAAGGTATTGAGATCTAACAATGTGACAAAGTACACTAACATGGCGTTTGAAGAGTACTTGTCTTCACAAGGAATCCAACATCAAGCTACTTGTCCTTACACACCAAAGCAAAATGGAGTAGCAGAACGAAAGTACATACACCTTCTAGAAGTAACTCAGAGTATGATGATAACAATGAAAGTGCCAAAGTACTTGTGGGGACAAGGCGACAAGCCGCGGTAACAACAATTTATTTAGGCTCTGTTTGGGAGGGTTTTTTTTCTCCTTACTGTTTTCTGGAAAACTCCACCGTTTCTAATGTTACGTTTATTTTCTCTGCCAGTGAGAAAAGCCCCTCATCCAAAAGGAATTATTTCGCCTTTCTAAAAAGTCACTATTTGGGAAAACAAATGTAACATTAGGGACGACGGCGTTTTCCTTAAAATGAAATGGAGGAAAAAAGCCCTCTCAAACGGAGCGTTAATCAATTAGATGCCCTCACAAGTATTGGAGCAGAAGTCTCCGATTAAGATGCTGCGAGGGAAGAATAAAGATATTCTTCCTCTCAAGACCTTTGGTTGTGTGCTTTGTGCATGACAAGACCAAATATGAGAAAATTGGATCCATGCTCAACGCTGATGCAAGAGAGCCAACTGATAAAGAGATGTATCAGAGACTTGTAGGCCGCCTGATCTATTTGAGCCACAACTATCCCAACACATCTTTTGCTGTGAGTGTAGTAGCCTGTTATATGCACGATCCCAGGGAGGGGCACTTGAATACAATGTATCAAATTCTTAGATACTTAAAGAGTGCGGACTAATATTCCAGAAGAATGGACATTTGAATATTGAGGGTTATTGCGACTCTGACTGGACTAGCTGTGCAGATAACAGGAGATCCACATAGGGATATTGCATGTTTGTGGGGGGCAACCTTGTCTCCAGGAAAGCTAGAAGTAGACGACAGATGCGAGATCCACAGCCGAGGCAGAATACAGGGCCATGACCTTAGGTGTAGGGGAGATGTTATGACTGAAAGCTCTGCTAAGTGAACTCAAGATAGATGAAGGCGGACAAATGCCAATGTGGTGTGATAGCAATTCAACCATTAACATTGCAAACAATTTTGTCTAGCATGATAGAACCAAGTATATAAAGATCGATAAGTTTTTCATCAAAGAAAAGTTGGATGGTGAAATACTAAAGCTGGGATATATTAGTTCATTGGATTTATGTAGATTGTGTGACAAGATGGGCTTAGTGGATATCTTTCGATCACCTTGAGGGGGGTGTTGGCATTTGGTGTGCAGATAGCTCAGATTGGTGTGCAGTTAGCTGTTTCCTCCTTCTGTGATTAGTCCCGTATCTCAGATTCTGTTTTTGGGTCTCCCTCTTGTGTGTATATATATGGGAGAAATGTATTGTTTTTAAGTGTATGCGTGAATAATAAAAAAACTTCCTATTATTTTCTACTTATAGAAAGATTAGGTTAGTGAAAGAGTAGAACAAAATAATATGGATGAAAGTTGTTTAAGATGATTTTAATCTCTAGGTTTAACATTTACACAACATTGGATGAGAATGAATGAACAATGAGGATTTGTAAAACCGACAATATTTGGGATAAGTTTATAAACGATGATGGTGAAACTGACTCCAAATAATTCAGACGTGAGTAATACTGACCTTGGTGATACTGAGTTTTATTTAATGAAGTCTTTTTGTGATCTCACTGTTTATTCTTGTTAAAATAACCCATGTAAAGGGCCTATTATTGGTCCCACTTATTGTTTTATCTTCTCTCCTCCTTTAGTCCCACATCTTGTATAGGATTTTCTTCTCTCTTCTTCTTCCTATATATTTGTATTCTCTCATTGTATTTAGACACACAAGTAATACATACAAGTTTTTGAGCTCTTTCAACATGGTATCAGAGGGAGCGGTTTTTCCGGTGCGGTCTCATTATCTTTAACCGCCCAACCCGCCCCCGCCCGCCCCTCTCCGCTTCTCCTGCGGACTGTGAGCCTACCCGCTCCGGTCTCCTATCCGCGGGCTCTGCGGTTTGCCTCTGCTTTCCTCTTCTCCTCTCCCTCTCCGTGGTTCCACCCTCTTCAGGCCCTTTTATAGCCACAATTCTCTCTAATTCGTGGGGTCAACTTCTTTTCTATCCGCTGCGGATTCGCCTTCTATCCGCTGCGGATTCGCCTTCTATCCGTTGCGAGTTCCTCTCCCTCTTGCTTCGTGCACGACCTCTGCTTCCTAGTCCGCTGCGGCTTCGCCTTCTGTCCGCTGCGGCTTCGCCTTCTGTTCGCTGCGGCTTCGCCTTCTGTCCGCTGCGGCTTCGCCTTCTGTCCGCTGCGGCTTCGCCTTCTGTCCGCTGCGACTTCGCCTTCTCTCTGCTTCCTTCTTCTCGTTTGCAATCTCTCGCGGTTTCCTTCCGCTCTCTGACCGCTGCTGGCTTCACCTAGACTGGGGCGGTCTCTCTTTTGTTTCTGCCCTCTGGTCGCGAACTGACTACTCGCTGGTGTCCGGCTTGACCGTGCGGACTGCTGCCTATCCGTATTCTGGTCGTGGTCTTCCTCAGTAATTCTCGCGGCGGCCTCCTTGTCTTCTCGCAGACGGTTTGTCCTCTTCTTGCCGCGGCCTTGCTCCCCTCTCTCAGCGGTCTCCTTGTCTTCTCGCAGGCGGTTTGTCCTCTTCTCGCCGCGGCCTTGCTCCCTTCTCGTAGCGGCCTCCTGCCCTTCTCGCAGCGACCTCCGCCGGCTGCCTCTGCGGTCTGCCCTTATGGGCTCTTCCGGTAACTCCTCTGGCTCGACGGCCAGCCCACCCGCTGATCGCCCGGCTTGTCCGACTGACCGCCCGACTTGCACTACAGAAGTCCGTGACGAGCTGCGCATCAGTACCATCTCTCTTTCTGGAAAGAAGAACTTCATCCCTTAGGTACATTCAGTTAGATGGGTTCTTCAGGCCAAGGGCCTTCTCCCTCACCTTACTCAGGCTCCGCCCACCCCTCCTATCGATGACTGGCTCCGCAATGATGGCCGAGTTCAGACCTGGATCTTGAATTCTTTAGATGGTGAGCCATATCAAATGTCTATGTATTATGAGACTGCCAAAGATATGTGGACTGAGCTACATTCCTTATATTCTGGACGGGACAGCCTCCAGCATCTCTACGACATCCTCATTGACCTCTTTGCTCTTGACGCTGGAGGGGCTTCAGATATGACCTCCTTTGTTGCTCGTGCGAAGACTCTTGCTGAAGCATGGATCCAACATCAACCCTTCACCAATGATGCTGCTGCTCAGCGCGCTTAGAAGGAAGCCGCCTGTACTGCCATCATCATGGCCCGTCTTCCCCCTCACCTTCAGAGCATTCGTGCTCAGGTCCTGGCTTCCTCTACCACACAATCATTTTCTGATGCGTGCTCCATGATTCTCCGAGTATCACCTCCTCCAAATACTACGGCTCCTCCGGCCCTTCTTCAGCAGACACCTCCGCTTCTACCATTCCCTCCTCCTCCTTCTACTCGGGGGGGGGGGGGGGGGGTCGTTCGGGATCTCACGGCCGTGGTCGTGGTGGTCGGGGTCGGCCGAAATGTTCCTTATGCGGGAAAGATGGTCATCTCGAGGCAACCTGTTACAAGAAAGTTGGTTATCCTCCTCGCCCGACGGCTTCTGTTGCTACCGATGCTGGTCCTCCTGATCTTGAAAGTGTCCGTCTTCAGCTCCAGCATCTCCAGGGATTGCTCCACCCACCATCTGCCTCCATTGACTCCGTCTATAACACAGGTACCGCTTGTCTCTCCACCGGCTTGGGCTGGATTGTGAACTCTGGCGCTACTCATCACATTACTCCACATCGACCTGCCCAGTACCTGATTTCCCCTTATCCACAGTCTATTACTGTGGACAATGGAGCCACTGTTCCCGTCTCCGGCTCGACAGATCTTCTCACCTCCTCCATCTCCCTTTGCTCGGCTCTTCACGTCCCGAGTTCCCCGTTCTATTTACTTTCTGTTGGACGGCTTACTACTGATCTGGATTGTTCTGTTATATTCACTTCCTCTTCTTTTGTTATATAGGATCGGCGGACGCAGACTACCATTGGTAAAGGCCGGCTGCGGAATGGGCTCTACCTTCTCGACGTCTCTCCCACCATCGTCTCATCCATCTCTTCAACTGATTGACATCGTCGACTTGGGCATGCTCCTCTACCGGTCCTCCAGCGGGTTCTCCCCGATGTTTCTTTTACCCCCTTTCAGTGTGACTCATGTATCCTCGGCAAGCAGACTCGTTCATCTTTTTTTTCCCATTGTACTCGGAGCGCTGCTCCTTTTGATTTAGTGCATTCGGATATTTGGGGACCATTTAAAATTACTAGTATTTCCGGTTTCCGGTATTTTATAACGTTTATTGATGATTACTCTCGCACTATCTGACTATACTTACTTCGTGATCCTCCGAGCTTCCCCGTGTCTTTCGGGCATTTGTCCTCGAAACCCGTACGCAATTCCACACGACCATCAAAGTACTACGAACTGACAATGCTCGTGAGTACACTAGTCACGAATTTACTGCTTTATGTTCTGAGTTCGGGATTCTACATCAAACTTCCTACGCTTACACGTTGCAACAAAACGGTGTTGCCGAATGCAAGAATCGCCACTTACTCGATGTTGCCCGTTCCATCATGCTTCAAATGCATATCCCCAAACCATATTGGAACTTTGCGGTCTCGACCGCCTGTTTTCTCATTAACCGTCTCCCTTCCTCTATTCTCAACTATGCTACTCCGTTTAGCATACTCTTTCCCTCCACTCCGGCCTTTCCTCTCCCACCTCGTGTATTCAGTAGCCTTTGCTATGTCCATCGTTTGGGGCCTTCCTCGGATAAGTTGGATCCCCGAGCGGCCAAGCATATCTTTGTTGGTTATTCACGCACCCAAAAGGGGTATGTATGTTATTCTCCTGCTACACGCAAAATCTCCGTTTCTGCTGATGTCACTTTCCGCGAGGATCAACCATTCTTTCCTGCTCCCCTACCTGACCATCTACCACCCACACCTACTCATCCATCCATCCCACGCCCGGTTATTCCCGCAACTACTCCTCCGACTGTCGTTCTCTCTAAACAGACTGTCGTTCCCTCCAAACCACCAGTTATCCGCGTCTACACTCGTCGCTCTACCACTTCCGTTGCCCCTCTGCCGTCGGTCTCTACCATGGATACTTCGCGTCCAAATGATCAGGTATCGTCTTCCACTGCTCATCCGCTGGCAAACTACATCTCTCTTCATCACCTCTCTCCCCATTTACACACTTTGGCTACTTCTCTCTCTTCGGTTGCTATTCTTAATTCTGTGCAGGAGGCGCTTCAACATCCAGGATGGCGAGCGGCCATGGAGGAAGAAATGTCTGCTCTCTGGTCTAACCAGACATGGTATGTTGTTCCCCTTCCACCGGGCCAGAAACCAGTTGGGTGCAAGTGGGTCTTTGTCATCAAACATGCTGCCGATGAGACAATTGACCGTCTAAAGGCCCATATTGTGGCTAGAGGTTTCACTTAACAGGAGGGACTAGATTATGAGGAAACGTTCTCTCCGGTAGCGAAGCTTAATAGTGTTCGCGTCCTCATCTCTGTTGCTGTCCATCGCCGGTGGCCTCTCTTTCAGCTGGATATCAAGAATGCTTTCTTGAATGGGGATCTCCAGGAAAATGTCTACATGCAACAACCACCCGGGTTTGAGACCACGGGGGAGTCTCAGGTCTGCCATCTTAAAAAGGCTCTATATGGTCTCAACCAATCTCCACGGGCATGGTTTGAAAAATTCAGCAAGGTCCTCCGTGAGATTGGCTTCACACGGAGCTCAGCCGACTTCTCGCTCTTTACTCGTCACCAACCAACAGGAACGGTTATTTTGTTAGTATACGTCGACGATATTATCATTACTGGAGATGACTCTCAAGGGATACAGGTAGTCAAAGTCCATCTAAACTCAGTCTTCCAGACAAAGGATTTGGGACCTCTTCGCTATTTTTTGGGTCTTGAGATTGCCAGAAGGCCGGATGGGCTCACTCTCTCTCAACGGAAATATTGTCTTGACCTTCTTCATGATGCGGGTAAGTCCGGCTGCAAGCCAAATGATACTCCTATGGATGTGAACCACAAACTGTGTGCCCAGACATCTGACTCCGATCTCCTTCTCCAGAATCCTGAATATTATCGATGTCTTGTTGGAAAACTGATATATCTCACGGTTACCAGACCGGATATTTCCTTTGCTGTTGGTCTTGTCAGCAGATACATGCACTCTCCTCGAAAATCTCATCTTCAAGCAGTGGAACGAATTCTCAGGTATCTGAAAACCGCTCCTGGTCAGGGACTTGTCTACAGGACCTCCTCTTCTGCTCCAACATTGGTGGCATATTCAGATGCTGATTACGCTGGCTCTCTCGATGACCGGCGATCTACGAGTGGTTTTTGCACTTACCTTGGCGGACATCTTGTTACTTGGCGAAATAAGAAACAAGCGATCGTTGCTCGATCTTCCGTCGAGGCAGAGTACCGGGCAATGACATCAGTTGTATCAGAATTGACATGGCTTGAGAGTCTTCTTACTGATCTGGGTGTAAAATTACCATCACCGGCTCTTCTCCTTTGTGACAGTCAAGCCGCCATACACATCGCAAAGAACCCGGTCTTTCACGAAAGAACGAAGCATATTGAGGTCGATTGTCACTTCATCCGGGAAAAGGTTCAAATGAAGAAGCTTGACCTAAAGCATGTCCCATGATCGGAACAAGTTGCGGATGTCTTCACGAAGGCTCTTTCCAAGACACTCTTCTATCAATGCTTGTCCAAGCTTGGCGCATACGATTTGTACGCTCCAGCTTGCGGGGGAGTGTTAAAATAGCCCATGTAAAGGGTCCATTAATTGGGCCCACTTATTGTTTTATCTTCTCTCCTCCTTTAGTCCCACATCTTGTATAGGATTTTCTTCTCTCTTCTTCTTCCTATATATTTGTATTCTCTCCTTGTATTTAGACACACAAGTAATACATACAAGTTTTTGAGCTCTTTCAACAATTCTTATGGTTGAGCAGAAGAAATTCCAAAAATAGCATACCTGTAGGAGTTGAGGATTTTTTGTGGAAGTTGACACAAAGACAGCCGCTGTAATGGAAAACTTCCTTGATGCCTAAGTCCGAAGTTGATGTTATGCCATAATGTCAGTATCATGGCGTTCAAGAAACTTACTGGCAACATGCGTGTTTACTAGAATTGTATATCACATTCACATATTCACTGTTGGTTATTTACAATCATCGTATCAGTAACTTCATGTGGAATTATTTGTTGGGCAGCTTGGTGCACAAAGGCATCCCTGCGTAGCGAGGGTCGGGGGAAGGGTCCTACCACATGGGTGAAATGTAAGCAAACCTTTTCATGCATTTTTGCAAGAGGCCGCTTCCATGTGGAATTATTTGTTAACACTGAAAATCTTATCATGCATTTTTGCAAGAGGCCGCTTCCATGTGGAATTATTTGTTAACACTGAAAATTATAAACACCTGTTAGAATTTAATTCATGACTTCCTAACATTACAGACTCAATCTTTCAGGGTTAACACTAAAGCTATATCATATCTGATACTAATTTTAAGATCTTCTTGCAATGGGTTCTTGCCTACCCATAGTGATTGAATTGCATGGAAGTGCTTCCTTTTTGACTTTGGCTTTATTCTCTTCTGATGCATGCTTCTACATTCTTCATAGTTTTAAAAGTCATGAGTTGATTCTCACCTATTGTAGGAACTGATCTTCAGAATGAACTGTGCTTGTAATTTTTCATGGTTTATTGGTCTGCTTTAGTTAATAGTATGCCAGTATTTTTCGTTCATTGATATTTACCCTATGATTGTTTTGATAATTTCAACACATTAATTGAACACTTAAATATTTATTTTGAAGCGTCTTCTCTTACTGATCTTGCCCCTTTTTGTCGTATTAAGTGCAATGCTATTAAAACCTTTTGGTATTTGCCTTCAAATGCAGCATGTAATTGTCAAATTCCTTGTGCTATATTTACTAGAAGGTAAATAAATATCTTAGGTGTGATAACTGATAAGCTGAAGTACCTTTGGTATGACATTTAAAAGAATGAAAGTATAATTTTTGAAGTTAAGCTGAATTGTTAATATAAAGCAGTGTCTATCACAAAGACTAGGTAAATTTTATAAAATCGCAATTAGGCCGGTGATGTTGTATTGTTTATCGAAGCTGAACATGTGAAAAATGAGAATACTAAGATAGATGAGAGTGATACACTAGAAAGAATAAATGATGGAGTGATTGTATTAGAGGATCTATTTGAGTGACAGATATCGGCAATAAGACGATAATAACTAGATTTAAGCAGTTTGAACATATATAATGAATGTTAGAAAATGCACACATTAGAAGAATATATAAATTTTTAGTGTGAAATGATTAGGAAAAACAAGTGGTGGATCTAAGATAGTATGGACGAAAGTTGTTATGATTTGCATGTTTAGATTAAAACTCCGAAGAGGAACAAGTGATAAATGAGGATTCATAAAATTGACCCCAAAAGGTTGAGATAAGACTATTGATGACGATAAAACTATTGTAATAACCGCTCCAAATAATTAGAAGACTACTACTGATTATGATAATGTTGATGCTCTTTTAGTCCTAGCTTATGTAGAAGTTCACATGAAAAAAAATCAACCGTAGTCCTGACACAATAGTAATTTCTGTCTCCTTCCATAGGATTCATTACATAATTTGATTTTTTTTTTAAATTTTATTGATAACTTTGGCTCAACATATTTTTGTTTGCAGATAAGCGTTCCATCCGGAAACTCGTTCTTTCTTCTTTCCAGACCAGATTTATTAAGATCTCCTCCTCAACGAGTTCCTCCTGTGGCGGGAGCAAAGTCAACCAATGATCAATTCTCCTGTTCTACAAGTTCAGCTAGCATAGGAGATAAAGTGCCTATAGCTGAGTTAAAAATAAGCAATTCAGTTCCAACTAGTGTACCGTGCCAAGCCAAAAATGTGAAATTTACTTTAGGTTTTCCTTCGTTCCGAACAGGTAATTACAAACTACAACACTGCTTAATCTAAACTTGTTCCATATATTCCATAAAAAATATGATGACCTCCCCATATTTTGGTTGTTACTCCCTACTTTTGCATTTTATATTGGTGAGTAAAAAGAGAGATTACATTATTTTTTGATTAATGCTTCTCCGACCCACTCCCCCGAAACTGCATAACCACAGCTGGACCAAGATTGTTGACAACAGTTTAAGGTGGATTTTGCTAGCACATGTCGGAGGAGCACTGATATTAACTATTAAGTCCTTTGGTATAGTGGACTGACCGGTGGTTTTAGGATTTTCAAAGGACTCTCTGAAGATGGTATGCAAGAAACGGCCTATGAAGTGCTTCTTGCTTCTGTTGTACACTCTGGGTATTGCTCTTATTTTCTTGATCAAATTTTATGTTCTTCCCTGTCTTATCCTTTTGTTTATTAACTTTTTTTGTGCACGTAAGTGGACATAAACCATGCTTTGAGGATAAAAAGAAGGAACGGAAGAAATTCTTGAAGGGGCTAAGATCTAGGAGGGATGGTGCATATTTTCAATTGGATGAATCCCGATCTGACCTGATGGATACAATACGTGCTCAATTGGAGGCAAGCATTATGTTCTGCCATGCACATTACTAAATATAATTTTTATATTTTTTGTATTTGTTATATGATAACCTTTTCATAATCACTATTGTTTTCTGGTTTTCTTATAATCTCTCTCACACACGCACACACACTTTATGATGTGTGATGAGGATCGGTCTAAATTTTCGAAGCACAAGTTTCTGGGCCCGTTTGATACTGACCTGCCACATGTCATAGTTGACATCACCAGATGGACATTTCGAGTTTGTAGTCGTTTCTGGAGCGATACTGACATATTTCTATGTATTTTTATGTATTTTTCTATTTTTATGCGGTGTAACTTGATAACCATCATGATCGCGCAATCTGAGCCATTCATGATAGTTGCCTTAGTGGTTCTTGCCCATTTATATGAGCAAAGAGGCTGTCTTAGAGGCCATCACACATTTTGAAGAGATTATCCCTTGATTCGCTAGTGATCCGCGTGCCAACTCCGTGAACCCTATATGCCAACTCTGTGAACCCTATATGCCAACTCCGTGAACCCTATATGCCAACTCCGTGAACCCTATATGCCAACTCCGTGAACCCTATATGCCAACTCCGTGAACCCTATATGCCAACTCCTAGGTTTGTATCTTTCCCACCTTCCCCACCCTTCCCCTTGTGCTGCCGCCCCCTCACAACCTTCCATCACAACCTTCGTTTTCCTGGACGGAGTAGTCGAACGCCCTCCAGCCTACTGGTCCGACCTTGGCCGACCACCACACTGCCCGTTTCTGCCCTGACATACCACCTACAAGTCAACCCTCATCATATCCGACCACCCCTGCTCTCCTTTGCTCTCCTTTGCTCTCCTTTCACTCTGGACGAATATCTTCCATCTCCCTTCCGTGCAGCCGCACCCTCCTAGATATGTTTTGCCCCCAGCCAGTCCTCCAAACAACACCCTACGCTCGCCCAACAACCCTCCCATCCTATTCCAATTCCCAACCTACAGGAGACTCCTCTTGCTACCCCAAACAACCACTCCCTTCTCCTGCCTCCTAACATCCGCCTAAGACTCCTTCACCCCTCCTTGTACTACCAACCTCCCCTACTGTCCCGATAGCCCACATGATCTTCACCTTCGCCACCATGGACCTCCTATGCTCTTATGAGTTTTTTTATTAGATTTCTATTCTTTGCATACATACAGATGGAAGACTATTTATTATGGATGTTTGTTTTGTAATTACTCTTATTCTCTTTGATCTTGTCTAACTGGCATTTTAGGGTTTGCTTAACCTTGAGTCGCACTCACCTCCCTACCTGCGTCACTTATATCCTCGCGTCACTTATATCATCATCATCAACTGTTATTTGATTAATCTACCTAGTTGGGATTGGATTCTTGAATCATTTTACCATTTGTTCCTTTTTGCAGTTTTTTACTTACTGTTGCTTAATATGCATCTTCAATCCATGTTTCCTTAGTTGTTTACCCGAAATCCTGCGACTTCAGAGGATCTTGGAATTTTCTTTACAACCCGTGCAGAAAGTTTTCGGTGTCCGCTCAAATCGCTAATCACCTAACAAACTGCCTTCTTGTGAAGCCAACAGTTAGTTCAATTAGTCTCTCAAGTGCTATTTGCACCCCATGTAACCCCTCATCTTTGCCCGACTTTCTTGTATCTCGGGCAGCCCGTAATTTTAGAGCCCTCCCATTTGGGCAAGTCCCCACCCGTATAAATAGGGGTGAACAGTACTAAAAAATACATGCTCACTCGGATCCGAGTCCAGATTCCTCTCTGCCGTGGACTCGATTTTCATGTCTTTTTAGATTGCTGGTTACACTCAAAGTGTAATCTCCTTTGTAACCTCTTTGCGATTAGTAGAGCCACCTTCAGCCAGTGTAATTCGCAGTTGAAGGAAGTCCGTGTCAGCCTGTTGCAACATCTTTTCTTGTTCTTCTAGATTTATCATTGCAATCGACAAGTAACCAATCACTCTCAGTTTCTTTCGTCCCTATTTTCTTAGAGTGAGTTTTGTGGAGAGCATTTTTGGTTCCAACAGAACGAACACGCGGCCTTCAGATCAAAGCTGGTTGGCGAACAGTTTGGTTAAATATGAGTGATTGCGACATCCAACAGTGTCTGCTCGCAGCGCCCCGTCCCAGTTCAGGAAGTGCGACTTCTTTGGAGGCATTGAAGCTTAGATTTGAATAAGATGCTATGATGCAAGCGATCACACAATTGTCTCAGCAATTTGTCCCTTCAACAACAGTGGCTACTACTTCTCCAGTTGATATGTAGCGCCCCCAATTGGTCCGCCCGATCCGCCAGCCTGCAAATCTGATTGCCCCTCATCAGCCTCAAGTTGAGTTTGCTGTTACCCACCATGATTTTTTCCAAATAGCTGCCCAAGGAAGCCCTTCCAGAGCTTTGAATTTTCAAGAGGGCTATAGTAATAATCCCATTCCAGAAGAAGAAGAGCCCTCACCCTTTTCTAACCATGTGCGTTGGGAGCCAGTTCTCAATGGGTTCAGAGAACCCTGTCTTCCCCTTTTTACTGGAAGGGAATATCCCTTTAGCCATCTTCAAGCCGTTGTGTCTGCCATCTCTATGAGGACTCTTTCTGATGCTATCCGGTGCAAGATGCTAGCCACCACCTTTGATGGCAAAGCAATGGAGTGATTTTACAAGATCCCATCTCAGTCGGTAGCTTCTAGGGGTGCAAATCGGATCGGTTCGGTTCGGTTCCACTCAAAACCAGGAACCGACCCATGTATGTTCGGTTCCAAGTTTTTAGAACCGGAACCGACCCACGGTTCCAAAATATAGAACCGGATCCGAACCGAATTGTTCAGTTCGGTTTCGGTTCGGTTCTCGGTTCTACTCGCCTTCAAAAAAATATTGAACCATGAATGTTTGTGTAAAATAATATAAAAGCACAAAATATTAGCTTACATCACAAAACAAAGGACTGATACAGCAAAATAAAATTTTCATCTCCCATTTTGAAAGACTCTTGCATACCAGCGACGACGGAGAGACGAATCACGACGCTGCGGGCTGCGAACGACGGCGCTGCGGGCTGCGAATGACGGCGCTGCGGGCTGCGAATGACGGCGCTGCGGGCTGCGAACGACGGCGCTGCGGGCTGCGAACGACGGCGCTGCGGGCTGCGACAGTGCGACCCTGTGACGAATCCAACCCTTCCGGCGACGACTTCTACTCTTCTAAGTGAGGCTTGTCCCCGATCTGGATTCAGGCTTCTGATTTCTGGAGTAAATACTAACTTACAACCCTAACTGGCTAACCCAGTACCCGCCTACCTGGTAAGCCGATTAGGCGATTATCATTTACAATTTTATAGCGCTGTGAGCCTGTGATCGGAGTCTGCTGACCGAGACTGTGACACTGACCGACAACAATAAGTGTTTTTTTAATTTTTTTAATTATAGGTTCGGTTCGGTTCTCGGGTACCCGACAACAAGAATCGAGAACCGAACTGGCGGTTCTAGTATTTTCTAGATCCATACTCGAACCATGCAAAACGAGAACCGATCCGAACCGTCGGGTTCGGTCCGGTTCTCGGTTCTTCGGGTATTTTTGCACAGGCCTAGTAACTTCTTTTGCTGACCTTCGGTAGGAAGCTCTTTTGAGGTTCGCAATCTCAAAGAGAAAAAGTGGTCCTACAACCCTTTTTTAGATTAGGCAAGGTGAGAATGAAACCTTAGGACATTTTTTTGACAGGTTTCAAGAAGAGATTTTAGGGATTCACGATGTGGATCTCTCCATATACCAAGTTGCCCTCACCCGTGGCCTCCTGGAAGGCCTCCTCAAATTTGAAGTTAACTACAAGCCTCCTAGCTCATATCAAAAATTTATTGACTTGACCAATCAATTCATAGAGGGAGAAGTCACTAATCCGGGTTTCATCCCCTCCTCCCAGCTGGTCCAAAAAATACCTGTAGGAAATCCTTTAGTTTAACCCTCTGCTGCTCCTCAACGTACTCCTCGGACCTCCTTATCCAGAGAGTTTTTTTCCACCGGATCAACGCGGGAAGAACTTCTGTCATCATCACCCTCATCAAACTCACCAACAATTCCACTAGATGAGGCCTCAGAGGCCCGCTCCACTCATGCAGATAGCTCCTCATCCTCTCCAATCATCGACCTCTGAGCCATCCTCCCCCAATTTATGGCACTTAAGTTCAGTGTGTTGACTTACAATAGTCATATATTGATCTTATCTTGCCGATGGAGGAAGTGATCCACATCCTTTAGAAGCAACCTGGCTTCAGGAGGCTACCCCTCTCAAGTATGATTTGAAAAACTATGATTTGTCACCTTACTGTGAGTTCCATAGGGAAACGGGTCACCATACCGAGAGCTGACTAGCTCTCCGTAACCTCATTGAGAATTTATTAAAAGAAGGCAAGGTATATGATAGAAACTACTAGAGAGAGAGAGAGGAAGAAACTAAAGAGAAGAAGGAAGGAGGCTATGGTTTAGAGGAAGAAGGAGAAATACCTTAGGGTTAATTGCTTGCCTCCAATAGATGATATCCCCGGGTATAAATACTTGGGCCAAGGAGGGAGCCGGCCGGCCCCTCCACATAGGGCTGAACCGGTTGGTTCAACCCTTGGCCGACCGGTTCTACTGAGGGTTCAACCCCTTCGTTGCTCGTCATCTCCTTGCGCCTGCGAGAATAATAACGCCTCGAGAAGCGGGCCGCGGTCGGGGGCGTAACAATATAGGATTTAGTTGCACAGAAGGAGTGTGATAAGCCCGCTTTTGCTAAGGTCAAGAAAGTTGTTGAAGTATACCTCCCGGGTTCGTGGGAGTGTGTCAAGGTGGAAGATATTGGCTCCCTTAGAAGCATCAATTGCGTAAATGAATGTGTGGAAATTTCTGATGAGGGCCAATTGGCCATCTGTTTTGCATTCACGGGGGGGGGGGGGGGATACAGTCCCCTCTTCTTCAGCTCCAGTAAGGGGAGATGTTATTTTCAATCAGGATGACCTCCTAAAGACCGCTAACCGCTTTAATGATGCTGTCGTCATTAAGGCACTCATAAAAAACTAGATAGTGTCAAGAATTTTGACAGACGCCGGTAGTTCTGTTAATTTCCTCTCCAAGCTAACTTTTGAGGCTTTGACGACCAAAAAAGTTTTTCGGGCAGATGAAGGACTTCTCTATCAATTTTTTGTATAAAAAAAGGAAATAGAAGGAAGTGTTACCCTCTCGGTAACCATGGGTAGAATAACCAGACAAGCCACGCCTGTAGTTGTAGCTGCTCCCAGTAGCTGCAACACGATCTTTGGGCGACCTATTCTTAACTAGTATCATGCCATAGTATCAACTTTTCATAAGGTCCTAAACTTTACCATGGAAGGAAGGCAATTCAGAATCAAAATCGATCCAAAGGTCGCAAGGCAATGCTACGTCAACTCAGTTAATGTCGTCGAAGTCTTCCTTCCTCAAACTGAAGTTCCTAAATTTTTTCCTACCTCCCGCTACTGAAGAGTGTGCAGAAGTGATGAAGTCATAGTCCGCCAAAGAGTTTCATGCCGAGGAGGAAGAAAAATATAGAGCCCACCTGAAACCTGCCCATGTCATCCAAAGTGCTCATGTTGCTGGAGGAGATGGAGACAAAGTACTTTCCATCAATGCTAAGCTGCTAGAAAAAGAGAAGGTCCAGCTGATCTCTTGTCTCCTCTGGAACTTAGATGTTTTTTTGCTTGGTCAGCGACCAACATGCCTGGGGTAGACACTGATGTTGCTTGCCATCATCTCATTATCGACCCTAACTTCAAGCTAATCAAGCAGAGGAAGCGAGCGGTAGCTGTGACACTTGCTTAGCCCATCCGGGAGGAAGTAGCCAATCTTCTCAAAGTGAATTTTGTGAAAGAAATTCAATACTCAAAATGAGTTTCAAATGTTGTAATGGTCAAAAAGGCCAATAATAAGTGACGTATGTGTGTTGATTTCACCAAGCTTAATAAAGCACGCCCTAATGATTGCTTCCTCTTGCATCAGATTGATTCATTAGTTGATTCCGTGGTAGGATACAGTCGCCTCTTCTTCAACTCCAGTAAGGGGAGATGCTATTTTCAATTAGGATGACCTCCTAAAGACCGCTAACCGCTTTAATGACGCTGTCGTCATTAAGGCACTCATAAAAAACTATATAATGTCAAGAATTTTGACAGACGCCGATAGTTCTGTTAATGTCCTCTCCAAGCCAACTTTTGAGGCTTTGACGACCAAAAAAGCTTTTCGGGCAGATGAAGGACTTCTCTATAGATTTTTTGGAGAGAAAAAGGAAATAGAAGGAAGTGTTATCCTCTCGGTAACCATGGGTGGAATAACCAGGCAAGCCACGCCTATAGTTGTAGCTGCTCTTAGTAGCTGCAACGCTATCTTTGGGCGACCTATTCGTAACGAGTATCAAGCCATAGTATCAACTTTTCATAAGGTCCTAAACTTTACCATGGAAGGAAGGCAATTCAGAATCAAAATCGATCCAAAGGTCGCAAGACAATGTTATGTCAACTCAGTTAATGTTGTCGAAGTCTTCCTTCCTCAAACTGAAGTTCCTAAATTTTTTCCCACCTCCCGCTACTGAAGAGTGTGCAAAAGTGATCAAGTCATAGTCCGCCAAAGAGTTTCATGCTGAGGAGGAAGAAAAAGATGGAGCCCACTTGAAACCTGCCCATGTCATCCAAAGTGTTCATGTTGCTGGAGGAGATGGAGACAAAGTACTTTCCATCAATGCTGAGCTGCTAGAAAAAGAGAAGGTCCAGCTGATCTCTTGTCTCCTATGGAACTTAGATGATTTTTTGCTTGGTCAGCGACCAACATGCCTGGGGTGGACACCGATGTTGCTTGCCAGCATCTCATTATCGACCCTAACTTCAAGCTGATCAAGCAGAGGAAGCGAGCGGTAGCTGTGACACTTACTGAGCCCATCCGGGCGGAAGTTGCCAATCTTCTCAAAGTGAATTTTGTGAAAGAAATTCAATACTCTAAATGAGTTTCAAATGTTATAATGGTCAAAAAGGCCAATAATAAGTGACGTATGTGTGTTGATTTCGCCAAGCTTAATAAAACGTGCCCTAATGATTGCTTCCTCTTGCCTCAGATTGATTCATTAGTTGTTTCCGTAGTAGGATACTCTTGCATGTGTTTTTAGCAAGGTTGTCAGGATCGAGATCCTAGATGAGATTGTTTCGAGGTTGGATCGAATCGGATGGTGGGATTGGATCGAGGATCGCTTTACAAAATATGGATCGATTTACAAAAGCTGGATCGTAGGATCGTAAGATCCTATGATCTGAATCGCGATCCTGACAACTATGGTTTTTAGATGCATTCTCCGGCTATCAACAAATAAGAATGCATAAATCCAATATCCCTCATATCTCGTTTATCATCAATACAATTGTTTTTGTTATCAAGTTAGGCTTTTTGGGCTAAAAAACACCTGTGCTACCTTATCAACAAATGATGGACTCGGTATTTAAAAAGAAAAAGGGCAAACTCTCGAAGTATATGTGGACGACATTTTAATCTAAAATAAAACGATTCATACTTACGTTATTGATCTCTTAGAAACGTTCTCTACTATGCGGAAAATTAAAATGAAACTCAACCCTTCTAAATGTATCTTCCGGGCTAGTAAGAGAGTTTCTGGGATATCTCCTTACTCCCTTCTAAATGTATCTTCTAGGGTAGTAAGAAAAAGTTTCTGGGATATCTCCTTACACCCCAAGGGTTCGAACCAAACCATGACAGAGTTAATGCAATTTTGGCATATTAGCTCCAAGATCACCTAAGGAGGTACAACAGTTGGAGGTAGGATATCATGATTAAGCAGATTTATATCTCGGTTAGGAGATACATATGCCCCTTTCTTCAAAACCCTCCGCTGAGCCTCAAAGTTTGAATGGACCAAAGAGTGTTATTGGGCGTTGTATACGCTTAAAGAACAATTAACCTCAATCCCATTTCTTCAGAGTCCCCATGAAGGGGAGACTTTACTCGTTTTTCTCAGTGTCAGTTCCGAAGTCATCAACTCTGTGTTAGTTTGGGAGGACAAAAAAAACAGTTTCCAATTCACTATGTCAGCTGAATCCTTGAAAAATTCAGAAACCAGGTACCAAATTTTCGAGAAGTTAGCCTTAACCCTCATTATTTCTGCTCAAAGGTCCAGACCTTAGTTTTCGGCTCATGCAATCTAGGTGGTCACTGACCTCCCTCTCAAGAATGTTTTAACCAGAGCATTCCGATAGATTAGCCAAGTGGGCAATTGAACTTAGTGAATTTGATATTTCCTATATGCCTAAGATGATAATAAAGGCTCAAATTCTAGTAAACTTTATGGTAGAAGCAATAGAGAGTGTTGCAGAAAGAGAAGTCAAAATGCCTCTGGCTTGGACTATGTTTGTGGATGAAGCTTCAAGAAGAAACTCATCAGGTGTAGGTGTGCTACTAATCAATCCAAATGGGATCCGATTAGAGCAAGCAATAAAGTTTTATTTCTTAACAACAAATAATCAAGCAGAATATGAAGCCCTTATCGCCAGTCTCAGATTTGTGAAGGAACTAGGGATAAAAGACATTGAAGTCGGAATAGATTCATTGGTAATGACGTCCCAGGTTAAGGGGACTTATGAGACCAAAGATTCGATCCTCAAGCAATACCCTTTGCTAATAAAGAAGGAGATTGGAAATTTTAAAAGCCTTGACATTCAACACATTCCACGATCTGAGAATTCTGAGGCAGATGAGCTAGCAAAGCATTGTCTTCTCTCAGGAGAAACCACGTCAGAAATTTTCCATCCGACAATTGAGGAAGGAGAAATCATGTGGATAGATCATCATTCTTAATGGATGGATCCTTTTATCCTTTATCTCTCAATCGGGAACTTTCACTCATAGATAGGAAATGCTTTAGACTGAAAGCGGCTCATCATTATCTCCTCTCGGGAATTTTGTATAGAAGAACTTTTTTGTCACCATTGACAAGGTGTATTTCTGAAGAGGAGGTTCCTATCATCGTACGAGAAGTTCATTACAGAGAAGTGTTAGCCATTCAGGAGCCCGAACTCTAGAGATGCAAATCCTAAAGCAAAAATATTTATGGCCTCAAATGAGAAAAGATTTAGAAAAATTTATGAAAAGCTGTGTTCAATGTTAGAAGTTTGCCCCATTTCAGCTTAAGCCAACCTAGCGATTAAGGTCCATCATGACCCCTTGGCCATTTGCAGTTTGGTGTATGGATCTCTTAAGACCATTCTCGATGGAAAGTGGTCAACGTTGTTTTATCGTAATAATGTTTGATTATTTCAGCAAATGGATCAAATCAAAAGCATTAGCAAGGATCACCACCCAAGTAGTAAATAACTTCATCTGGAGGGAGGCCGTTAGTCGGCATGGAATCCAATGTCAATTATCACCGACAAGTCGACAACTACCCTCAGTTTAATAATTCAAAACTAATAAATTTCTGTGATCAAATAGGCACTGCGTTACATTTTGTCCCAGCTCATCATCCGAGGAGTAATAGCTAAGTTGAAGCTGCAAACTAGCTAATTTGGAATCTTCTGAAGAAAAATGTCGAAAAGACATGTGGCAATTCGGCCTAGCAGTTACCTTTTGTACTTTGGACTCTGAGGACCACTCCATCTTCTGTCACTAGAGAAACTCCTTTCAAGCATTCTCATGGGTCTGAAGCTCTAATACCCGTAGAATTCGAAGTCTTGAGCCCAAGAGTTCTTATGTCAAAATAGGGTGGTGAGGACGGGATGTATACTAATGATGAAGATCAATTGCAACCTCAATCTAATTGAAGAACTGAGAGATCTTGCTATGGTCAAGCAAGAAGTAAAAAGAAGAATGATAATGTATTTTGGCAAGTATGTCAGAGTAAAACAATTTATTGTTGGAGACTTGGCCTTGAAGAAAGTTGATTCAACAGATATAGCCGCCTCGGTTGGCAAATTAAGTCCTAATTGGGCAAGTCCTTTTATCGTCAAAGAGGTGTTAAAAGGCGGTGCCTATTGTCTCCAAACCTATGACGGAGAAGAGATCTCTAATATTTGGAATGATGATGATCTTAAGCGGTTTTTCTCTTGAATGAAATATATCATTCACGCCTTCTGAACTCTATTTAAATATATATGTATATATAGGTACTGTGATCACTCAACGGATTAAAAGATAAAGAAATTTATCCCCCTAAGGTCGGAGGCATCAGGTTCGACCTTATCAAGGTTGTTTCCCGAGTTCGAAGCCCTAAGGAAGGATGGTTGTTGAAACAAAATTTACCTAGGGAAGTCACAAAATCCTACTTGAACCTTCACAAATTGCAAATATGTGAGTTGTAGCACCTACCAGATCACGTGCAACAGGGAGTATTCACGCCGTGTAGTGGTAGCTCGATCCAATCTCGCGCTGAGATCTGTCTTGCACAAATGGAGATATTGCTATAACTTAGATGACCTTTTTGAGGAAAGCAATGTCATGGGCACTTGCCCAACTGGTCCATCTTAGTCTCTAGCCCTCGAGTTCCCCTTGATCTTCAAAAAAATAAAAGAACAACAAGATGAAGTATACCAAAATAAAATAATTCCTATTGCTTTGCATTATCTCAGACGACAAGGTCTTTATTTCTGATAGTTTCAGTTGAGAGAATAAAACAGAATTAATTATTAAGCATCCTTTACTCATATATATAGAGTAAGTGGAAAAACCTACAAAGCCTAAAATACCCTTATGAGGGTAAAATACAAAAATACATAAAAGCGGACTTGATTTCAACTGGACTTGATTTCAACTCTCCCCCTTAAGTCGAATGGTAAATATCTGTTATTCTGAGTCTATGGATATCATCAATAAAGACATCGCACCCTAAGCTCTTGGCGAAGACATCAGCCATTTGATCTCTGGAGTGAACGAAAGGAGTTACTAAGTTTCCTTTTTCAAGATGGTCTTTGATGAAATGACGATCAACCTCAACATGCTTAGTTCTGTCATGTTGGACCGGATTATGAGTTATGTTGATAGCAGCTTTGTTGTCACAGAGCAGAGAAATAAGAGCATCCTCCTGAAGGTTCAGCTCTTGCAATAAAGTGCGCATCCATAAACCTTCACAGAGGCCTTGAGACATTGACCGGTACTCGGCTTCAGCAGTAGATCTTACCACCACATTTTGCTTCTTGCTACGCCACGTGAACAAATTTCCACAAACGAAGGTGCAATAAACCGTTGTAGTTTTCTTATCATCACGGCTTCCGGCCCAATCCGCGTCAGTAAAAACGTCAATCTTTAAATGATTGTTCTTTGAAAACATCAGCCCCTGACCTAGAGCCTTCTTTAAGTACCGTAGTACGCGGTATACAGCATCCTGATGTCTGATCCTTGGGGCATGCATATACCTACTCAAGATTCCAACTGCATATGTGATGTCGGGACGAGTGTGTAAGAGGTATAAAAGCTTCCCAACCAATCTCTGATAGCTTGAAGCATCCATGCGATCACCATCACTGTCTTCATCGATCCTATGGTTCTCCTCCATAGGGGTGTTCGCAGGAACACAACCAAGCATCCCAGTTACATACTTACGTTGCGAGATGAAGATACCCTGATCAAAACGAGTCACTTCAATTCCTAGGAAGTAGCGAAGCCTTCCCAAATCCTTTACTTCAAACTCAGCTGACAGAAGTGTCTTCAGCTTTGAGATCTCATCCAAGTCATCTCCAGTGATCACAATGTCATCAACATAAACAATAAGAACGTCAATTTTTCCCTCATTCTTCCTGACAAACAAAGTATGATCAGAATGACCTTGTTTGTAGCCAAACTTGATTCATGGCCTTGTGGAATCTGCCAAACTAAGCCCTGGGAGACTGCTTCAGCCCGTACAAAGACTTCCTTAAGCGACAGACCAATCCTTCTTGTCCCCTCTTCACAAAATCTGGGGGAAATGTCATGTACACCTCTTCATTGAGGTCACCGTGCAGGAACACATTTTTGACATCCAGTTGATGTAGATCCCAACCCAAGCACGAAACACAAGATATGATCACAAGAATAGAATCCATCTTTGCTACCAGGGCAAAGGTCTTTTGGTAGTCGATTTCCCGAGTCTAGGCGTAACCACGAGCCACCAGTCGCGCATTATATCACTCAACTTTACCATCCTGATTTTGCTTAACGGAGAAGACCCACCTTGAACCGATGACTTTCTTGTCAGGAGGAAGGGAAAAGACATCCCATGTGTGATTCTTATCCAAGGCGAACATTTCCTCCTGCATTGCTTGAGCCTATGCCAGAATGCAAACCGCCTCCTGCCACGTCTTTGGAATAGTGATGACGGACAAGGAAGATATAAAACCTTGATGAAGCTGAGAAAGATGATCATAAGCAACATGATTAGAGATAGGGTGTTCCGTACATAGCCTTACCTCTTGACACAACAATGGGAACATGCAGATCAACATCAGAATCTGAGTTCAAAGACGGCACTGGCAGCGACGGAAAAACGGAGGACTGTTTACCTGTTTTTCGACGATGATATATATGAGGAAAAGGAGAGATGAGGGACGGATGGTGATATATGGGAGAAAACGACGTAGGCGTAGATGACGAAGAGGTAGGTGACAAAGAGACAGGTGTAGGTGACGAAGGGGGTGTTGTAGGAGGAGTATCTACGGTGGAAGACATGATAGGTGTAGAAGGAATCAGAGGGAGTGACACTGATCGATGCCATCATTCTCCCCCTGACGAGTGGAGTGAGTCGAAACCAAGTAGTAATATTCCTCCTCACGGAAGGTCACGTCCAAGGTACAAAAAAAACGTCTGGAAGGGGGGTGATAACACCGATATCCTTTTGTAGTGATAGAATAGCCAAGAAAGACAGAACAGAGAGCCCGAGGGTCAAGCTTGTCATGATGGGGCAGATGGACATGAACAAAACATACGCACCCAATAACGCGGAGTGGAAGATGAGTGGTATGTAAAGACGGACTAGAGTAGTATAGTCTAGAGCCCGTGAAGGAAGACGATTGATAAGATGAGTAGCGGTTAGGATGACATCACCCCAATCTGATTTATGGAGATACATGATAGTGAGAAGAAACCAGGCAACATCAAGAAGATGTCGGTTTTTCCGTTCAGCAACATCATTTTGGGTGGAAGTATAAACGCAAGTGGTTTGATGAATGATTCCATGAATAGTGAGGTAGGTGCCAAATGCTCCACGATTATCGTATTCTCCCCCATTATCACTACGAAGAACGCGGATATTACCATTGAACTTAGTTTGCACCATTTTATGCAAGGTTTGAAAAACAGGAAACACTTCATTTTTTTTGTTTAAGAGATAAACCCAAGCTGTGCGAGAAAAATAATCGATAAATGTAACAAAACAACGATAACCAGTTAAAGATACAATAGGAGAAGACCCCCAAACATCAGAATGTATAAGAGCAAAAGGAGTAGTGCTAGAGAAAGATAAATGCGACGAAGAATGTCAAACATGTTTAGATTTTTCACAAGCATCACATTTAAAGTTTGAACTAACAGAGATAAAGTAGGAAATAATTTTTGAAGGTAGACTGGAGAAGGATGACCAAGATGCAAGTGCCAACGACGAGCATCAACAACAGTAATAGCGGTAGAAGAGAGAGCAAGGGACGATGAAGTAGCATCCAGATAGTACATGCCATCGCGATTCCTACCACTGCCAATGATCCGTTTCGTACCCAGTTCCTGAAAAACACAAGAATCAGGAAAGAAAGGTTACAGAACAATTAAGTGACAGAGTGAGATTGCTAATGGAAAGAAGACTGCGAGGAAATGAAGGGACATGCAAAACAGAAGAAAGAGAAAGAGAAGAGAAACATGAAATGTTGCCCTTGTTCGCAATAGGGGACAAGGTGCCATTTGCAGAGATAACCTTGTCCTTACCAGACAAGGGAGTGTAGGAAGAGAAATCGGAGGAGGAGCCGGTCATGTGATCGGTAGCTCCCGAGTCAATGATCCACTCAGACGAGGGAGTCACAACAACATTGACATTGGGCATAACAGCAGTAGTAAAGGAAGTAGAAGTACCGCTCTGGGGAGTGCCTTGACTGGGAGTGCAGGAGGCGA